>CM036243.1:41773094-41928094 GCA_020698575.1 Bostrychus sinensis | reverse complement strand
TTAGAAGCAGAGAGGGTTGCAACTAAAATACTTTTTTAAACTGTGAGGAGAATGCACCTCTGCAGCTTTTGCATTGTTTTGTATAGGCATTTACAAATATTCTCATTAAATATATAGTAAGTATATAATAATATAGCCTAGTATAAGTAAGTATAAAGTATAACTAAGCATATAATTAGTAGACCATATCATAATGTATAATAATAAAATCTACATTTACAAAGCATCGCAACGATGCATTTACCCTGGACGAGTGAGAGTCTTCACAGATACATTTACAAAGCTATTTGCAATGTAATGCATTAAAATATCAAAAACACTTCTTAATGTTAATGCACAGATGTGCTTTAAAATGTGTTATTTTTTTAAAATATGCAGACATGCAAGAGTATCTCTTATTTTTTTTTATTTTATTCTTAGTTTTTTTTTTTTTTTTTTTTTTGGCCTATTACACTGCAGCTGATTCTGATTCTGTTCCTCTCAGATCTTCTCTGGTGACTCCTGTTGTGTGCTGTAGAACATCCAGTCATTAGAAAACAGGAAGTTTGCTGTGCTATAGGTTTTCAGGAAGGTTGTTTGCCTGCAACATTAACGTTTGACCTCAAACTTCATTGTTGTCTAAATACGCTGCCCATTCAACTTTTTAGGCAACCATATCACCATGGCAACGCACACGGGGTATGAGGGCCCGAGAGGGTAACAGAGGTGTATGAGGGCCTGGGAGGGGGTTACAGAGGAGTATGAGGGCCCGGGAGGGGGTTACAGAGGAGTGTGAGGGCCCGGGAGGGGGTTACAGAGGAGTATGTGGGCCCGGTAGGGGGTTACAGAGGTGTATGAGGGCCCGGGAGGGGGTTACAGAGGAGTATGTGGGCCCGGGAGGGGGTTACAGAGGAGTATGAGGGCCCGGGAGGGGGTTACAGAGGAGTATGAGGGCCCGGGAGGGGGTTACAGAGGAGTATGAGGGCCCGGGAGGGGGTTACAGAGGAGTATGTGGGCCCGGGAGGGGGTTACAGAGGAGTGTGAGGGCCCGGGAGGGGGTTACAGAGGAGTATGAGGGCCCGGGAGGGGGTTACAGAGGAGTGTGAGGGCCCGGGAGGGGGTTACAGAGGAGTATGAGGGCCCGGGAGGGGGTTACAGAGGAGTATGAGGGCCCGGGAGGGGGTTACAGAGGAGTATGTGGGCCCGGGAGGGGGTTACAGAGGAGTGTGAGGGCCCGGGAGGGGGTTACAGAGGAGTGTGAGGGCCCGGGAGGGGGTTACAGAGGAGTGTGAGGGCCCGGGAGGGGGTTACAGAGGAGTATGATGGCCCGTCAGTGCGGCTGTTAGCAACACAAAGCTGAAGGCTCTTGGGGCTTGGGGTTGGTCAGAGCTAAATCTAGTGGTCGCCATTGGAAATGGATTTCTTTTGTGAATAAATCTCACTGTCTAAAAATATGGGACGAATGTCTCAAAAAGATCAGAATGCATGAATGGAGCGATCCACAAATGCAGACTGGACGATTCACATGCAGAGCTGGAGATTTATAAATGACTGAGAGACTGATGAGACTGAATATGAGCACTGCATTAAAGAACCCAAGTAACTGGTCCAGAGCAGGGACAGTGGATATGGTAGAAGTCTGAGGCTGAGGTCAGAGCTGGAGGCCTAGAGGAAGACCAGAGAGGAGGTTTATGGATGTAGTGAAAGAGGACATGAAGTTAGTTGTTGTGAGAGAAGAGGATGCAGAGGAGACTCCTTCCTAATCATTAATAATTAAAAGCAGGGGTGAAAGTAGATTTTTGCTTATGCCGGTACTATAACAAATTATGCCTACATATATATTTTTAATAGCAGAAAAAGCAGATATACGAGGTTAAGAATGAATCTAGACATGGCTTATACAGGGTTTAACAAGGTTTGAAAACAAATCAAACGCACCCTATAAAGGCCAACACACACGGACGCACGTCAAAATCTACGCCCCTATTGTTTTCTATGAGGCGCACGGCGCTGGCTGAAAACACATGGTCCTCCCGTACTTCTGCAGTAACAAAGATGGTTCTCTGCTCCGTGTGACACAGACACACAGCTGTAAACACTGAGGGACAGTAGCTGCTGCTCGGGGGGACACAGACACACAGCTGTAAACACTGAGGGACAGTAGCTGCTGCTCGGGGGGACACAGACACACAGCTGTAAACACTGAGGGACAGTAGCTGCTGCTCGGGGGACACAGACACACAGCTGTAAACACTGAGGGACAGTAGCTGCTGCTCGGGGGACACAGGCAGCAGCTCCCGACTCCTGCTGCAGTCAGAGCACAGGGAAACTCCTTTCTGTCGCTAACTCGCTAATAACCTGCTATAGACAGGGGCGGCTCCAGACAAATATCATTGAGGGGGCAATGGGGGTCCATATTAAATAAAGAGGGGGCAATGAAATTCTGACGCAACAATATACACCAAAAACAATAGGCTAAAATCAATAAGCAAAATATAAATTACCATTAGTATTGAGCAACAGTTCTGTCTAGACCAGTGGTGCCCAACCTTTTTCGACTTGCGATCTACTTTTAAAGTCATCAAGGCCTGGAGATCTACCTTTATTTTTTTTACCCCTTATTTCTATTAAACATGGTTGGCATTTATCAGGGTTATTATTATTGCAGTGGTTAAACATGAAAATAAAAATAGAAATAACCACTTTAATAAAGTCACATTTTATTAAACTAAAATGATAAACATTAATTATCAACTCAGGACAGGAATAACTTAATCTAATAAATGTAGCATTTTTGTCAGTGATATTTACAACATTCCATCATTTCCTAAAACTGCTGATTATTATGGATTATAATAGGTCTACTATATTTATAATTATGAGAAAGAATCTCAGACTGATCCATCTGTGGGGCATTCAAAAGCCATAGGCAAATTACTTTATTTGGAAAGACATGGCTCCGCGATCTACCCGCACTGCTTTTACGATCGACGGTAGATCGCGATCGCCGGGTTGAGGGCCACTGATTAAAACCATCTCAAGCGTTTGGTGTAATTTGAGGCGGTGCTCCAGGTGTGGTTTGGGCTTAAGACGCTCATGCTCAATGCGTTTGTTTAAGGAAGCGAGACAATCAGTGAATGATGAGAGGGGAGAGGGACATTCTGTGCATTAAATCACATCACGGAGCGATCATAAGCCACTAAAAACCACACAGACACAGATCTGATGAGATAAAGCACTGCCTGGTTCACATGCTTTAGCCTCAGAGATTTTTTTTTTCTCATAAAAGCGTCCGCAGTCCTGGCTGCTTTCTAATGTGTGTAAAAGCTGCAAAGACCGGCCACAGCTGATCTCTTTCTACCCGGTACTGCGTACCCCCTCTAAATCTTATGCCGGTACGTAGTACCGGGCTGTACCGGCTTACTTTCACCCCTGATTAAAAGTGTGTACTTTTGTTCTTCTGCAGCTGGGAGCCCCCCCACATTAAAGAGGAACCAGAGCTGTGCATCAAACAGGAGCCGGAAGAGTTTCCTTTTCACATGGTCTCTGTCAAAACTGAAGATGATGAAGACAAGTCCTCTGTGCTTCATCAAAGACCAACTGAGGAGAACAGAGAGGAAACTAATGGAGAGGACTGTGGAGCAGAAGCAGGCTGCAGCTCAGATCCACTCACACAGTTACACTCAGATAGTGAGGAGCACACTGACAGCTCTTCTGACACTGACAGCTCCTCTGACACTGACAGCTCCTCTGACACTGACAGCTCCTCTGACACCGGCAGCTCCTCTGACACCGGCAGCTCCTCTGACACCGGCAGCTCCTCTGACACCGGCAGCTCCTCTGACACCGGCAGCTCCTCTGACACCGGCAGCTCCTCTGACACTGACCACTCAGAAGACTATAGTCAAAAACAGGTCCCAGCAAAAAGAAGCTACACAATGATCAGTCCTGACTCCTCTGTGACTGATGTGAAACCATACAGGTGTCCAGACTGTGGGAAGAGGTTTAAGTGCAATTCAGAATTAAAGATCCACATGTTTGCTCACACAGGAGAGGGGCCTTACAACTGTTCAGTTTGTGGGAAAAGTTTCAAACTAAAACATTACGTTAGCCAACACATGTTAGCTCACAGTGAAGCGAAGCCTTACAAGTGTTCAGTTTGTGAGAAAGCTTTCAAACGAAAATATGCTCTAGTTGCACATCTGAGGGTTCACACTGGAGAGAGACCATTCAAATGTTCAGTTTGTGAGAAAGCTTTTTCAGTAACAGGTCATCTTAAAAGACACATGAGAATTCACACAGGGGAGAGACCTTACATCTGTTTAGTTTGTGAGAAACGTTTCAGACACACACATTCTCTTATTAAACATTTAACAATTATTCATCACATGTATCCAGTTTGTAGGAAACACTTTGTAGACAGCATTAATCTCCGCGCACATCTGAGGACTCATGAAGAGGAAGGAACTCCAGACCAGTCTTCAGTGATAAATCCTGACTCCTCTGTGACTGATGTGGGAGGAAACTCCAAACCATACAGGTGCTCAGAGTTCAGATGTTCAGTTTGTGAGAAATGTCTTAAACAAAAATCTTATATTGTTACACATCTGAGGACTCAAGCTGTGGAGAAACAATTTAAGTGTTCAGTTTGTGAGAAAGCTTTTACACAAAGTTCTTATCTTAAAACACACATGAAAATTCACACCGGAGAGAAACCTCATGCTTGTTCAGTTTGTGACAAACGTTTTCTACGAAAACCTGATCTTACTCAACATCTAAAACATCTCCATCACATGTGTCCAGTTTGTAAGAAGGGTTATGTAAAGGATTCGAAACTAAAGGAACATCTGTGGACTCATGTAGAGGACGGAACTCTAGACCAGTCCTCAGTGATAAACCCTGACTCCTCTGTGACTGATGTGAGAGGAAAGACCAAAAAAAACAGGTGTGCCGTGTGTGGGAAAAGCTTTTCTAGAAATGCCGAATTACAAAGACACATTTTAATTCACACAGGAGAGAGGCCTCACAAATGTTCAGTTTGTGAGAAAGCTTTTGCAGACAAAGGTAATCTTAAAAAACATTTGAGAACTCATGTGAGACTCTAGACCAGTCCTCAGTAATAATGCTGCGTTCATGATGCATCGGAATCTCAGAAATCGCAACCTAAAAAAGCCAACTTCTGAAAAACGCCTGTTCGTGACAATAACTACATAACAACAGTTTGTTTGCAAAGCTTTAGGGCTGATAACTTTATTCATTATACAAAGATGAGTAAATTTTTTCCGTGAGAGACCTCTTGTTTAAAAAAAATGACTTCCCCATCAGTAACCACACTGTCCTCCTGCCACAAAGAGAGTTCCCAGGATTGTGACGTCAGCTCACAAACTCAGAGTCCAACACTTCCGCACGAGTTTCTGAGCAAAAAATCCCAACCCAAGGCTGTTTTTCTGAGTCAGAGGTTGGAATTTCCAAGATTCTGATGTATCATGAACACGACATAAACCCTGACTCCTCTGTGACCGATGTGGGAGAAAACTCACAAATTTCTTGTATTGTTGTTGTTGTCTGTTATATGTTCACTGCTGGCTGAGGAGAATGAAGATACTCTGAACCTGTGCCTTTTCTTCTCTTTGTTCATTGTAAACTCAACATTTTAAATCAATAAAAGCTTTAGACATAAACACTAGTTATGTTGTCACGTGATCTTTTTTTTTTTTTTTTTTTTAATACAAAAAACAGGGGCTTATTTATTATTATTTAGGGACAATTTTGTGAAACTACATTCATTTTAAATTATTACTACAATTTGTGTATTTAGCCTAAAAAATACATGTTTATTTTTGTTGTTTTTTGTTTTTAGGAATTTATGAATTTAATAGGATTTAAAATTGAATTTATTTTAATATCTGTAACAGATTTATATGCTGCTTCTAATTATTATGAATATTTTAAACACAGACTTGACCACAGATGAACAAGGCCCCACTCTAATGGGCCCCTAAACCTCCAGGGCCCCAGTGCAGTTGCACTGGCTGCACTGCCTGATGTTACGCCCCTGCTTTCATGTGTCCAGTTTGTAATATTTACCATGATGCAACAGTCTTTACACAACAAATGTATTAGTTCAGGCTCATGTACCAGGTCAGTCCATATACAGTATGAGTCCTTGCAGCTGTCCAGAGCATTAGAGCTCTCTATAGTGAGCAGCAGGAGTGGATGAGTGAGTGATTTGACAGCAGACTGTTTTGAACCAGGCTGGAAACAGCTTTATTTCCCATTGTGCTCCAGAGGTTTTCTCAGTCCCGCAGCCTGCCCCCTAGAGGCCAAAGCTCCTGCAGATGTTGGAGCGGCTTCACCCAGAGCTGGGGCTTTTCCCTGTGTTTTTAAACAGGCAGCTGTCAGGACGCCCGCAGTGAACTCGTGAGGACCCCTGAGTCGTGAGCAGTCACGTGTCCTCTGCTGGAGTCAGTGGCAGAGTCGTTGTAGCTTCCAGTCCAACTGAGAAGGCCAGAACTGATGGTTAAATGACGTTTTATTGAAGCCGTCCATGTTCATAAACCAACGTAAGAGCTGAGCAAACACAAAATAATAATTCAATTTCCCATACCTCATACATTAGCATAACTCTTTACTCTTTAGCCTAACCACAATAACATTACATCAGATATGTATATTAAGTCACTCCAGGATATTCTTGAAACGTGTTTGTTAACCAACCTTGTTCTCCTATCGACTGTCGCCAAATTGATTTGTCTTTTTTAAACTTTTCTTCCTTCATTACCGTTGCTTTTTGCTACGTCTTTTGCGTATATTCAAGTATACTTTAATGTACACACGCTTAAGCTCTTTTCACAATAAGACAAAGGAAGTTACCAAAATAAAAGCATTAACCTTATGAATTAGATTTAACTTAACTTCGTTGTCCTTGTTAACCCCTTCCCTCCACCCGGGGCCTGGTCAGCTTCTCCAGATGTTGGTGACCTGAGTGAAACTGGTTTGTTTGTGCTGTAAACACATGAAAGGTTTTTACCTGAGACCACTTTCTGTTCAAAAAGGTTTTTATTTTTTGCAAAGACTTATTTTAACCCCTTCATGCCGTATGTCGCTAATTCACAACGTACCATTTAATCCAAGACTGCTGCAGAAATCAAAAAAGCAAAAAACACTGAAGATTTTTATATATATATATATATATATATATATATATATATATATATATATATATATATATATATATAATTGGAAATAAATTCAGGCATTAAGGGGTTAAAACCTGTTCAGATTCTTTCACGTGCGCAGGAACCAACTCTCCCTGTGTTTTTAACCAGGCAGCTGTCAGGACGCCCGCAGTGAACTCGTGAGGACCCCTGTGTGATTAGCTCCTGTGCTAACTGTGTGACAAACAGCCCCAAAGCGGAGCCTTAAAGTGAACAGAGCGCAGTGAAACATGGCAGAAGTGAAGCTGAAGGAGGAGACGGAGCTGTGGGATCCCGCGGAGCACAACAACAGGTCAGACACAGCCGCTAGAGGGCGCTCACAGAACCAAAACAAGACGCTTTTATGCTCAATGTGGGAGGCTAAAGTGGCGCTGTAGCGGCGGTGTGCAGATGTGAGGCAGATGTGAGGCTGTGGCGTTTGTTTTTCTTCCAGGACTAAGTTCATAAGTGAAGAATGAAGCCTACAGATAAATGGACACAGAATAAAGATCAGGAACCTCCGCCTCGTGAGTGGTCACAGAGTAATACCATAGAGTTGCATCAGGAACAAAAAGTAAACAAACGAGCCTTAAAACAACTCTTTTAACTGCTTTGGCACTATTGGTGAATGTTTATCACTCTGTAAAGTATCAGAATACTTTTGTGTGAGCGCTAACTGCAGTAGTTTATTTCCTGAAGTGCTCCAGTGTTTTACTGTTGATAATAACTGAGTGACACAGGCCCGTCGGCAGGGGGCGCTAAGGGGTCTGTTGTCCCGGGCCTCAGGGTCAGAGGGGCCCAGAAATGGTTCCTTTAGGGCTGGGCGATAAATCGATTTTTTTCGATTAATTTGAATTTGTAGTGCAGGTCGACATGTTTTAGTAAAACTTAAAAACTTAAAAAACCTCCACCACTGGCGCTCTGGGTTCCCGTAGTTCATAGTGCGCTAGAGGAACACAAACAACATGGCAGCGAGCAGGAAAGAACCCGTTCCTAAGAAAGGCACAGTGTTTGTGGCAGTCAGACGGAGCACAAACAGTGCCCCGCTGCAAAGTCAGTCCCTCCAGGATTTTGCGATGTTGCGATCGCAACTATTAACACAAAATCAAGCAAACCCCGCAAATTCAGCGCGGCCCTGCAACTTTGTCCAAAGAGATCCAGAGACAACATTAGCAGTAAACTGTTATTGTCATCCACTTTCAACTCTGTCTCTTTTCTTTGAAACCAATAATGAGGTGAATGTGTGTGTTGTTTGTGTCCAGTCTGGAGCCCCCCCACATTAAAGAGGAACCAGAGCTGTGCATCAAACAGGAGCCGGAAGAGTTTCCTTTTCACATGGTCTCTGTCAAAACTGAAGATGATGAAGACAAGTCCTCTGTGCTTCATCAAAGACCAACTGAGGAGAACAGAGAGGAAACTAATGGAGAGGACTGTGGAGCAGAAGCAGGCTGCAGCTCAGATCCACTCACACAGTTACACTCAGATAGTGAGGAGCACACTGACAGCTCTTCTGACACCGACCACTCAGAAGACTATAGTCAAGAACAGGCTCCGTCAAAAAGAAGCTACGCAATGATCAGTCCTGACTCCTCTGTGACTGATGTGGGAGGAACACACAGACCATGCAGGTGTTCAGATTGTGGGAAGGGATTTAAGTACAATTCAGATTTAAAGATGCACATGTTAGTTCACACAGGAGAGAGGCCTTACAGCTGCTCAGTTTGTGAGAAAAGTTTCAAACAAAAATCTCATTTTGTTGCACATCTGAAGGTTCACACTGGAGAGAAACCATTCAAATGTTCAGTTTGTGAAAAAGCTTATACTAGAAAAAGGTCATCTTAAAAGACACATGAGAAGTCACACAGGAGAGAGACCTTACGTCTGTTCAGTTTGTGAGAAACGTTTCAAGGTCAAACATGGTCTTACTCAACATCTAAAACGTATCCATCACATCTGTGTAGTTTGTAAGAAACATTGTTTAGACAACATTAATCTACGCACACATCTGAGGACTCATGTAGAGGACGGGACTCTAGACGAGTCTTCAGTGATGAATCCTGACTCCTCTGTGACTGATGTGAAACCATACAGCTGCTCAGACTGTGGGAAGGGGTTTAGACGGAGTTCACAATTACAGAGACACGTGTTAGTTCACACAAAAGAGGGGCCTTACAGGTGTTTGGTTTGTGAGAAATGTTTTAAAGACGAGATTAAGTTAAAACAACATATGAGGACTCACGACTCCTCTGTGACTGATGTAGGAGCAACTGCCAGACCATACAGGTGTTCAGAGTGTGGGAAGGGATTTACAAGGAACCAAGTATTGCAGAGACACATGTTAGTTCACACAGGAGAGAGGCCTCACAAATGTTCAGTTTGTGAGAAATGTTTCAAACAAAAACATGATCTTGTTGCACATCTGAGAGTTCACACTGGAGAGAAACCATTCAAATGTTCAGTTTGTGAGAAAGGTTTCAAACAAAAACATAACCTTGTTGAACATCTGAGAGTTCATACTGGAGAGAAACCATTCAAATGTTCAGTTTGTGAGAAAGGTTTCAAAGTAAAATATAAGCTTGTTGCACATCTGAGAGTTCACACTGGAGAGAAACCATTCAAATGTTCAGTTTGTGAGAAAAGTTTCACACAGGGACGTAGTCTTAAAAAACACACGAAAACTCACACAGGAGAGAGACCTTACGTTTGTTCAGTTTGTGAAAAAGGTTTTATAGAAAAATTTCAGCTTACTGAACATCTGAAACATCCCCATTACATCTGTCCAGTTTGTAAGAAAGGCTTTTCAAAAAAAGGTAATCTTAAAAGACACATGAGAAGTCACACAGGAGAGAGACCTTACATCTGTTCAGTTTGTGAGAAAGGTTTCAAAGAAAAAATGATGCTTACTGAACATCTGAAACGTCCCCATTACATCTGTCCAGTTTGTAAGAAAGGTTTTACAGAGGAGACTGATTTGTGTGATCATATGAAGACTCATGACCAACTTTATCTATTAGTAATTACTAATAGTTCACAAATACAAAAAAATGACTGACAGTTCTTGTTCAACAACAGGCAGTTTTAAAAACACAGTTATTTGTTTACAACAAAACAACGGCGAGATGCAAATACAGTATTGTTTGTTATTCTGGGCTTCCATGTTTGTTTCCAGAGCTCATCTCGTGACCTGATGTTTTTAAAGATGTGTTTCTGACTTTACCGACCGCCTTGAATAAACCCTGACTCCTCTGTGACTGATGTGGGAGGAAACTCACAAAGCAACGTTTTTCTGTTTATCTGTTAGCGACTTTACTCTAAATGTTACAGGAGAATATTCCTGAAACGTCCAAGAAAGGTCACAAAGAAGGAAATGAACGATTAGCTCCTGCCCTGATCTTCCAGATGTCATTCCAGCTGCATTAGGTCCTGGTCTTTGTAAGGACTCAATAATTGTTCCTGAGCCAAAGAATGAAAGCCCAAAGACACTGAATGACTGTAGACCAGTGGCTCTGGTCTCACTGACTTTAACGCTCTGTATAGGATCAGGGCAGAAAGGACAAAACTATTATTGGTGTAAACTTCTGTTGCTGCCATGAGGATTCCAAGTGTCATCAGCCTCTTTTTAATTTCTTGTATTGTTGTTGTTGTCTGTTATATGTTCACTGCTGGCTGAGGAGAATGAAGATACTCTGAACCTGTGCCTTTTCTTCTCTTTGTTCATTGTAAAGTCAACATTTTAAATCAATAAAAGCTTTAGACATAAACACTAGTTATGTTGTCACGTGATCGTCCATAGAGCCTTTCGTGTGTCCAGTTTGTAATATTTACCATGATGCAACAGTCTTTACACAACAGTGTCATTCTACAAATGTATTAGTTCAGGCTCTGTACCAGTTCAGTCCATATACAGTATGAGTCCTTGCAGCTGTCCAGAGCATTAGAGCTCTCTATAGTGAGCAGCAGGAGTGGATGAGTGAGTGATTTGACAGCAGACTGTTTTGAACCAGGCTGGAAACAGCTTTATTTCCCATTGTGCTCCAGAGGTTTTCTCAGTCCCGCAGCCTGCCCCCTAGAGGCCAAAGCTCCTGCAGATGTTGGAGCGGCTTTTTTTTTTTTTATTTAATTAAAAAATATAATTACAGTAATAAATGAGAAGTAGGTAAATAATAAATAAGCATATAAATGACAACACAATAACAAAAAAGATTTATACAATAACTAAAATAAGAAAAACAATTACAAAAGAAATAAATTCAACGTGGAAGGCAAGGGACATTGCCGTTACAGTAAATGTTGTATGTTCATTTCTGCAAATATATCAAGAGTTGTTTTTTTTTTTGGTTTTTTTTAACAGGGTAAAATAATATTCAAGATCGATAAGAAATTCATGAAATCTTGGGTTTTTCTTTGACCATTTGCACTTGTGAATATTTACCAAGTAAAATAAATAAGTTCAAAATATATTTTGTACTATCATTGATATCATTTTAGTGCATGACAATATTACGTCTTTTTTCCTATTTGTATTTTTTTGTCCTGTAAGTTCCGATTAAGTTTTGTTTCTACATCCATTCAGAAAAATTAAACACACAAACATTAAAAAAAAAAAAAAAAAAAAAAAAAGATGACATGGACTCAGGGAATAAATTTTAAAAAAGTGCACTTGCTTTTGGAGCGGCTTCACCCAGAGCTGGGGCTTTTCCCTGTGTTTTTAAACAGGCAGCTGTCAGGACGCCCGCAGTGAACTCGTGAGGACCCCTGTGTGATTAGCTCCTGTGCTAACTGTGTGACAAACAGCCCCAAAGCGGAGCCTTAAAGTGAACAGAGCGCAGTGAAACATGGCAGAAGTGAAGCTGAAGGAGGAGACGGAGCTGTGGGATCCCGCGGAGCACAACAACAGGTCAGACACAGCCGCTAGAGGGCGCTCACAGAACCAAAACAAGACGCTTTTATGCTCAATGTGGGAGGCTAAAGTGTGCAGATGTGAGGCTGTGGCTGTAGGAACAGGTCCGGATGGAGAAAGGAACCTACCTGATGTTGTCATGGACAGAGTCCGTTTAACCAATAACAGAAAACACTGAGTAAGGTCCAGTTCTGGCCACAGAGCTGTGTCTCTGTGCTGTGTCTTTGCCAGGAGCAGCTCTCGCTGAAGGACTGAGACAAAAACAGAGGACGTCTACCTCCTGTTTCTTCTGGAACATATTTTTACATTATTGTGATTTTTACCATGGATAAACTTTTAAGATTATATGTAGATGATAAAATTAAACATTTACAGTGGCGTACAAAAGTATTCTTCCCCCTTAGCATTTTTCCTTTATTGTTGCCTTACAACCTGAAATTGAAATGGATCATTGGAAGGTTTATGTCTGTCACTTTACATCACAGGACAACAACTCCTGAGCCCATGGTCACAGGGCTGCACAGAGAGCTCCTCTTCAGCCTCTAAACAAAGCGCTGGCCTTGTCTCTGACCTCGGTGACTGTAGGAGGAGAACTGCAGCCTTTTGAATCAGACGTTATTTTGTGACTGAGGCTGTTCCTCTGCAGCAGAGACTGCTTTAATGTTTACTATAGAGGACTTTAAGACTTGGATTCATACTTTAGATCCAGAGACAACATTAGCAGTAAACTGTTATTGTCATCCACTTTCAACTCTGTCTCTTTTCTTTGAAACCAATAATGAGGTGAATGTGTGTGTTGTTTGTGTCCAGTCTGGAGCCCCCCCACATTAAAGAGGAACCAGAGCTGTGCATCAAACAGGAGCCGGAAGAGTTTCCTTTTCACATGGTCTCTGTCAAAACTGAAGATGATGAAGACAAGTCCTCTGTGCTTCATCAAAGACCAACTGAGGAGAACAGAGAGGAAACTAATGGAGAGGACTGTGGAGCAGAAGCAGGCTGCAGCTCAGATCCACTCACACAGTTACACTCAGATAGTGAGGAGCACACTGACAGCTCTTCTGACACCGACCACTCAGAAGACTATAGTCAAGAACAGGCTCCGTCAAAAAGAAGCTACGCAATGATCAGTCCTGACTCCTCTGTGACTGATGTGGGAGGAACACACAGACCTTACAGCTGCTCAGACTGTGGGAAGGGGTTTGCAAGGAATTCAGATTTAAAGTTGCACATTTTATGTCATACAGTAGAGAGGCCATTCAAATGCTCAGTTTGTGAGAAAGGTTTCAAACAAAAATATAATCTTGTTGCACATCTGAGAGTTCACACTGGAGAGAAACCATTCAAATGCTCAGTTTGTGAAAAAGCTTTTACAGAAAAAGGTAATCTTACAATACACATGAGAAGTCACACAGGAGAGAGACCTTACGTCTGTTCAGTTTGTGAGAAAGGTTTCAAAATCAAACAAGCTCTTACTCAACATCTAAAACGTATCCATCACATCTGTGTAGTTTGTAAGAAACATTGTATAGACAACATTAATCTACGCACACATCTGAGGACTCATGTAGAGGACGGGACTCTAGACGAGTCTTCAGTGATGAATCCTGACTCCTCTGTGACTGATGTGAAACGAAACTGCAAACCATACATGTGCTCAGACTGTGGGAAAAGGTTTATACGTAATTCAGATTTACGGATACACATGTTAGTTCACACAGGAGAGAGGCCCTACAAGTGTTCAGTTTGTGAGAAATGTTTTAAACAAAAATCTCATCTTGTTACACATCTGAGAGTTCACGCTAGAGAAAAACCATTTAAATGTTCAGTTTGTGAAAAAGCTTTTACAGAAAACGGTAGTCTTAAAAAACACATGAGAACTCACACAGAGGAGAGACCTTACGTCTGTTCAGTTTGTGAGAAAGGTTTCAAACTCAAACAAGCTCTTACTCAACATCTAAAACGTCTCCATCACATCTGTCCAGTTTGTAAGAAAGGTTTTCTAAAGGATTTTGATCTAAAAGAACATCTGAGGACTCATGTAGAGGATGGAACTCTAACCCCCGTCTCCTCTGTGACTGATGTGAGAGGAAACTCACAAAGCAACGTATTTCTGTTTATCTGTTAGCGACTTTACTCTAAATGTTACAGGAGAATATTCCTGAAACGTCCAAGAAAGGTCACAAAGAAGGAAAGGAACGATTAGCTCCTGCCCTGATCTTCCAGATGTCATTCCAGCTGCATTAGGTCCTGGTCTTTGTAAGGACTCAATAATTGTTCCTGAGCCAAAGAATGAAAGCCCAAAGACACTGAATGACTGTAGACCAGTGGCTCTGGTCTCACTGACTTTAACGCTCTGTATAGGATCAGGGCAGAAAGGACAAAACTATTATTGGTGTAAACTTCTGTTGCTGCCATGAGGATTCCAAGTGTCATCAGCCTCTTTTTAATTTCTTGTATTGTTGTTGTTGTCTGTTATATGTTCACTGCTGGCTGAGGAGAATGAAGATACTCTGAACCTGGGCCTTTTCTTCTCTTTGTTCATTGTAAAGTCAACATTTTAAATCAATAAAAGCTTTAGACATAAACACTAGTTGAACACTTATGATTTACAGACCTGGAGTTGTGTTTTTGTTTCATTCACGCACCTTTGAGTAATCCTTTATTTACGCTGACTTCCTGAAAGGACAGAAATGTCTTGTTTCACCAATTGTCTGCCATTTCCACCTGACCACACCCCTCCCCCTGACCACACCCTTCCCCCCTGACCCCGCCCCAGTCTCATTCAGCTCACACCTCCCTCGCAGTATGGAGGACCTTTAATTTATTTTTGCTTTATTTGATTATTTATTTTTTCCTCTTTTATTTTTACCCACATTTATTTATTTCTTGATTTCTGTCTCCGAAATGCAAATAAAGGGGGCGTGTGAGACATAAGCAATCAAAGCAGCAGATCATCTGCTGGTACGCCCACTGCTCAGGTAGCTCCCGCGCTAAATAACTGTTCTGTAAATCAATGGCAGGTCGTCGCTTCAGTTTCCGAGCTGTTGGGAGCAGCAGCAGATCGCCTCGATGAACTTGAACATGGTAAGTTTGTGTATCATTTGAGATTATTTTTAGTGGAATAATATTTCTTGTAAATGTACGATTGACAACGCTTTATTTTTACAGCCCCTTCCACAGTGACTCAAGCAGCATTAGCTTTAGCTTCGGCTTAGGCCGAACAAGGAGCTGCAGGTAACGATACCTTTTATTAAATAATTAACGACGTTAATGAGTGTGTTTACCTTAATTTTAAGAGGGCATAGCCAGCCTGCCTTGACGGTTTCTTTGTAATTGTAACGTTAATTTTAGACGTTTTGGGTTGTCATTATTAGCAGCTAAACTTGACATTTTTGGACAACAGACAAATGGTTGTTGTTTATATATTTATTAAAAATGTCTCTAAATCGATATGACCCAGATCCAAGTTAGGTCTAATTGCAACAGTGTCAAACTATTGTGGTCCAACATGATTCTGTAGCTAACGTTAACTACTATCTCCTGCTTAGCTTACATTGAATTAACGTTAGCTTTTATGCTAACTAGCGTTAAATGCTACGTTAAATTAAACAGCCAATCTAATCTTGGTCTGATATTACTCACATGTGGTCAAATAGTCGTCAGTTGCTAAAAATATCTTGTCTAATCTAAAATCGGCGATTTTTTTGGTAATGCTAATTTATCCATTAGAAATGTTTTGCGGTTTGCTTCACGTTCAAGTACTGGATGTGTGCAACTTGTTTGTCTACAAACACAAGAGGGGTCATTTTAACAAATAGTTGGTTACTATTTTATATCTTTTAAAATGTCTTTCTAGCGTCTTTAGGGAGTAGTTATGGTAGTAGCTTGTACCTGAATTTGCTTTGGGATCAGGTTGGTTTTCTCTGTTCTAAGCACTAACTGACAAGTATTATAGTATATGTAGGTGCAAGAAACATTTTTGATTCCGTTATTCATTATATGCATGTGTTTGTGGTGAGGGAGTTTTCTACAGTAGCATATGAAATGTCCTTAGATGTGTTATAAACAATAAAAAACGTTTATATACTAGCTGCTGGCCCACGATGCTAAAAGTGTCTGCTGCCATCTTGTGTCCAAATGTCAGTTTTTAACCTACATCTACAGTATTTGTATAAATTAGGTTAATGTCTTGTGATGTGATGTGAACTTAGATTCGTTGCAACAGCATCATCTGTTTCCCCAGTGCCAGGGCGACTGGTCCATCCAGTGGGTTGTAAGTAATAATTTTTATAGTATTTTATTAGAATATGAATGGTTTAAACTGGGATTTTCTCTTGTTTGTGTCTAGCTGAAGTTTCACGGTTGTTTGCTCCCTATTCACGATCTCAAACTGAAGCCAACCCAGGATTAGCCTTTCACCATCATGCACCCACACCTTCTGTTGCCTTACGTCCAAACAAGCTACTATAGTTCCCCTTAGAAATGAAAATACTCGGCTGGAAAGCTTAGGCTTTGGTGAGAAGCGCCTTACTTATCAGGGTTTGATAAGTAAGTAAGGTAAAGTTTGATTTCCTCTACAGTAATTGTTTGTGGTGTCAAAAATGAAAGTCGTATATGAAACCTATAAATGTTTTATGAGCAACACTTCTTTCTTCCTTTTGGCTTATCTATTTCAGCTGTTTCTACAGCAAATCATCTTCTACTGTGCAGTGATTTTGATAATGAGCTTACATAGGTTTTACACTGGATGTAATTTCTGACATAATCTTTTTAATTTGATCAAGGCATGAACAGGCACAAATAGTATGGTGGCTTGTAAGGATAGTTTTACCTCAGCAAATCTGCTTTACAGTGTATGTTTTTTATATGTTTTCCAGGGAATCAAGGAAGCTCACAGGCATTTAACGAGTTCATCCTAGCTGCCTTCCCTGGTTTAAGAGATGCTGGAGGCTTCGAGCTTTTACGCATCTCTGGGACTACAAGGAGCCGCAATCTCACACTTGTGCCATGCCCAAATGATGGTTACACAATTAGATATCTAAGGATCCAGTCAGTGCTGTACATAGTGCCACTCTCTACATCCGGCCCCTTCAGAGGAATGTGAGTGTGCGCAGTGCGGTGAGTCATTTTTTATACTTTTCTCTTGAGCTAATTATAGAGCTGTTTTCTTATTATTAATCTGTTCTATTATACTTATATACAGGTACCAAATAACCCAGGAACTCAGTTAGGACCTGTCATGCCTTGGATCACCTGTGGAGTTCCCATTTGCCTGAAACGCCACAGTGAAAGTTGTTCAGAGTCATTTTTCTTACTAATCCTTTCATCAATTTTATTTACCCTTTGTTCCTTAACACTCTCTCATGCCATTATCCATAGTCTACTCTGTGTTTTAAATAATTTAGACAGGCTCTTGCAGCCTTTAAAATTACACTGTAACTTTTCTCCTAAATATGTGGGGCATACTGACTTGTTTTTGTGATTTTTTGAGCGATTATAAGGCCTGAGGCGCGATCTGTTGCTGCGAGCGGGGCTTCTGTACTGAGAAACCACCCTCGCAACTTGGCCGGGAGCGCTCCACTGTTGAGGAAGAGTCACGTGACAGGGAACGACTTGCTTTACGGCATTCCCTTCTGCTCTTATACCTGAGGTGCAGTATAACCAGGAAGCTACTTTTAGCGTTGTTATTTTCGCCAGTTCGTCAGGGCCGAAGGACACAAGAAGATGAAGACAATGTCGGACGAGGCAAGAAAAAGAAAATGTGAAAGGGACCGCACCAGATCGCAGACAAGAGTCAACATCGGACAGACTTTTGCTCGCTGGCGTCAGATGAGAGACAGAGAAGGCTGCAAATCAGATCACGTTTTTGCTTCTTTATTGTTGGGCAGGTAAATTAGCCTCTTTATTTTTTCTTTAGAACGTGCTTTTTCATACAGTTATTAGTTGTTTTTACTGCGACCATTGCGCGATATTTGTTGATAAGCTAACGCTAGCACTAACTCTATAGAAGATCCAGTCCAAACTTCCAAAGGTAGCAGCAGGTCAACTAAAGTTGAAACAATGATGGAAATAGACGCACGCTCGCACAGTTTCAGAAGGAGGAGGGGCCCTAGTGTTTACGTTTTGCGACAGTGCAGTGGCACCTGTGGCCTCTAGAGGCGCAAGACCGGGAATCTTACACAGTGTAACTTTAACTTTTTTCTTTTTAATTTTTTAGTCAGTCACAGAGTACCAGTGATGAAGGTGCATGTGAGTTCTGTACTAGCAGCGAGACAAGTGCCCCCATCGCAGAGGAGTCCATACAGTCCCCTCAGGGTTTGTAGAGTGTTGTGTAATGATTTTTAAATGATTATCTTTTTTTTGTCTGTAATCACCATTATTATAAAACTTTTGCAGAGACCACATCAGTAGGAGCCCGTAAGCTATTTGTACTAATTAAATAAAAAATGGATCTCTAACACATGTATCGTTATCTTTGCTCATCTTTTGAGTTATAACAAATTAGGGCTGCGATTAATCCCAAAAAATGTACGTGTTAATGTTAACACAGCGCTTCTCTGTGTGTGGCGCGCCCGCAGGTGAGGCATGAGTGTATTTATACTTGTTTGCCTGTGGTTCAACTACAACTGCGCTACAGCCCTCCGCTCTCCCTCCACTCACAAGTCACATCTGTAAAATGTTTTACTAATAAATGTTACGTGTGCATTTTATATCTCTTCCTTTCACTGCCTCTGTCTGTGGCGTTCCTGGAATCTGTGCTTTCTGTGCGTTGTGGACTCATGGTGCCAGCAGGGGGCGATTCGTGACCACTCCTGAACTTACGGAGCCACAAACTGCGAACGCCTACAAACCATTCATTTGCGGTTGTGTTTTTTTTCCATAAAGCGTCAGTTCTCGACTTAGGGCAGCAGCCTCACTGCAGGTGACTGTGACCTCGCCCCTGTCTGCAGCAGAGCACAGTTCAGGAGACACTATCACAAAACGAATGACCTGCCAGTTACTACACACTTGTTAAAGGCTCTTTCACAATATACACAAGTTATTTCTGAGATGTATTTATTCATCCAAGTAAAAACATGCTCCTCTACCTCTCTGGCCTTTTTTTTTTTTAATTCAAAAGCTGCATATTGTCATTCAAAATCTACAGAGTTGATCATTCTCTCATACTCATCATGAGTGTGATTAATCTGATACATTTATTTGACAGCACTGTAACAAATACATTCTGTTTTAAGAACAGTGTTGACATAATTTTCCTTGTTTAGCCTGGGTAACAGAAGGCAGCGTCACTGTTTACTGTTTCAGCGCGTGAAGATGGTAACCACCTGTCCTTCAGTTTGAGTCTTCATGACTCGATCCAGGACAGGGACAGATCCATTATTAATTTTTACAAGACACCAAAAGTGGAGTGGGCTAATCCCCTGAGATGTAAATTAATAGGTACACTGAGATCTTTTTTGCACTCCAAAACACAGAATATCTTTTCATAGACATGAAGCGTTTTGTATTTCTAGGTGATGCCGCCATTGGGGAGGGGTCAACAGATATGTACTGTCTGCAGTGATGAACAGTCTTCAGAATGGATTTATGCTGAATGACAGAAGTAGGTTACAGCAACTATTACTGGAGTTGAACCCCAACTCCCTTAATGTGTTTGTGTGTGTGTGTGTATATAGTGAATAATTGTAATAATGTTTTAAAGATGTGAAGATACTACTCTTTGAGGGAGAAAGAGATCGTCTTGTACCATCGTACCTCACAAACCATACTGGAGAGCGACCTGTTCATCGTAGCTGGGCGGATCATAGGTCGCAGCTTTTTAAATGATGGCCCACGCTCCTGTGGGTTAAGCCAGTCATCCATGTTCTAGCCTGAGACGTCTACTATACAAATTGAAGACTGTGTTGACCTGGAAATTCGAGAAATTGTCACTATGGTATGTATATATAACTAATGTAGTGTAATATCTAACAGTAGTTGTGCAAAATGTTTGTGTCGTACCCATCTTTATTGTTTAGAGGTAATTTGTATGCAAAACATGAGTTGTATCTTACATTTTAAGCATAGAATTATGTGGCTTTATGTTCAATTAAATGTTTATGATTCAATATTTTTTATTAGCTGGAAGGAGATGGGGTCATCCAAGAGGAGCAGAAATCAAAACTACTTGCTGTCTGCTTGCCATGGGACCTGCCAGGGGTTACGACAGAAAATACACTCAAGGAAAAAAGAAACGCACCACTGCTTTTTTACCACATTTTTGTTTGGTGACTTATTTTTGATGGAAATATTCCATGTGCACATCAACCATAAACCCGTCCCTGATATTCAGACCCAATTAATCAATGCTTATGACAGTTTCAATAACAATAACATGACCAAACAATAATAAGGCAGCAGTTGTGACGTGTGGTCGACCAGATGTGGGACGGTCATTGGAGGATCCAGTGCCAGATGTGGGATGGTCATTGGAGGATCCAGTGCCAGATGTGGGACGGTCATTGGAGGATCCAGTGCCAGATGTGGGACGGTCATTGGAGGATCCAGTGCCAGATGTGGGACGGTCATTGGAGGATCCAGTGCCAGATGTGGGACGGTCATTGGAGGATCCAGTGCCAGATGTGGGACGGTCATTGGAGGATCCAGTGCCAGATGTGGGACGGTCATTGGAGGATCCAGTGCCAGATGTGGGACGGTCATTGGAGGATCCAGTGCCAGATGTGGGACGGTCATTGGAGGATCCAGTGCCAGATGTGGGACGGTCATTGGAGGATCCAGTGGTGTGGAAACGCTCAGCGAGGCGTACAACAGTAGAGTGATGGACTCCAAACTCCTGGCTACAGCCGTGTGCTCCTTCAGCTTGAAGCAGGCCAATGGCTGCCAATCTCTCTCTGGTTGCAGGAGTCGTGGCATTGGGAACAAATGTGCTTTTTTTTCCATTTTGGTGTCTTTTTATAGGGAATGGTTGTGCACAGTTGAGGACAGGTCCAATTCATCTCTGAGTTTTACTCATGACCCAGACAGAGGTGATTAATACAAAAATACAGCTGTTATTGCTCATCAAAATCAATCAACCAGAACCAGGAAAACATTTCATTTTGACTCAGAATAGAACTAAACTCACTGTAGTCTGTCATTTTTCACTGGCTGTAATATTTTTTTGACAAATTGAGAAAATGAAAGTGGTGCGTTTCTTTTTTCCTTGAGTGTAGATGGTGGCTAAAGGACCAAATCCTGACTCATGCAGTAAGTAAAAACCAAAAAGCAAGGCCCTTTCTGAAGCCCCTCCCTACTCCCTTGCACTGCACACTTTCACTGGTTTGTGCGTTCATGCGAGGGGCCCACCACATTAAGGGCTGTTCGAAAACTGATCAAGCACCAAGGGAAAGTGGCTCATTAGCTCCTCCACAGCGAGCGCGGTGCGGTGCAGACTCAGGAGTTGTGTTTAACGGCGCACTGCAGCTTCACATCTTAGAGCGTAATGTGTCAGCCTGGACATTTAATACTGTCATGGAGACATTTATGAATTTAAGAGAAAATGTCATTTTGTTAAGGCCAAATATAACTTTATTGGTTGTGGAGATAAACTTACGTGCAAGTTTGATGCATTTGAGACGCACAACATTCACTGTTAACTGTGAGCCCAAGAGAATTAACACTAGGCTGTGTTTGGAGCGTACCCACGGTAAAGGGCCCCATCAGAGCGAGGGGAGCGCGTCTGAAATCCAAGCATTTTCTGCTGTGATGAAGGGAACTCCATTCAGCTGCAAGTGTGAGTCCACAGAGAGGGGAGGGGAAGAGAGGAGGGCGAGGGAGTGGGGATTGGTTTCAGAAAGGGCCCAAAAGAACATTTTGAGAGCGCAATTAAGACGTGTTGAGTGATGAGAAGCAGGAAGCATAAGCACAGAAACATGTAGCGGGAGCACAAATAGTTTGTGTGCTCAGATTGATAGTCCCCTCTCATAACTGAGGTACAAAAATAACAGCATACATCTAAAGCATATTGTACTGAAAGTCTGACCTCAGTTAACTTTGATACACCAGGTCACAAAGGTTCTGGGGAGGATCTCACGCCAGGTCCAGCAAATAAGGAGAGGTTTGAAGAACACTGGTGTTTGGGAGTTTGTAAGTTCCAGGCCAGATGCCAGAGCAGTGGATACACTGCTTACCTCACAGGTAAAGAAACAGTCAAAGAACATTTGATGGTTCAGTGTCATATGATCCCATTTACTAACTGGGTAGTGTAATGTTGTCAGTATCATATTTTATGTTTATAATGCAGATGATTTTGGAGAACATTGTGTGGCCTACAGAGGAGGAGGCAGGCTGTTCCATTGATGATCTCTTACCTTTCTCCGCCAGTTCATTCAGACCAGTAAGAAGTTTATGCTTCTGTATTGGAGTGAACTAAACGATGCCTCAGCAATGAACATCACGAAACATTGCTATTAAAGTAATCAACAATTTATTTTGTTTATTTTACTTTTAGGTTCTCCTGAAGAGTTAAAATGATTGATCAGCTTCTGGCCAGGGTGGGAGGTCATGGCAGAGAAACTGTATGTACTGCTTTTATACAGTGAAGCTTCCTGCAAGCACTGCCACATTTGCTATTTTCCAAAACAATTTACATGCGAGCATCTCCTCATCATATGCTGGCTTTGGCCAGTACTAAACGTTCAGTCTACTGTTTGTGTACTTTTTAGTGTTTACAGCGTTTTTTGAGTAGTTTCTTGTTTTAACTGTACGCTTGTTATAATGGGTTTAACCTGTGTCCCAATTTTAAAACATCATAAAAAATGTATCCATTCATATTTTTTTATTTTTTGCATAAATCTTTTAATCATCTTGTGACCTAATCATAAGTATCAAATATTAAATTCTTTTCAGAATTTTATCCTGAAAATAATGAAATATTTTATGAAATATTTATCCTTTTTTTATGCCAGTGTATGTCATGGCATGTACTTTTTTTTTTTGTAAAACAAAAACACAAAAAATTAAATATGTTTAATATTCTCAATGCAAAGTTAATTTTTTATTTTTTATTTTTTTTTTTGGGGGGGGGGTTACAGCCTGGGGTCTGTCACAGATCACCAACAACATTCATTTTTAGGGATCATTCTTTTCTGTGCTATGTAGAATCTAAAAACCAACTCCCATTAAAACTGGTTGAAACTTTGCTACAAAAAAATCTATGATCCATCTAAATCGATGTTGTTGATCTGTGACAGACTCAACACTGTAATAACCCCCCCCCCCCCCCCAAAAAAAAAATAAAAAAAAATCCACTTTGTATAGAGAATACAATTTGTTGTTTTTTTTGTTTTGTTTTTTTACTAAAGATTCTGATACTATTACATACACTGGCATGAAGAGGGTTAAAATTCTGAAAATAAATACATATTAGGTATCAGGGGTCAGGGTAGAAGTTGATTAAAAGTTTTATGCAAAAAAAGTAGAAGAGAATGTGAATCTATACATTTTTTACAATGTTTTGTTGACAAAGACACTTTTGTCACTTAACAGGAGAAACAAATTTAATGTAAAAATGAAGTAATATTAGATTTGTGTTTAGAAAATAAAAATTTGTGATATAATACACACCAAATTTCTTAGAAAATGTTAGAACCATTGCAAAGTTATCTCTTTGGGGCACAAGGGATAATAGCACAGTTTGGAGGTATATTACACCAAACTACCCCCCAGTGTTGTATAAATGTGGTGCTTGTTCAGATAATACAATAACAAAATATTACAAAGCTGTTCAGCCATCCTGCTTAAGATGGAATGGATGGAAATGGAGTGTTATTTGTCAAATGTACCTCATATTTTGCGCATATTTGTATCTAGTAAAACATCTTATCACAACATATTGGATAAATAAAATTATTACCAGCAAGATAACAGATTGACTGAGCTTTATTTATGTCTTGTAATTAATTTTGCAGCTAGGACAATACTTTGAAAAAAAAACTCAAGTCCAAAAATGAAAAAATATCATAAGGCTTTTTTCATTAAATGTCCCATATTATGCTTTTCTTGGTCACCTCTACAACAGCTTTGCATGTTTTACATCTTATAAAAACATTGCTACAAAAACAAAACATTTGCAGTATTTTACTGGATGTTGAGGTCTTGTTGATTGGTCAGTACCAGACCAGGCGATTACTTAAATGTGTGAATGCTGCAAAACAAAACTTGTTTTTGATAAGAGAACAACATTAAAACATAGAAAGACCCCCTCAAAAAAATTAAAAAAAAAAAAAAAATGACATGAACAATGATCAATTAGATCTAACTATCTGACAAACAATATTAACTGTTGCTCTATATACGCTGAGTACATCAGAAAATGAACCATTAGGATTTGGTAAATGCTGAATTTCATCTGCATTTGGTGCTGGTGGCAGCTGCACCTCTGGGATTATGAGGCCTTCACTGTGGTCGCCAGATGGATCCTCCCAGTCTACGCCATAATCTGTATCAGTCTGAAAAAGAAAACATTTAAGTGATTAAATATTCACAATAGTGGTAATTGAGAGTAATGAAAGAAACCAGTTTTATAGTTGGTTTACATTCTGGTGCAGTCTCTCTCAAACTGAGCAGTCTTCATTTTGAAATAACGTTCCTACTCTCACCTATGGTCATGAGCTTTGGGTCATGACCGAAAGGACAAGATCCCGGATACAAGCGGCCGAAATGAGTTTCCTCCGCAGGGAGGCTGGGCGCTCCCTTAGAGAGAGGGTGAGGAGCTCGGTTACCTGGGAGGAGCTCGGAGTAGAGCCGCTGCTCCTCCACATCGAGAGGAGCCAGCTGAGGCTCGGGCATCTGTTCCGGATGCCTCCTGGACGCCTCCCTGGGGAGGTGTTCATGTCCCACTGGGAGGAGGCCCCAGGGAAGACCTAGGACACGCTGGAGGGACTATGTCTCTCGGCCTGGGAACGCCTTGGGGTTCCTCCAGAGGAGCTGGAGGAAGTGTCCGGGGAGAGGGATGTCTGGGTGTCCCTGCTTAGACTGCTGCCTCCACGACCCCCGGATAAAGCGGAAGAAGATGGATGGATGGATGGATGGATGGATGGATGGATGGACTGGGTCTCCGCCTTCACGTGGGTTGAGGGACCATAAATGTAGAGGTGAGTAATTGACTTCAGTCCGCAGTTTGTGGTTGTTCCACCCCTCCATGAAAAACTCCAGGTGCCTCTGGAGGTGTGGCATAAAGCTCCAGTGGAGTGCATACAGGTGGACTTCATCATCACGGTTGAGTGGACCTTCATCTTCCATATTAGAGAAACAAGAATAAAAGACTCCTCCAAAGACGTCACGCCATAACCTCTCTGTTCTGCAAGAAAGACAAGACCATTCAATCAGTGAGATCGAAGCAACTGAAATGGTGATGGTCAAAACTTGGTTTCATGCTAGTTTCAATACAATTTTATTAATAAACGTTTAAACAGTATCAGTAATACTAATGCTGATTACAACTGCATGGTGTTACATAATTAAGGATCTGTTTGGTAAATGTGGTCGTACAAGTTAAAATCTAAAACTATACGAAATTACTGAACTCTTCAATTCTTTAACTGAGCTTGAGTGTTGCCTCATTCCAACACCATGAGTATGGGTCTACCTGTATCAGTACAGGTCAGACACTGTGAGAATGTGACAATAAAATGTGATGGCAGCATTGTGTCATCCCCACTACTCATTCACTACACACAAAAAACACCTTTGATTGTGTGTACTTCTTCCAGTGATGTGAGAATCGCGGTTGGCTCCTCTCTGTGTCACCCCATAGTGTGCCACTTCAATGTTTTCACCTCCGTTATCAGATCTTACGCGAGGTGGTCGTCCAAAAGAGTGAACAGCCTGCAAAAAGCACCTCAAGACTGTTGAAGCACAATTATTGGTAGCTGCAGAGAGGAATACAATAAGACGGCTGAAGCCATCTAGACCCCATACCAACAGTGCAAATGACACGAGCAACATCTGGCTATAGTGTACCTTTGTAAAAGTCCAATTCCAAAAATGTTGCGACACTGTCAAATATATCTAAAAAAAATGTTTGTTCATTCATCCATCCATATTCCTTTGTTATTTCTGTTAGGGGTAGGGCTGGGTACCATTCACATTTTTTCAAAACCAGTTCTTAAACGATACCTGGTTTTCAATGCCTGTACCTAATGTGTATGGTGAGCCAAGTCATCTTCTACAATCATCAAACACAATAATACTGACGAAAACACACATTTTTTGAGCTAAATTCTTAGATTTAAGTTAAAACCAGTACTTTGTATAATTTATTCTGTGTTATTTATTTCAGTCATACATTAGACGTCCCACTAGGGATTGAAACTTGGTATTGAATAAAAATTATTTTTTCAATTCCAGTAGAATTGTAACTTTCCTTTCGATACCACAAAGGTATTGCTTAACAGTACCCAGCCCTAGTTAGGGGTTGTGAATACTTGAGCCTATCATAAACTATGGGCTTGTGATGGGGTATACCTTTGACAATAAACAGTTGCAGGGCTGGTGCTTAAAGAAATACACAAGGGGACAACCATTTACAAATATCATTCACCTAATTAGTCTGTGATTTTGGGCGCTGGCACTGAATATCTTCTCCGTCTCAAAGTGTGAAGCTGCACCGTACGGACTTGTATCCCCAGTGGGTCTAAGCGTTGCAGGGACTTTTGCACACGATGTCCTTGATTGAAAACATGTCAAAGCAAAAAAATAAAACAAAAAGAGAGCATGATGCAGCAACATATACTGGCAGTATAGGTTTATACCCCTATAAGACATACAGGCAGTCATGCACACACTGGTGTACTTCTTGTACCAATGCAAAGCATAGATGAATGGAGAAGGCTATGACGGAAAAGACATCTGGTGTAAAAATATGTGAAGACAATTTCCTGTACTGTGTTGACAACCATGAAAGAAACAAGCCACAAAGAGAGGAAGAAGAAGATAATGGGTTTGTAAGTCTGCACTGAGTTAGAGAAGTACAAAGAAAACAAGAAATATCATAAAACAAACAAAAGTTTCAGTGTAACATAACTCACTCTGTATATGAATTCCTCCAGCTTTAAGATGGCCCATCATCATCTTATTGCCTGTATTTGGATGAGAGCTGAGGATCTCACGAACCTTGATATCAGGTCATCATCGGTTGTGGCATTATGCAAATCAGACAACCTATAAACAATGAGAAAATAGAAAAAACGAGTATTAGAAAAAAATACTCTAGACTTGGTAGAGATTAACGCTATATTGTTTTACAAATAGTATAACGTTAATGCTGCTGAAGGAGCTACAGTGAATATCCCTTATAGCAGGGGTGTCCAAACTATGGCCCGGGGGCCAAATGTGGCCCGCAGACTATTTTTTATTGGCCCTCAGGCTTCATTCACAATTGGCCCAAATTGCCACAGGTAGCACTGTTCACTGCAAGGTTGAAGCGCAGGTAAAAAACTTGATTTGTGTGAGATGTTTCTGGCATTAAGAAAGAAAAAACAAAAAAAAAACGAAATTAGCGGTTGGTGGCGCCAAAAAAAAAAAAAAAAAGCCATACTATGTGCTGGTGCCCAAATGTGGGATTGTCGAAGGGGGTCAAGAGTAAAACAAATCCATAAAAATATCCATAAGAATGATTCACTGCGAAGATCCCTGAAGGAAAGTGATATCTTGTTTTGTGGTGATGCAAAATATGGCGCCTCGACTGAGTGGCCCTCCTGCACATACATTTTTCAGTTTGTGGCCCCCAAGGAAAAAAGTTTGGACACCCCTGCCTTATAGCAACTATCTTAATGCCAGGTGACGTCATGTGTATTTTGTATGCATTTGAGGGCACTATCGCCATCTTAGGAAGCAAGTGACAGTTTTCCACGAGCGTATAAGGGGGGGGGGGGGGGGGGGGGGGGGTCAGTGGTCTCTGGTCTGAACGCTCAAAATGACCCTGAATCAGTCAGTGCGCTGTGCGCTAAACGGTTTGGACACGGCACAGTATTTTTCTGTATTCCGTGTTTGCAGGGAAAAAAGTGTCATAGACTCCATTGATTGTGGGTTTCTATAATAAACTGTTGCCATTTGTGCAGGTGTAACCCCTCTGCTTCTCGCCAGGCTGCAGAGACGAGACCACTCTCCAAGTTTAACAGGATTTAATAATCAGTCTGAAATCACAAAATAATAACAGCGATTGTTACGGTGGTGACTGGCCTCAGCTTCTGCCCCTAAACAATGATATTAAACACAAATGAACATTGTAAGTGTTACAGGACGTTCACTTTACACTGTGTTTATCACAGCAGGTACACTCACTGTCAGGATAACTGCAGGGACAGAGAACTTATAACATGATCAAACACAATTATTATGGACATTCATTGAAAACAAACACTTGGAAAATAAATCTAACTCTCTTAAATTACATAAAAAACAAATAAAACAAATTTAGTGAAGTGTACAATTTTATAAAAAGACATTAAATCAGAGAGCCCAACTATTTACAAACCGTTGTCATGTCTCTCAACAGCAGAGGGGGAGGAGCTGAGGGGCGTTGCCAGGGTAACCACCACCACCAGTTAATAAGGCGTTTAAATAAAATGGGGGAATACAACTTATATAAAAAGCACAGGAAAACAGACAACGTTTTGACGACATTCAACACAACATAACCTTGTTACACAGGCTATTTAAAGATACGTTAAAAACGTTGTGTTATATTAATAAATACTTTCCTTCACACGATCAAAACGCTCTGTATTAATGCAGCTGTTATTGCCTTAAGATTGAGGCTATGAGTTCTACGACGCTGCAGTAACATACTTTAGTAACTTTAGGGCCAGGCTGTAGGCTACATTACCTTGTAATCGCTCACAAAATACAGCATGAGCTGTGTAAATGGCTTATTATTAAAGTGTCAACAGCTGACGATCACCTAACATACATATTAGTACCATGCCAATAGGAGTGAGCGCTTTAATTGCAACAGGATCGGAGATGAGACACTGACCTGAATAACAGTGCATGCATTATGTTGTAGCTGTAGCCTTGTCACTTTAGCTCTAACAGTAAAGCTTGAAAAATGTACAACACACGCTGTTCAATGTGTTATGTGGGCGAGAGCGAGCAAACAGAGGCAGATTAAAGTTGACAATATTTATTTCAAACACAAAGAAGTGGTTATTTTCCCATACGCTACCATATCTCCCAGATCTAATTTGTATAACCCCGAATTAACTCCACCCTGTACGGTACAAACCCACACAACCCACACTGTACTTTACATGAGTTTACAACACTTCAAGAACACCGCACACTGGTTCACAGCAACGATCAGGAATTATACATTAGAACAGTTCAGTATGTGTGTAATTATTATGGGAAGTGACCGAAGCAAACAAACAAACAAACAAACAAACAAAAATGGAAAATACCAAGTTAGTCCTTTACAGGTGTAGGCAAGCAGGCCGCAAGGCGAGGCGGACAAACTAAAAACCTCATCTAACTCAAACTAAAGACAGCAGGGACATAAACACAACTGTAAAAAACACAAAATACAAAATTACAAAACACAATATTTAAACAACATTTTTAATGTTCCTAAAACCTGTATTAAAAATGTACCTGTGCGTCGTGAACGCCTCACACACAGCCATTCCTCAGTCACAGGTCGACAGATCTTTAAAACCCTGGCGTGGTCCTACCACAAAGTAACACATTAAAAATACATTTACTCAATTAAAAGTAACACCCTGTAAAAAACTATAAAAAACTTACCAATCCCTTGATTACAACCACGCACGGTGTGGGCCCAGCAAACTCCCTGCCTCCCACGGAAACTGGCACCTCGTGGGCAAACAGCCCACTTCCTATTTATCCTTTGTTGCCGGCGGGGCCCCAGCGACTCCCCGAGGTACCACCCGTTACATATACTGCTTTTCAATGGAGTTGGCATTTGTTTACATTCACGTCACTGTCAATATGGCAGCGGAGGGCATTTTAGTCAGGTGTCTAGCAAAGACCGATTTCGCTTTAGAAATTTTTAGAGTGTTTTAAACGCCGCAATAGGTATTTAATGGCATGTGATAATGTGATTATTCTTATGGACTTTCAGCCAGTCAAATTATTTCTTCGGCTAACCAACAATATAACGTTGTAGGGACACCGTCTATCTCGCCACGTTAAAGCTGAAAGCATGGGAATCCACTGCGATAACAACAGTAAACACTACTGTTACGTGAAAACAAAAGTCAGCTAACCAAATAGAACTGGACTGCTCAGAACAATTAGTGAGTTGTTATTGGGGACCCGGGCGCGCACCCTTATGGAAGATGCTTAGTTGCTAACGATATTGTGTGCCAAATTAGTGACACACTTACCTTATGTCATGCTCTGCCATTCGACGTTGGACAGTTCTCTGACTTACTCCAAGGAGATGAGCGATATCTCGGACAGTTAAACCAGCTAAGATGTAACGTCATATAGCTTCTATTGATATGTTGTACGCTGGGCGCCCACCTGATCCAGCAGTTGCAAGTTCAAGACTTTGACCTGCTTCATACAAGTTTTCCAAAACCTCCGGGTCAATATTTGTATTTTCAGATAAATATATAAGGTTTTCAAAGTGTAAACTTATTTGAAAAAGTGAGTGTAATTTTCTAAATTGTCTGCAAGATGTCGTAAAACATTGGCAAGCTGTCTGGCAAGATCCATTGTAATGCTAGCTTGACCATGAGATTAGCCCAGAGATTAGCCTCAAGAAGACAAGCAATCGCTTGCCCAGATCAACCAATGACTAAACGACACGTCAGGACACGCCTTCTGTGCATCATCACCCTCATTTGCATTTCGGAGACAGAAATCAAGAAATAAATAAATGTGGGTAAAAATAAGAGGAAAAAATAAATAATCAAATAAAGCAAAAATAAATTAAAGCACAAATGAATAAATACAGAAAGGAAATAAATATTGGCCCTTTTTAATTTATTTTAGCCAAAACATACGTCTTCATTAAAAAAAAAAAAAATTATTTCAGCTTTTCTTGTCCTGTTTAAATAATAATTGGTCAATTAGATGATTTATTTATTTATTTATTTATTGATTTGGCGGTTTTGGTCCTCCATATCGCAGCAACAAAACAGACCCACCAGGGCTGCAGCGTTGCAGCAGCACATGTTGTGAGCCTGGAGGGGCTCTTAAAGGGACAGGGACCTAATCTGAGCATTTCTCACAGAGTCAGAGTTTTTTCAATAATTATTGAGTTTTCTGACCAACAAAACCTATGCTGATCTAGAGGTGTACCTAAATTAATTTAAAAACACAAAAAACAGCATAATATGGGCCCTTTAAACAAAAAGCTAATTTTTTCAAACAACAGAGAATTTACACTGGGAAGAAATGTTCAAATGTTCAGTTTGTGACAAAGCTTTTACAGAAAAAAGGTGATCCTGAGTGTTCGCACTGGTGAGAAACCCTACATGTGTCCAGTTTGTAAAAAAACATTTTACAGATAACTTAAATCTAAGGGCACATATGAGGACTCATGTAGACGATGGAACGCTAAACAATGATAGCTCGGTGATAAATCCTGACTCCTCTGGAAGGAACCGCCGGACCATACAGCTGCTCAGAGTGTGGGCAGGGAAAAGGAGAAATTAAGATTTAAAGATCCACGTTTGCTCACACGAGGCCTGACAAATGTTCAGTTTGTGAGAAAGGTTTCTACAGGTTTGGTAAAGAACTGTGATCTAAAGGAACATCTGAGGACTTATGCAGAGCAGTGGTTCCCAAAGTGGGGTCCGGGGCCCCCCAGAGGCTGTCTATATTTTCATTTTAATTTATTATTATTTTTTTATTATTATTATTTCAGACACATGGTTTTGGTTCATAAAAACAAATAAAACATTAAAAAATATAAAAAGTCAATGAAAATATGAAGTACATAAAAACATTTGAAATTAATCACAGTTGTATACTTGTTTTAAAATATTACTTTAAAACAACTTTTAGTCAATAATCAGGGTTTTTGTAATGTTTTTATAAAAAAAACATATTGAGAAAAATATGTGTGGCTGGTGTTGAAGGAAACTCCAAATAACTCAGTGTGGGAAGAGGTTTTCAAGGAATTCAGAATAGGTGTTTATGCGCTAACTACTTCTGCATTCGGCTAAACGGAATGATCCACTTCTGGTCACAGCTTGTAAGCGAGCAGCCGGACAACGGCACAGGAACATTTTACTGAAGTATGCGACCAAAAACAGTCACAGTGTGCACAAAAACATCTGAAAACGCCACAAAAGAGCTGTGAAAGTGGCTTCAAAACGACTTCAAAATACGTCAAAGTGCCTTAATAGGTGTATAATAAATGAAGACTGTGCTAAAATGGGCAGTTGTGTTGTTTGTTATTGAGTATCACGTAATTTAACTTGCTGTGTATTTTATATCCGCTGAAATAAAGTGCGCCGGGTGACGGCTTTAGTTATTGACACAACAATATCCTGCATCCGCGCTCAGCGATTAGTGAAATATTTAACACACGCGGGACTCCAGACCAGCGTTCAGTGATAAATCCTGACTCCTCTGTGACTGATCAGGGGGTTAAAGGTCACCTACAGTGGTTAGCACTCCTGCCTCACAGCAAGGAGGTCCTGGGTTTGATTCCTGGACTGGATGGGGCCTTTCTGTGTGGAGTTTGCATGTTCTCCTCATGTCTGTGTATTTATTTAAAAAGTGACAGTGTGCATTAATCAACAAACAATGTAAATACACCCGAGTTTGCCACATTAGGCTAATTTTCATTGGTAGTCCCCCTGCCAGCTGTAAAAAGGCAACCTAATCTCAGTGGGACTTTCCTGCTTAAATAAAGATCAAATAAAAAACAAAAAAAAGAATGAATGAACCAACAAAATGTTATCTTAAATAATGAAATTCTTCTGCATACAGTTGTATAAAAAATGATGTCGGGTAAAGTGGAGAGATTTTGGAGAAGCACAAGAGCAGAGAAAAGAGTTTTTGCTTTTAGCTTCTTTGTAGAACAGAAGCTGCTGTTATTTGTCCAGTTGTTTCTCAGTAAACGCTCAATAAAAGTCAGTGTTTCTGCCCATGATTTCAGTCGCACTGCTGCCATGACGACGGGAGGTGTGCTTCCAGGTCACGTCTTCAACGTAGTTTGTTTACTTTTTTTTAATTTTTACTTTTTACTCTGAGAAAAAAAAGTAATGGTTTGGGAGTAAGACCAAAAGAGACGTCTTATTATTGCGAGAGTTTAAATCCAGAGGTAAAATGGAGCGTTAAAGACATTTTGGATCACTGTTACAAACTTTAGGAAACAATCTGTCGACAAAATCAGTCTGAATCACAGACACGGACCTCAGTGTTGTCCCAAATATGGTTGGTAATGTTTGAGGACATTTTTACAGACATGGGATAAAAATCACAGACGACATCGGCGATTATTACAAATTACTGGAGGTCCTTGGGTAAAACTGACCTGTGTGAATAGGGCTTAAGTCATATTGGAAATTTAGTCAAATGTTTTGGAAAAGTCATGGAAGATTCTTGGTAAGAAACTGTTTGAGCCCTGGACTATGATTATATTAAACTAGAAACTGCACTAAAAGTGTTAGTAAACTGTGATTATTTGTGTTGTGTTAAAAATGCGGCGGTGCTTTGAGTCCGTCGTACAACACGAGAGCAAAAGTACGGCGGGATGTCGAGCCTGAGCGTGAGATCACTGCACTGATTCCGTCTCTTGGCACACAGTCTGAAGCGAGTTCTCTCATTCTGTCACATAATTACAGCCAACACGAGCCTAAAACCTTGCGCTCTCCGCGTTAACGTCGCAGGTTTACAGGTTCAGGTGCGGACGTTTCTGTGACCTCTGTGACGAGGAGCGATTCAAACCCAGTCCCCGCCTCTCGCCGTCGTCTGTTTTGCGTGCGACTTCATGTGCTGCCGAACGTTAGCTTTACGCGTGAAGTTCTTCTCACAGACTGGACAGCTGTAAGGCTTCAGTCCCGTGTGAGTCTGAAGGTGTTTGCTCAGATTACTCTTCTGCGAAAAACCCTTATTACAGACTGGACAGCCGTACGGTTTCTCTCCCGTGTGAGACCTGATGTGCAACTCTAAAGAACATGTGTCGGCGAAGCTTTTCTCACAAACTGAACAGCAGAAAGGCTTCTCTCCCGTGTGGAGCCGCATGTGTCGCCCGAGGTTACTCTTCTGTGTAAAACCTTTGACACAAAATGGACACTTGAACGGTCTCTGTCCGCTGTGAATTAATTCGTGATTCTGCAGCAGTCCTCTTCGTGGAAACCCCTTCCCACAGTCTGAGCAGCTGTAAGGTCTGTGTGTTCCTCCCACATCAGTCACAGAGGAGTCAGGACTGATCATTGCGTAGCTTCTTTTTGCCGGAGCCTGTTCTTGACTATAGTCTTCTGAGTGGTCGGTGTCAGAAGAGCTGTCAGTGTGCTCCTCACTATCTGAGTGTAACTGTGTGAGTGGATCTGAGCTGCAGCCTGCTTCTGCTCCACAGTCCTCTCCATTAGTTTCCTCTCTGTTCTCCTCAGTTGGTCTTTGATGAAGCACAGAGGACTTGTCTTCATCATCTTCAGTTTTCACACAGACAGGAGTCAACAGGAACTCTTGCAGCTGATCCTCCTCCTGTTTGATGCACAGCTCTGGTTCCTCTTTAATGTGGGGGGGCTCCAGACCGGGGCCAGATTCTTCTTCATTCTCCGACACAATCTGGACACCTGCAGGACACACAAACCCAGCTGTAAAACCTTCTATGGTAAAATCTATTTTACATGTGAGATTTTGGTCGACTGTGACCCTCCTCCTCTTTTAAGCACCATCTTTAGACTCTGCCGTCGCTCTGACCAACTCTTTGTAAATAAGGGACAGAATTTATCTACACACAGCTATATCACTGGATTCTAAGGAGAAATAAGCAGAGAAGTGAGAGGTAAAAAGGTCTACCCTTCCCTACAGTCCATCTACGAAGCATCAGTGGCCTGATTTTAAATGAGCTGCTGCCTTCAGGGAGGCGTTATCGAGCCTCCTAACCTCCTCCTAACCTGCTGCTATTAAGTCTTGTTGCACTTGCCCCCTTTTATTAGTCTGTTTTTATGTATTTTGTTTTTATGTTTTTATCCTAATTGGTTTTAGCTTGTTATTTATTATCTATGGGAGGTGCAATAACCAACGACTCTGCATTGCACTGTATAGTTGTTTACAGTAATGTGACTGTATGAATGTGTATGACTGTGTACTTTCATGTATGTACTGGTGTTGTTTACGTTGTCATGTGCTATGTTCCGCAGCTGCTCTGCACTCGCTCCAACATAAATTTCCCCTTGTGGACAATAAAGTATATTTGATTTGATTGTTTCCTGCAGATTTTTGTGCTGTGACATTAAACGCACAGACCGTACGTCCAGCAAATATGCGTAAAAACACAAATATGTCCCACTTTTAACAGAACACGTCCCAGCTGTCCACATTTCACCCAAGACAAAGGCAGATTATGATTAATATTCAGAGTAAATCACCTTCATCGACTCACGCAGCCACTGATGGTACTCTGCAGTTGTTGATTTCTGATTATGTTTCCTTTATTCCTACATATTTTAGTCCATCTTTAGTTAAAACTTACATTTGAGGAGTAGACTACTGCTTAGTCCTGGTTTAGTCCTGGTTTAGTCCTGGTTTAGTCCTGGTTTAGTCCTGGTTTAGTCCATATTTAGCTGATTTTAGATTGCACTTTGGGAAATTTTAGCCGCCTTTCCTCTCAGGTCTGTGTCATTCCTCGTTCCTGCCTGAACTCTGTGTGCGTCAGTGCTGTGGTACCTCTGTGCTCCTCCATGATCCCAGGGAGCTCCTGCAGCTCCTCCTCCTCCTCCTGACTGAGAGAGCTCCTGCAGCTCCTCCTCCTCCTCCTGACTGAGAGAGCTCCTGCAGCTGCTCCTCCTCCTCCTGACTGAGAGAGCTCCTGCAGCTCCTCCTCCTCCTGACTGAGAGAGCTCCTGCAGCTGCTCCTCCTCCTGACTGAGAGAGCTCCTGCAGCTCCTCCTCCTCCTGACTGAGAGAGCTCCTGCAGCTGCTCCTCCTTCTCCTGACTGAGAGAGCTCCTGCAGCTGTTCCTCCTCCTGACTGAGAGAGCTCCTGCAGCTCCTCCTCCTCCTGACTGAGAGAGCTCCTGCAGCTGTTCCTCCTCCTGACTGAGAGAGCTCCTGCAGCTCCTCCTCCTCCTCCTCCTGACTGAGAGAGCTCCTGCAGCTCCTCCTCCTCCTGACTGAGAGAGCTCCTGCAGCTGTTCCTCCTCCTGACTGAGAGAGCTCCTGCAGCTGCTCCTCCTCCTGACTGAGAGAGCTCCTGCAGCTCCTCCTCCTCCTGACTGAGAGAGCTCCTGCAGCTCCTCCTCCTCCTCCTCCTGACTGAGAGAGCTCCTGCAGCTCCTCCTCCTCCTGACTGAGAGAGCTCCTGCAGCTGTTCCTCCTCCTGACTGAGAGAGCTCCTGCAGCTGCTCCTCCTCCTGACTGAGAGAGCTCCTGCAGCTCCTCCTCCTCCTGACTGAGAGAGCTCCTGCAGCTGCTCCTCCTCCTGACTGAGAGAGCTCCTGCAGCTGCTCCTCCTCCTGACTGAGAGAGCTCCTGCAGCTGCTCCTCCTCCTCCTGACTGAGAGAGCTCCTGCAGGTGTTCCTCCTCCTGACTGAGAGAGCTCCTGCAGCTGCTCCTCCTCCTGACTGAGAGAGCTCCTGCAGCTGCTCCTCCTCCTGACTGAGAGAGCTCTTGCAGCTGATCAGGACTCCACAGGACAGGTTCAGGGCCAGGTCTCAGATCTAAAACAAAGGAAAACAATGGAGAGGTCACAGTTCTGAGAGGAACACCTGTAAGGCTGGAGAATGTTTAAACTGTAACACTGACTTTACCTCGCCATAAGACTTTTAATTACGTACACCACGTGATTCTGCGCACACGCTCATTCCACCAGAGGCCTTTTTAATGTTTGAAAAGCTAAAAGTCTGTATTTCTGAGACTAATGCCTCGCAGTTTGGAGGAAAAGGAACAGTGTCCCACCTGAGCCCAGTTTAAGGCTGAAGTACGCGGGGTTCAAGCTGCGGGGCGCTTTAGTTTGGACCCCAGACCGTTCACAGGCTGCTGTCCGGGTTTACAGCGCCCTCTAGCGGCTGCGGGCGGCGCTGTAGCGGTGCCCAGCGGGATCCCACAGCTCCGTCTCCTCCTTCAGCTTCACTTCTGCCATGTTTCACTGCGCTCTGTTCACTTTAAGGCTCCGCTTTGGGGCTGTTTGTCACACAGTTAGCACAGGAGCTAATCACACAGGGGTCCTCACGAGTTCACTGCGGGCGTCCTGACAGCTGCCTGGTTAAAAACACAGGGAAAAGCCCCAGATCCAAAAGCAAGTGCACTTTGTTTTTTATTTCCTGAGTCCATGTCACCTTTTTTTTTTTTTTTTTTTTTTTTTTTTTATGTTTAACTATCTCGTAATTACGAGATAGTTTTTTTTTTTTTTTTGGTGACTACTATGCGCTATGCGTGAGTGTGTCCTCAGAGACAGGTGAGAGTCTCCTCAGAGACAGGTGAGAGCGTCTCCTCAGAGACAGGTGAGTGTGTCCTCAGAGACAGGTGAGAGTCTCCTCAGAGACAGGTGAGAGCGTGTCCTCAGAGACAGGTGAGTGTGTCCTCAGAGACAGGTGAGAGTGTCTCCTCAGAGACAGGTGAGTGTCTCCTCAGAGACAGGTGAGCGTCTCCTCAGAGACAGGTGAGTGTGTCCTCAGAGACAGGTGAGTGTCTCCTCAGAGACAGGTGAGCGTCTCCTCAGAGACAGGTGAGTGTGTCCTCAGAGACAGGTGAGCGTCTCCTCAGAGACAGGTGAGCGTCTCCTCAGAGATAGGTGAGCGTCTCCTCAGAGACAGGTGAGCGTGTCCTCAGAGACAGGTGAGCGTCTCCTCAGAGACAGGTGAGCGTCTCCTCAGAGACAGGTGAGTGTGTCCTCAGAGACAGGTGAGTGTCTCCTCAGAGACAGGTGAGCGTCTCCTCAGAGACAGGTGAGTGTGTCCTCAGAGACAGGTGAGTGTCTCCTCAGAGACAGGTGAGTGTGTCCTCAGAGACAGGTGAGTGTGTCCTCAGAGACACAGGTGAGTGTCTCCTCAGAGACAGGTGAGTGTGTCCTCAGAGACACAGGTGAGTGTGTCCTCAGAGACAGGTGAGCGTGTCCTCAGAGACACAGGTGAGTGTGTCCTCAGAGACAGGTGAGTGTGTCCTCAGAGACAGGTGAGCGTGTCCTCAGAGACAGGTGAGAGTGTGTCCTCAGAGACAGGTGAGTGTGTCCTCAGAGACAGGTGAGTGTGTCCTCAGAGACACAGGTGAGTGTCTCCTCAGAGACAGGTGAGTGTGTCCTCAGAGACACAGGTGAGTGTGTCCTCAGAGACAGGTGAGTGTGTCCTCAGAGACAGGTGAGCGTGTCCTCAGAGACAGGTGAGCGTGTCCTCAGAGACACAGGTGAGTGTGTCCTCAGAGACACAGGTGAGCGTCTCCTCAGAGACAGGTGAGTGTGTCCTCAGAGACACAGGTGAGTGTCTCCTCAGAGACAGGTGAGCGTGTCCTCAGAGACAGGTGAGTGTGTCCTCAGAGACAGGTGAGCGTGTCCTCAGAGACAGGTGAGTGTGTCCTCAGAGACAGGTGAGCGTGTCCTCAGAGACACAGGTGAGCGTGTCCTCAGAGACAGGTGAGTGTGTCCTCAGAGACACAGGTGAGTGTCTCCTCAGAGACAGGTGAGCGTGTCCTCAGAGACACAGGTGAGCGTGTCCTCAGAGACAGGTGAGCGTGTCCTCAGAGACACAGGTGAGCGTGTCCTCAGAGACAGGTGAGTGTGTCCTCAGAGACAGGTGAGTGTCTCCTCAGAGACAGGTGAGCGTGTCCTCAGAGACACAGGTGAGCGTGTCCTCAGAGACAGGTGAGCGTGTCCTCAGAGACACAGGTGAGCGTGTCCTCAGAGACAGGTGAGCGTGTCCTCAGAGACACAGGTGAGTGTCTCCTCAGAGACAGGTGAGCGTGTCCTCAGAGACAGGTGAGTGTGTCCTCAGAGACAGGTGAGCGTGTCCTCAGAGACAGGTGAGTGTGTCCTCAGAGACAGGTGAGCGTGTCCTCAGAGACACAGGTGAGCGTGTCCTCAGAGACAGGTGAGTGTGTCCTCAGAGACACAGGTGAGTGTGTCCTCAGAGACAGGTGAGTGTGTCCTCAGAGACACAGGTGAGTGTGTCCTCAGAGACACAGGTGAGCGTGTCCTCAGAGACAGGTGAGCGTGTCCTCAGAGACAGGTGAGCGTGTCCTCAGAGACACAGGTGAGCGTGTCCTCAGAGACAGGTGAGTGTGTCCTCAGAGACACAGGTGAGTGTGTCCTCAGAGACAGGTGAGTGTGTCCTCAGAGACACAGGTGAGTGTGTCCTCAGAGACACAGGTGAGTGTGTCCTCAGAGACAGGTGAGCGTGTCCTCAGAGACAGGTGAGCGTGTCCTCAGAGACACAGGTGAGTGTGTCCTCAGAGACAGGTGAGTGTGTCCTCAGAGACACAGGTGAGTGTGTCCTCAGAGACACAGGTGAGTGTGTCCTCAGAGACAGGTGAGTGTGTCCTCAGAGACACAGGTGAGTGTGTCCTCAGAGACAGGTGAGTGTGTCCTCAGAGACACAGGTGAGTGTGTCCTCAGAGACACAGGTGAGCGTGTCCTCAGAGACAGGTGAGCGTGTCCTCAGAGACACAGGTGAGCGTGTCCTCAGAGACAGGTGAGTGTGTCCTCAGAGACAGGTGAGCGTCTCCTCAGAGACAGGTGAGCGTCTCCTCAGAGACAGGTGAGAGTGTCTCCTCAGAGACAGGTGAGTGTGTCCTCAGAGACACAGGTGAGTGTGTCCTCAGAGACAGGTGAGTGTGTCCTCAGAGACAGGTGAGCGTGTCCTCAGAGACACAGGTGAGCGTCTCCTCAGAGACAGGTGAGTGTGTCCTCAGAGACAGGTGAGCGTCTCCTCAGAGACAGGTGAGCGTCTCCTCAGAGACAGGTGAGAGTGTCTCCTCAGAGACAGGTGAGAGTGTCTCCTCAGAGACAGGTGAGTGTGTCCTCAGAGACACAGGTGAGTGTGTCCTCAGAGACAGGTGAGCGTGTCCTCAGAGACAGGTGAGCGTCTCCTCAGAGACAGGTGAGCGTCTCCTCAGAGACAGGTGAGAGTGTCTCCTCAGAGACAGGTGAGTGTGTCCTCAGAGACAGGTGAGTGTCTCCTCAGAGACAGGTGAGAGTGTCTCCTCAGAGACAGGTGAGTGTGTCCTCAGAGACAGGTGAGAGTGTCTCCTCAGAGACAGGTGAGCGTGTCCTCAGAGACAGGTGAGTGTGTCCTCAGAGACAGGTGAGTGTGTCCTCAGAGACAGGTGTGTAGGTGGTGTTATGTACAACAGTAAAATACATATGGACTACAGCAAAGCCTCTGAAATGTAACAAATAAATCCATACAAGTTTTTTGTCTCAGAGGACGCCGGGGCCCGAGTTTTGAAAATGAAGGGCATTTAATAACAAAGATGACTTTGTAATTAAATGTAGTGAAGTCTTCCTGTGCTTTTGTGTTGGTTAAAATGGGACATATTAAATGTTTTTACAGTGTTGGGACGTGGGACAAGGAGCCTAAAAGTGGGACTGTCCCGGTTAAACAGGGACGTCTGGTCGTCTCATAACACAGCGCCACCATCAGTTTGTGATAAATCCCTTATTCACAGCACGAGGCGGTTGGGACTGATCTGTTTTTGAAAGGAAACAGGACAAACTGCACACACGAAAGGTCTGCACACTTTATTTATATTAACACACAGTCAACAACAAATAATAAGCATCATTATTATACATTATTGTTTAAATGTAGTTGTAGGACGGAACATGAGTTTGTCTTTGTTAGTGCGAGCTGCTTTAGCTTTAGCTTGTGACGTCCCTGGTCCAGGACTCTGCTCTGGAGGTGGGCTGATGCGCTGTAAGGCTGCTGTGAATCGAACAATCCCACTCCTCACTTGATTTGATCAGCACAGTCCAGAATATTTTAATATTTTCCTGCCATTACACAAACATGTTCAAGGCACCAACATTCACCCTCACATCAGACTGAAATATCTTTAAAACTTCACTCCACAGATGAACAACAAGTACGGCTGGATATGAACCTCGCGATCACTTTCAGTTCTTTAGGTATTTACCGTATTTTCTGGACTATAAGTCTCACTTTTTTCCATCGTCTGGCTCAGGTGTGACGTATCCTCAGGTGTGACTTATATATTAAAATATTTCAGGTGTTGGTTAGAGGGCGCTCTAGGCTTGTGTACCAGCATCTGCTGCACCTGTACCACTGACAATTTAAAATGTAAACATTACCACTAACAACTTAGGCTATAAAGACAACTGAGAAAGAGCGGAATAATTGGAAATGGAACTGATGCTGAGTCTGACGACAGCCACGCAGAGGAGGAAGCGGCGCTTCGTCTACCTCCGGAGTTGGCAGAGTTGTTCAGAAGCGACACCGAGGATGAAGAATTTAAAGGATTTAGTGATTAGGAGTGAGATGGTGAGTTTGGTGAACTTGTTATATTATGTTCTTTATGCTATAGTTATGTGAATAACTGTTAATATATTACGTTAACATACGAGACACCTGTTCAGTTCGTTGTTTATGCTTCATGTAGCTGAATAACCATCAATGTGTTACGTTAGCATAGCGCACACCTATTCAGCTGTTGTTCTCTATTCTATTATTACTATAACTTACCTTTCAACATGAAATGTCTGTTCTTGGTGTCGGATTTTAGTCCGGAAAATACGGCATCTGATATAACCCCTGTGCCCCAGTGAGAACAAAAGTGTCCTCTTCAAATGTTATTTTGTTGCTGTCTCTGCAGTGGTTCTTTTCTCTTCTCTGTGTCTCAGCTGTGGATTTTATCACTGATGTTGATTTCCTAAACACAAATCTAATATTACTTCATGTTTACTCTCTCTGACTAAATCTGAGACCCTGCTGCTGTTCAGAGACAAAAGTGTCCCAGTGAAAAAAAAACATCATACAAAATGAAGAAAAAAATGTTTTCAATGTTCTTAAAGCAAAGTGGATTTTTTAGAGATCACCATCAACATTTATTTAAATGGATTTGGAATTTTTTGTAGTAACAAAAAGTTACAACCAGTTTTAATTGGAGTTGTTTAGATTCCACAGAGCACAGGACAAAAATATTCCTAAAAATAAATGTTGGTGATCTATGGCAAACCCAAAGCTTTTTTTTTTTTTGTAGGGGCGATTACCAAAAAATATTGATGCTATAACACACACTGGCATAAAAAAGTAAACATGAAAAAAATAAAGAAAAAAAGAAAAAAAAAAGAAATTGGTATTTATGATCAGGACACAAGTCTATTAAAAGGTTTACGCAAAAAAAAAAAAAAAAAAAAAAAAAGTATTAAAAAATGTGAATGTATACTTTTTTATCATGTTTTGTGACAGGAACAACGTAACTTTTTAAAACTGGGGCACAGGGGTTAAATACTTCAATACTGATTCAATAAAAGTAAACACAGAATAATGAAGCACCTGCTCATGTGTGCAATATTTCTAATGGTTAAGAACAAACTCGACCCAACGCGTTTTCCTGTCATGGTTTCGAATCGATTCATAGGATTTTCTAAAGTGATACTGAACTGAAGAAAAAAATACTGTAATTAGTTGATGAATCGATATTTTTACCCAGCCCTCATAACAAACATCTAAACTTTTACCAAGGGAAGTCATTTCATTAAAGCCCAGGAGGAAGACACAGTTATTAATTAGTTTGTGAATTAAATGAAAGGCTAATGCTGGCAAATGTCTCTTCAGTTTGTATCACTCTCACCACTGAACTTAGGACTAACTTAGCCTAACGATTAAAATGTCTTGGTAAACCATTTTTGCTCAATGAAACAAAATTGTGGGGAGTTGTGATCGATTGTAAACTTAACTGGAAACATCCTGGAGAATATGTGAAAGGAAAAATTCAAAAAGTCAATAGGAATCCTGTTTAAAGCCAGGGACAGGCTAAATTACAATGGTTTGTATTTAATTTACCTCACTGTGTGGAACTGTGGGCATCAACAATAAAACTGTAACAGATCAGATTGTGTTACAGCAAAAACGAGCCATAATTATTATAAATAAGGCTGCGTATGACCACACTAATACATTATTTTTAAATTCTCATGTTTTGAAGTTCAAAGATTTGGTTTATTATAGAATTACGCAAATAATGTTCAAGGCAAAAGCCAAAACACTCCCAGATTGTTTCCAGAGGTTCTTTTCAGTTCCAGAGCAAATATGAGTGGAGAGATTTGTGTAAATTCACTTTGCAAAAAGCTAAAAAGGAAGTTAGGAGGAGATGTTTTTCTGTCTCTTGGTTCAAATGAGGAACATTAAAAACATGTCGTTCTCTTTTCATGTTTAAAAAAGTATTGTACACTTCTATATTTGAGAGTTATGGCTGTAAATGATTTTTGTTGTTATATTTGCAAGTGTAAGTTAAGCAGTTGTTACTAGCTCTGCTTCTGCCTGAGCCTTTTCAGTCACAGGTTCACGGTTACTGTTTGGTTGTTTACTGTGGTCATTGTTTTATGTGACTGAATAAACTAAAGTTTTTGTAAAAGTCTTATTTTTGTAGGCACAAAATAAAGTTACATAGTTCTGTATTCATCTTTGCTGTAAAGTAAAATGAGTAAAATCGAAACCGCTGTGTTCAGAGCCCACCTCATTTCCACAGCAGTAGGTTTCTGGTGCTGTACTCTGGATTATGCATAGCTTGTGTTGATATACAGCAAAAAGTAAATTAGATAAACAACTACTTAGTGTTTGCAGGCACGCAACTGTTCTGCTAAATGTGATGATGTTACACAGATTACTGGATTCACACTCATTTTTTTATATATCTATAACACATGGTCTACAAATGTTTGGACTGGATCTGCTTCTGAGATAAAAGCGGCTAAATCTCATTTATTTTGATAACTGTGCTGTTAGCTATGTATTCAAGATATTTAATGATATTGTTTCACATCAAAATCACATCTGTTTATACAATAGATTTAGGCATTTTTGCTTAAAAATAATATTTATATTTTGAAAATATTTCATTTCTCTACATCATGCATTTTGTCCACTTCCAAGAGAGAGATTTCTGCAAATAAAAACAAAACATTTTATGTCCAAACTCGAGCCATATTAAAATGAATGTATTGAATGTGCAGCTTTCAGATAGAACTGGTTGCTTGTAGACACTGTACCTTCTGATAAACTACAGTTTTTGCCTTATTTTGCATAAATTTCCTATTTTGACCCAATACTGTTTCTTGGAAACTATAGCCAATCTGCACTTCTCACTTACTTTTTCTTTATTAGTGACCTAATCCAAGAAAAATGTCACTACTTTTGTTCCAGAAGCATTTTGCTGTAGAGCAGTGATATTTGACCTTTAACAGGAAAGAGTTTGTGTGACCAGACGCTGCTCTACCAGAGCTGGGACCGGTGTGAACTCGCACATTGACTTGAAGAGCGTCTAACTGCAGGACACGTAACGCGTTCACAGTAAACTGGGCTTTAGCGTCGGCCCTGCGACTCCAGCTGGGCACTGTCCGGTGTGTACCCCACCTGAGGCTCACACTCGGTGGGAGGGGCTCCAGTGCACTCCTCCCCTAAACGGGAACAAGCAGAAGATGATGTGACGTAGCTACGACTACAGGTAGGACTATGATTAACCTGTAAATGAACATTGTGAGATGGGCACAATGCCTTGGAGGAGGTCTGCGCGCTCACAGTGACAGTGGTTGTTTTTGCCAGGATCCTTCCTCTGGAGTCGGCCCCTGCGAAGCAAAGCCGAGTGTCCCGCTAACGCCGCGTGTGAGCGCCTTTGGAACACGCTGCGATGTATCACGTGACCAAATACTGCGCAATAAAAACATGGATCTATAATAAAAACTATAATAAAAACGACTTCTTTATGAGTGGAAAGTGGTCAAACGGCTGAACATGAACCTGTTTGTGTTATCGCTACATTTTGGTCTGATTTAAAAAAAAAAAACACACAAACAAAATCATCATGTAGCCAACAGCAGGTCCAGTTTCTTTCTATTCCCAAATGTACATCAACATAAAGTCCTGACACGTTTCCTGTCCATCTCTCCTTCAGTTGGGCTCCGTAAGGTTTCTGCTTTTTTTCCCACAGCTGGGTTTTTTAGGAGTTTTTCCTTAAGAGAAGGAGGGGCTAAGGACAGGAGTGGGTCTGTTTAGTTTAGTGTAGTTATTGTTTGTGTTGATTGTGTGTTTATGTTTGAGGAGACTTTTGTTGTGATACTGGGACATACAAATAAAACTGAATTGAAATGTATTAAATAAAGATTTAATTATATTAAAATAAGTTAAAATTAAATAATCAGAAGCAGCAAAAAACTATTAGACTATTTTTAAAATGACTTTTCTCTATGCAGAGCCTAAAGAGCACAGTTTCATTATTTCATATCATATTTAAGTTTGTCTTAATTGTTAAATACAGTTTGCAAAAATGGAAATGTTGCAGTGCACTGTGGGCAGTTTGCAGTAGAGACCTGCTCGGGACTGACTTTTCAATCCCGCTCCCGAAGCTTCTCTGACCGCTCCCGCCCCGGTCCCGACGTCTCCCATGGCCTGACCGCCCGAGGGATTCTCATGGGTCCCGAGAAATGTTAATGTGACGGGGTTTTCCGCAGGGCAGCGGCGTGTCCGCTTGTTCTGACCCACGCCGCTGTCACACAGGAGATGAGCAGAAAGCTGACTGTGTTTAATGTTCTGTTAAAGCTCTGGGTTAATTTTTTACTTTCTCCGCTGCTCTACGCGGCGCGTGTTACCGTAATGCCCAGTGTAAGCTGCACACTCGCCCACATTTAGATTTGACTGCTACCGTAAAGACTAGTATAAAGACTAGCATGCACTCAAAATTCTCGGGACGCTGGGGACCCGGCATGTTTTTGCTTGACCGCCTGCTCCCACACGAGACCACTTCAGTTCCGCCTGATACTGGAAGGATTTGGGTCGGGTCCCGCTGCAGGTCTCTAATTTGCAGCGAAGGATCCTGGCAAAGGAAAAACACCCAGTCACTCTTTTCTGTACACTGCTTTTCTCAGACTAATATTCTGTCCACATTTACAGCAGCTCTACGTAGGGAGTCCCGCGGCGTCACTCGGCGGGCTCTCGCTCTGCTGCGCGCCGTCCGGACGCCCGACGGTCTCTGTCGACTCCGCCAGTTCGTTTTTGTGCACCTTCATGTGCCTCCTGCAGGAGCTCCTGTCGGCGAAGCACCGGCTGCAGACCTCGCACGAGTACGGCTTCTCTCCCGTGTGGATCCGCATGTGCGCCGTCAGGTAGATCTTGTACGCGAAGCCTTTCTCACAGAAGGGACACCTGTGGGGCTTCTCTCCCGTGTGGTCCAGCATGTGTTTGTTCAGCATGTGCTTGTACGCGAACTCCTTGCCGCAGACCTCGCAGGTGAACTGGCTTCTCGCCCGTGTGGATCCTCAGGTGCGTCTTGAGCGTGCTGTTCCTGGCGAATCCTTTCTGGCACATCGGACACACGAAGGGCTTCTCGTTCCCGTGGGCGTTGATGTGATGCGTCAGGCTTATCTTGTGGTTGAAGCTCGCGCCGCACTCGGAGCAGACGTAGGCTTTCTTCTCGGCGTGGGTGCGCATGTGCGTGCGCAGGTTGCTCTTCCGGGCGAAGTCCTTCTCGCAGACCGGGCAGTTGAACGGCCGCTCCCCGGTGTGGATGGTCATGTGTTCTGTCAGATGGGTTTTCTGCGTGAACCCTTTCTCGCAGATCGGACACTTCACAGGTTTCTCTCCGGTGTGGCTCCTCGCGTGACGCAAGAAGTCGCACCGAAATCTGAATCCCTTACCACAAAACGAGCAGCGGTATCTAATGGTCTTCTCTCTTACTTTTTTCTTAGTCACAGACGAGTCGTTGTCTGTCACTGCGTAGCTTCTTTTTGACGGAGCCTGTTCTTGACTATAGTCTTCTGAGTGGTCGGTGTCAGAAGAGCTGTCAGTGTGCTCCTCACTATCTGAGTGTAACTGTGTGAGTGGATCTGAGCTGCAGCCTGCTTCTGCTCCACAGTCCTCTCCATTAGTTTCCTCTCTGTTCTCCTCAGTTGGTCTTTGATGAAGCACAGAGGACTTGTCTTCATCATCTTCAGTTTTGACAGAGACCATGTGAAAAGGAAACTCTTCCGGCTCCTGTTTGATGCACAGCTCTGGTTCCTCTTTAATGTGGGGGGGCTCCCAGCTGCAGAAGAACAAAAGTACACACTTTTAATTATTAAGGAAAAGTGGTGGAGTACATTTTTTGAAGTAAAAGTACATCCTGAGTATATTTTGTAGAACATACTTTTCTTTTACTTGAGTAAAACTTTAAATTGTCTGAGGTATTAAAAGTAGTTTTTGTCCTCTGTGGTGCAGTGGGCAGCACATCCAACCTGTGTGAGAAGGTTCTGGGTTTCGAAACTCAGGGGAGAAGAAAAAGAGTTTGTAAAAACATTCAAATGTAAAAAGCAGGAAACTGAGGCACTCAAAAAGATATGAATTATTAAAAAGCCTTTATTATCACATGGCTGGTGAGTTAAAACAGTGGCAATGCGTTTGGGCTCTGAGGCCTTCATCAGGGCAAACTCGAGACGCTGCCAGGATGCAGCTTTTGAACCTGGCCTTGGTCACAGAAGGAGCTGGCTCTCAGTCGCCTGGTACATGATGTAAGCCAGGATACAAACAGCTCATTACTTAAAAAGATTAAGACAAATTTTCTTTACTAAACATCATAATAAATTTTCAATTTGGTATACTTTATACAAAAATATACATAAAGTAATAAATGAGGGAAGCTATTAGCGAGAGAAAGGGGGAAAAATCAAGTTCCCCATTCAGACCTGGATACTGTGTAGCTTTGAGAGCATAAATCCAGAAGGACTCTCTCTGTAGGAGCTTCTTCAGCCTCTCACCTACATTGAAATGTTCTTTCAATTTAAGTTAATTTTATACTCAATACTTTTTATTTTTATTTTACTGAAGTCAAATTTCTGTTTGTACCCATTTATCCACTGTCCCTTCTCTGTACATCATCCTAAGTTGGGATCGTGCAAAAGGCAATTACTTAAGCGTCCGTGCTGCACTTCTCTCGTTCAGTCTTATTTATTTGTCTGAGTAGCTGCAGGACAAAGGTAACAGACAGTTTACACACACAAAATGTTTTTTCATTTATCCAGAATCCCACTCCATTTCCCATAAACTTAAATTATAAGGCACACATACTTTTATTCTTTTTAAATCTTTATTTGAACAGGGGCAGTACACATTAATAACTATTTTTATAAATGTGCCAGTGTTAGCTAAGCATTAAAGGTTGGTGCACAAAAATACAACGAGAAATAGTAAATTAGTAAAAGTTAGTAGGCTACATGAAAGCTGTCACACATTAACTTTTAACATACAGCAATGCAACTTTCAGCGTAAGCAGACGCTGTACATGTAGCGTCTAAGCAACAGTGACATAACACGAGACAAACGACATGAACGCATCGGCAGGCAGCACATATATATTATTATAAGGGGGCCCATGTGAAGCCTTCTTGCCCCGGGCCCCAGCAAACCTGTGGACGGGCCTGAAAACAGGGATAGCTTTGTGATAAGCATAAGTAACGTTGAATGAGTAAAAGGCAAAGGTGGACTACAGTAATTTGTGTAGGATGACCAGACGGTCCGTATTTAACCAGGACAGTCCCAGTCTTAGGCTCCTTGTGCCATGTCCCAACACAGATCTGTAAAAAAACTCAAATGTCCCACTTTTTTAAATAACAATGCTCCTGTTGTCCCCATTTAAACAAATAGAAAAGCATAAGACTTAAACGTAAGGACTACTTTTAATGATCATGTCATTTTTTTATTCAATAAATGTCCATTATATTTAAAAGTGAAGCCCCAGCGTCATGTATTTTAATCACCAGACAGAAAACTGTGGATTTCATGAAGCGTTTTTGTCACGTGTTGAGTTCAAATGCACCGTGATTTGTGGTCTAGAAATCTGGTCTCAGACAACAGAACATTCTGCAGATTTCCCCATTCCCCCTCTTTGTAAAGACCACACAAGATGACGCTGTTTCTAATCAACCACAGGCCTTGGAGCTCAATCACAGAACGCAGTCAGCGCAGTTTAAGAAACAGAACAACCCTAAAACCTGTGACCCACTCTGTTCCTACAGCCACAGCCTCACATCTGCCTCACATCTGCTCACATCTGTCCTCACAGTGTACAGCGCCACTTTAGCCTCACACATTGAGCATAAAAGCGTCTTGTTTTGGTTCTGTGAGCGCCCTCTAGCGGCTGTGTCTGACCTGTTGTTGTGCTCCGCGGGATCCCACAGCTCCGTCTCCTCCTTCAGCTTCACTTCTGCCATGTTTCACTGCGCTCTGTTCACTTTAAGGCTCCGCTTTGGGGCTGTTTGTCACACAGTTAGCACAGGAGCTAATCACACAGGGGTCCTCACGAGTTCACTGCGGGCGTCCTGACAGCTGCCTGTTTAAAAACACAGGGAAAAGCCCCAGCTCTGGGTGAAGCCGCTCCAATATCTGCAGGAGCTTTGGCCTCTAGGGGGCAGGCTGCGGGACTGAGAAAACCTCTGGAGCACAATGGGAAATAAAGCTGTTTCCAGCCTGGTTCAAAACAGTCTGCTGTCAAATCACTCACTCATCCACTCCTGCTGCTCACTATAGAGAGCTCTAATGCTCTGGACAGCTGCAAGGACTCATACTTACTGTGTTTCATGTATCCTGTGTTTTTAGTATGTTCTAATTTTTACTAATCTGTTCTGATATCTCATCGACTTTTATCTTTGATGTCCTGTGTAATGTCCTGATTGTTTATGTGTCTGTTATTTGTCCTTTATCTTTGCCATCAGCTGCCAATGGGACTACAAATGAAAATTAGCCTGTTTGGCTAACTCTGGCACATTTACAGCTGGACTGATGAACACATGTTAATTAATGTGCATTGTCCCATATTAAATAAAATAAACATAAACATACTGTATATGGACTGAACTGGTACAGAGCCTGAACTAATACATTTGTAGAATGACACTGTTGTGTAAAGACTGTTGCATCATGGTAAATATTACAAACTGGACACACGAAAGGCTCTATGGACGATCACGTGACAACATAACTAGTGTTTATGTCTAAAGCTTTTATTGATTTAAAATGTTGACTTTACAATGAACAAAGAGAAGAAAAGGCACAGGTTCAGAGTATCTTCATTCTCCTCAGCCAGCAGTGAACATATAACAGACAACAACAACAATACAAGAAATTAAAAAGAGGCTGATGACACTTGGAATCCTCATGGCAGCAACAGAAGTTTACACCAATAATAGTTTTGTCCTTTCTGCCCTGATCCTATACAGAGCGTTAAAGTCAGTGAGACCAGAGCCACTGGTCTACAGTCATTCAGTGTCTTTGGGCTTTCATTCTTTGGCTCAGGAACAATTATTGAGTCCTTACAAAGACCAGGACCTAATGCAGCTGGAATGACATCTGGAAGATCAGGGCAAAGATGTCTGACAGCTGCAGGGCTCAGTTTTTCAGTTCCTTGATGAAACTTTTCTTACAAACTGAACAGCTGTAAGGTTTCTGTCCTGAGTGAATAATCATGTGTTCATTAAGATGACTTTTCAATTTACATTTTAAACAAACTGAACACCTAAGTGGTCTTTGTCCTGCATGAACTGATCTATGTTTCTGTAAATCTGTGTTTTGCTTAAACCTCTTCTCACACTCTGAGCACCTGCATGGTTTGGAGTTTCCTCTCACATCAGTCACAGAGGAGTCAGCATTTATTTTATTTAAGTGAACCTGTAATCATGTGACCCCTCAGGCTCAGGAGCATTATGCCAAATTGACCACACCCGTGGGTGCACGGTACGTGGTACACACACTCACCCTCCTTCTATCCTCCTGGTTGTTGAGAGCTTATGCGGGTTAGCGTCAGCAATGATTTCCTCATGAGTAAGCGCTGCTTTAGCCCTGCAGGCGTTCTGTGAGAATTCTACTACTGTTTGGTGAGTGTTTATGTTCCTGTTTTGCTGCAGGAACAACATTTGCCAAGGCTATGACAGCATTGCTGAGCTAACATAGCTCTGAGTGTGCTAGGTGTTATGTGACATTGTGCACGCGCTTTCACCGTCCCTGGCCTGGAGAGGTAAGACAGTTCTGTACTAAGGTTTGCTCTCTCGATTGCTTGACAAATCGCCAATGTTACCTACATGTCCTGACTCCTGTTATTATCAGTGACCCATTCTGTTGTTGGTCGCTGCTGCAGGAGGAAATTTTCTGTTGTGTGGAAGCAGATTATCGACAGAACACGTGAGGACTTTCTCACGTGCGCAACCTGCATTTGAATGTCTTCAGGGCTGGACAGTGACCACATGGATTATGTTCCTGAAGAGCCTCCTCTGCCCGGTCAGGATTTGGGGAAAAGGAAGCTGGAACAGGTCTATGACCCCAGAGTTGACTTCCTGCAGAAACAACTGAAGGATATGCACAAGACCATATCCAGGAGGAACCAGCCATGATATTCATGGCTGGGGAACCAGGAGGAACCAGGCTCCCCAGTGTGTGTACCCTCATCCCAATACTGTCTCTTTGGCAGCTTCAGGCAATTTCGATAAGGGGCCTCCTCAGCTTTGATGGATGGCTACGGGGAGGCATCCCAAAAAGGCTGGGGTGCTGTCTGGGAGGATAGATCTGCTCAAGGGACTAGGGACTCATGCGTCAAGCATGGCACATGAACCTGATCAAAAGGAGGCAGTTCATTTGGCCATACAGCACTTTCTACCAGCTGTGAAGGGCAGGCAGGTGATGGTGAGGATGGACAACATGGCAGTGTTGTCAACATCATTCAACAAGGGAGACTAAAATCTCCGTCCTTGCACACCTTGCTCCTCCTGTGGGAAAGTGGCGCCTGCATTTAGCCAACCAGGTTTGGTGTCACTTTGGTCGGCCCGCAGTGCATCTCTTTGCTGTGGATGACAACACTTATTGTCCTCTGTGATTCTTGATGCGTGGCCCAGCAGAGTCGTAGGTGACAGATGCCTTGAGCCGTCCATGACCTCAGGTGGCACTCTATCTAGGGTGCTCTTGGTGGCTCCGAACTGACCACAGAGACCCTGGATGTCAGAGATTTACAGACTGCTGGATGGGCGCCCTTGGCATCTGCTGAACCGGCCAGACTTACTGTCCCAAGGTCAGGGCAAGATATGGCATTCTCACCCAAGTCTTGTGTCTATGTGTGGCCCTTGAACGGCAGCACTGGATGCTCTCAGGCTGAGTAGGACAGTAGTTGACACTTAACAAGCCTCACAAGCTCCCTCCACCCAGTGTCTGTATTACTGTAGATGGAGGGTGTTTAGTGAGTGGTGAATGAAGAAGGTTTGGACTCTGTATCTGGACTGTGAAGCTGTCCTCCCTTCAGCACCTTTTAGAGATCTCCACATAGTCCTCAGGGCGCTTTATCTACCTCCGTTTGAGCCTTTGTCCAACCTTATTAGCTTGAAGACGGCCTTTCTGCTTGCCGTCTCATCAGCTAAGCCAGTGAGTGGGCTGCTCTCTTTGTTGGTGTAAGGTTTGGGTTTGAGGACAGGGTGGTTCACCTCCTACTTAACTCTGCTTTCCAGCCCAAAGTATTGCTTAAAAACTTTGTGGCAAGGCCTTTGGTGGAGTTGACAAGACAGACAATCATTTCTTGTCCTACAGTGGCACCACACTGGGCAAGCTACTAAACAGCACCTGGCCCACTGGATAGTTGACCTCATGGCGCTGGCCTATGAGCATGCGGGGCAGCCTTTCCCACCTGCAGTGATTGCTCACTCGACATGAGGATGGCTGTGTCCTGGGCACTGTTCAGAGGGGAAACCTTAAAGGAGGTGTGTAGTGCTGCTGGATGAGCATCGTCTTCTACTTTAGCCAGATTTTTTAGACTAAATCTGCCGATAGTCCACCATCCCCTCCATTCTTTTAGCGGCTGTGATGGATGGAAGACACTTAGGGCCAGATTTATCAAAGGTTAGCTGCACGCTAACTGAATAAGAGTCGCTAAAATTGGAGCAAACCCAGTCTCAGTTGAGATTTGCGAGTCTTACAGGAGCAGAGCAGATGTTGCTCCTATGACCTCATGAATCTGTAAACTGAGGCGTTCTTCCCAGAGTGCGCACAATGGAAGGCGGAGAAAATGCAAATTCATTCATTTACCGCCCGCAGTATTATCTATCAAGGCTCACCATGACTTTGCGTGCGAAAATAGCGTATAAATGTAGCACGTTGGAGAAGGACGTGCTAATCTTTTGCACAGTTATGGCTGCTGTGACTTCCTGTGAGACGAAGGAGAAGAAATGAACAAATACGTAGGGTTAGAGTTTGCAGATTTATTTGCTGTGACGGATGAAAAAATTATTCACCAGCACTTTCAGCTCTTCTTGGTTAAATTTTTGCTTCTGTTTGTGTTCCACTTCCGCACCTTCCATGACGCAAAACAATACACGCAATGATGCCGTTTAAATAGCTCCGCCCCCTCTGCACCTGGCACCAGCCACAGCAGTTTGTCTTAGTAATTCACGCGCAACACGCACATTAATAGCGGCCGCATATTTTCTCACTGCACTCACAGTTTAGGCACCAGTCTTAGTTGGCCCATAGAGTTTGTGTTATTATCTCTACTGTGATGGAGTACAAAATATTCTGGAACACACAATGACTTGATGTGATCTGTCCTGTCCTTGACACCTGCCACCTCACCTTCCTCGTGACTAATTTGGCATATTGTTGTCACATGGTTACAGGTTCACTGAAACAAAATAGAACATTTGTTTACATATGTAAACAGGGTTCTGTGAATGAATGTGAACCTGTAACTACTGAGGCCACTCATTAGGGTGAGTGTGTGCACGCGCGTCATTCATGTACCGTGTAGCGCGCACTCACAGGTGTGGTTATTTTTGGCATAATGCTCCTGACCCGAGGATTGTAATCACATGGTTTCAGGTTCATGTTCATTCATAAAGCCGTGTTTTCAAATGTAAAACAATCAATTTATTACTGAAGACTGGTTGAGAGTCCAACATGAGTTCTCATATGTCTTATAAGATTACATTTAATTGTAAAAGCTTTCTCACAAACTGAACATTTGTGAGGCCTCTCTCCTGTGTGAACTGACCTGTGTCTCTGCAACGCTGAATTACATTCAAACCTCTTCCCACACTCTGAGCAGCTGTACGGTTTCACTGTTCCTCCCACAGGAGTCACAGAGGACGTCAGGATTTAGAGTTCCATCCTCTACATGAGTCCTCAGATGTTCCTTTAGATCACAGTTTTTTACAAAACCTTTCTCACAAACTGGACAGATGTGATGTTCAACTCCCAGATGTCGAGTAAGATCAGATTTTAGTTTGAAATTTTTCTCACAAACTGAACAAACATAAGGTCTCTCTTCTGTGTGAATTCTCATATGTGCTTTAAGATTACCTTTTTCTAGAAAAGCTTTCTCACAAACTGAACATTTGAATCGTTTCTCTCCAGTGTGAACTCTGAGATGTGTAACAAGATTACCTTTCAGTTTGAAACATTTCTCACAAACTGAGCATTTGTGAGGCCTCTCATCTCTATGAACTAACATGTGTATCTGCAATTTGGAATTCTTTGGAAATACCTTCCCACACTCAGAGCACCTGTATGGTTTGGAGTTATCTCCTAGTAATGAAGACTGGTCTAGTGTCCCGTCCTCTACGTGAGTCCTCATATGTGCCCTTAGATGAATGTTGTCTGTGAAACGTTTCTTACAAACTGGACAGACATGATGTTGAACTCTCAGATGTAGAGTAAGCTCAGATTTTAGTTTAAAACCTTTCTCACAAACTGAACAAACAGTAAGGTCTCTCTCGTGTGTGAGTTCTCATGTGTTTTTTAAGATGACCCTTTTCTGTAAAAGCTTTCTCACAAACTGAACATTTGAATGGTTTCTCTCCAGTGTGAATTCTCTGATGGTTAACAAGATCACATTTTTGTTTGAAACCTTTCTCACAAAATGAACATTTGAAAGGCCTCTCTCCTGTGTGAACTAAAATGTGTCTCTGTAAAGCTGAATGACATTCAAACTCTTTCCCACACTCTGAGCAGCTGTATGTTCTGTCAGTTCCTCCAACATCAGTCACAGAGGAGTCAGGACTGATCATTGTGTTATTTCTTTTTGACGGAGCCTGTTCTTGACTATAGTCTTCTGAGTGGTCGGTGTCAGAAGAGCTGTCAGTGTGCTCCTCACTATCTGAGTGTAACTGTGTGAGTGGATCTGAGCTGCAGCCTGCTTCTGCTCCACAGTCCTCTCCATTAGTTTCCTCTCTGTTCTCCTCAGTTGGTCTTTGATGAAGCACAGAGGACTTGTCTTCATCATCTTCAGTTTTGACAGTGACGATGTGAAGAGGAAACTCTTCCGGCTCCTGTTTGATGCACAGCTCTGGTTCCTCTTTAATGTGGGGGGGCTCCAGACTGGACACAAACAACACACACATTCACCTCATTATTGGTTTCAAAGAAAAGAGACAGAGTTGAAAGTGGATGACAATAACAGTTTACTGCTAATGTTGTCTCTGGATCTAAAGTATGAATCCAAGTCTTAAAGTCCTCTATAGTAAACATTAAAGCAGTCTCTGCTGCAGAGGAACAGCCTCAGTCACAAAATAACGTCTGATTCAAAAGGCTGCAGTTCTCCTCCTACAGTCACCGAGGTCAGAGACAAGGTATTCGGGATCTTATCCTTACAATCATGACCCAAAGCTCATGACCATAGGTGAGAGTAGGAACGTAGATCATCCTTCCCTCACTGAGAACAAGACCCTGAGATACTTAAACTCCTCCACTTGAGGCAGGAGCTCTCCCCCAACCTGGAGAGGGTGCCACCCTTTTCCGGTCGAGAACCATGGCCTCGGACTTGGAGGAGCTGATTCTCATCCCAGCTGCTTCACACTCGGCTGCAAACCGCCCCAGTGCACACTGAAGGTCCTGGTTTGATGAAGCCAACAGAACAACATCATCCGCAAAAAGTAGAGATGAAATCCTGTGGTTTCCCAAACCTGACTCCCTCCGGCCCCTGGCTGCTCCTAGAAAGTCTGTCCATAAAGATAATTAACAGAACCGGTGACAAAGGGCAGCCCTGCCGGAGTCCAACATGCACTGGGAACAGGTCTGCTCCAGTTGTACAGGGACCGGACAGCCCTTAGCAAAGGGCCTCGCACCCCATACTCCCAGAGCACCCCCCACAGGACACCATGAGGTACACTGTCAAACACCTTCTCCAGGTCCACAAAACACATGTGGACTGTGGGGGCGAACTCCCATGAACCCTCGAGCACCCGATAGAGGGTAGTAGAGCTGGTCCACTGTTCCACGGCCAGGACGAAAACCGCATTGTTCCTCCTGAATCCGAGGTTCGACTATCGGCCGAATTCTCCTCTCCAGTCCCTGGAATAGACTTTCCCGGGGAGGCTGAGGAGTGTGATCCCCCTAGTAGTTGGAACACACCCTCCAGTCCCCCTTTTTAAAAAGAGGGACCACCACCCTGGTCTGCCAGTCCAGAGGCGCTGTCCCTGACCGCCACGCGATGTTGCAGAGATGTGTCAGCCACGACAGCCCCACAACATCCAGGGACTTGAGGTACTCAAGACAGATCTCATCCACCCCGGTTCTTTGCCACCGAGGAGCTTTTTAACCACCTTGGTGACTTCAGCTCGGGTGATGGACGAAGTCCACCTCTGAGTCCCCAGCCTCTGCTTCCTCAATGGAAGGCGTGTCGATGGGATTGAGGAGATCCTCAAAGTATTCCTTCCACCGCCCGACAACATCCCCAGTCGAGGTCAACAGCTCCTCTGAGGCTCAGCCAGACGTTCCCAACAGACCCTCACAATTCGTTTGGGTCTGCCGAGTCTGTCTGGCCTCCAACTCACCACCAGGTGGTGATCAGTTGACAGCTCAGCCCCTCTTTTCACCCGAGTGTCCAAGACAGGAAGGTCAGATGACACGACAACAAAGTCGATCATCGACCTCCGGCCGAGGGTGTCCTGGTGCCATGTGCACTGATGGACACCCCTGTGCTTTAACCTGGTGTTGGTTATGGACAAACTGTGACTAGCACAGAAGTCCAATAACAAGACACCACTCAGGTTTAGATTGGGGAGGCTGTTCTTCCCAATCACACCCCTCCAGGTGTCACTGTGGGCACTGAAGTCTCCCAGCAAAACAATGGAGTCCCCAGTCAGTGCACCTTCCAGCACCCCTCCCAGGGACTCCAAGAAAGCTGGATACTCTGTACTGCTATTTGGCCCATAGGCACAAACCACAGTAAGAGACCTGTCCCCAACCTGAAGGCGCAGGGACGTGACCCTCTCGTTTACTGGGGTGAAACTCCAACACATGGCGGCTGAGCTGGGGAGCTGTAAGCCCACGCCAGCCCCCCGCCTCTCACTGTGGGTAACTCCAGAGTGGTGGAGAGTCCAACATCTCTTAAGGAGCTGGGTTTCAGAGCCCAAGCTGTGTGTTGAGGTGAAATAGATATATGTATTTCTGAAAATGATGCGAGTGGCTTAAATGGGTCCATGGGTCCGTGTACACACTGAAAAATGCTGGGTAACTATTGGACTAACAATGCTGGGTTATTTTGACCCAATGATATGGGTTATTATTTTAACCCACAGGCTGGGTTATATGTTCTACCCAATACTGGGTTATATTCAACTCCTCTGCTGGGTTATTTTTACCCATATGATGAGTTAAATGCTCATAATGAACACCACAGTATTCAGATAGAAACATTTATTTTCACAAAACCAATGAAACAAAAAACATCATCAGCAGTATAATATTAATCCATCCAGTAAAAAAGTCCATCAGATGTCTCACATAAAGTCCTCCTTTACTTGCTCCTTGCTGTAACTCTGTTAAATGATAGATGCTTGAGAGCTGCTCTGGTCCTGGTCCCAGAGTCAGGAGCAGGGCTGTGGTGTGGACTTCAGCTGGGGCTGGACGTCCCACTGTGGGGGAAAAGGAGAAAGAGAGAGAGGAAAAAGAGTTGCAAGTGCAATAAATATACTTTTATATAAATAAATAAATAAATAAATAAATAAATAAGAATCTTCTTACTTGTACTTTGGTCAGTGAGGCCAAATGAAATCCTCTCTGCTGCAGGACACTCCTCAGACCAGTGTGTGGAGCTGGTGGGAGCTCAGAGGGCAGTGTTTTTCTACCTTGACAAATATAGGAACACAAATTATTACAAGTTTGTCATACAGAAGGCAAATATAAAGGGGTTTTAATATTTCTGATCAGCTGTAAAACTATCTGCTCACCTGTAAAGCTTCTGTAACATTATGTTAGCTCAGAGGCCGAGAGGAGAGTACAGGACCTGGAACAACAGAGGAGTTTAACTGAAGAGAAGTTAGCTTGTGAACAGTTAGCCACAAGCAACTGACACGAAAGCTGACAGAACTTTTGTAATTTATTTCTTCACAATTCATCTCTAAAATCCTGAAAATAATTCTGATATTTTTTGCTTGGTTACCAGTTTCCATTTTTCAGTTAGAAAGCGAGCTAAGCTAAAGGCTACGAGCTAAGGCTACGAGCTAAAGGCTATGCGCTAAAGGCTACGAGCTAAGCTAAGCAGGCTACTGCTTAGGTCAGAGGGAATTTGACAGAGGAAATTTTACAGAATCAGATCCAGTTGTAGGACGCTTTAAACTAAATGATAATGACAGAATATTTAGATAAAAAGAGTTTACAAACCTGTTATGTGACGTTTCTCTGAGAGCAGGAGGTCACTGCTGCCTTTGGCTGAGGAGGCTGAAGTTCTACATCGTCTGTTTGAATCTGACCCAAGACGCTGGGAGGTCTGATTAAGCCAACCTCTACACAGCAGCTGGGTCGAACAGAACTACCCAACTCTGTAAAGAACCCAGAAACATGACCCAACATTCATAACCCAGCATTTGGGTAGAAAAAATAACCCAGCGTTTTATGTCCATGCAGGGCTGTGTACCTTTCATTCAAATGATTTTCGTTTGAGAAACAAAAATCAAAAAATGCAAAAAAACAATTCATTTTTCCATTTTTTTTGTTTGTTTGTTTTTTGTTGTTGTTTTTGAACGTAGATAGAATAAACAACAGTTTGATTTATCATTTTTTGATTTGATGCTTAGTACAAAAAAATTACCATTTGAGGACCGGCTCGGGGACGGAATTCAATATTTAACTTTTCTTTAATGGTTTTACGCTGACCCGGACGTTGATCCTGTGTGGTCTGTGTAGCTTACACTTCACTGTCACAACAGTGACAGAAGGTTAAAGCTTTGTCTGAATCCCTCTTGAACTTAGTTAAACCAGTGGTTCTCAGCTGCGACCCACGGGGAACATTCGCTGATATTCGTGACCCTTCACCGCTGTGCCCTGCCTTGTGTGGCGTAAAGTGTGTACAGGAGAGAGAGAAAAACAGCGGCCATGAACGAGGTCTTATTTTAGCCATACACCACCTCTCCATCACCCTTTTCACGCCGTTTTGCTAAATTTAATGACTTTTATAGTGTCATATTACGCGTAATGAACCAAGGCCAGCCGCAGCCATATCAGGACCAGGTGGACGCGGAGGACTGACAGAAGCTGCCAATCTGTGCCTAGGGCCAGAAAATAACCCGCTCTTTTCAATGAGGCATGAATGGACTGAGATATGTGCAGATTAATTAGCTGCTAATTTGCACATTTAGCCTGTATTATGAAGCTGCACTCCCCTAAATCGTTCACATTCAGTATATACTGTATGTACTGCTGTCTGGAGGAGAGTGGAAAATTATTTATATCCTATTTATTATTTTTATACATTTGTTGGGACCCCAGCAGAGGTAGAAGAATTCTGTGGACCCTGAGCAATTTTAGTTGGAGACCCCTACTCTAATGTCAGTGCCTCACGTCACTGACTGGCATGAGGTAACTGTGGTGACTCTTCACGCTTGAGGCTGAAACGCCCAGCCTATATACGTCGGACGAAAATGATGTACACAAAAACAAACGGCGACAGCTTCAGTTCTGTGAAGGTGAAACTGATGCTGTGGTGTAACCTGACGTGCGACGGCTGCACCAGTCTCACTAACTTACCGTCCAACAGCAGCTGGAACATTCAGCGCTGATGTTGTGGATTACAAATTTAAGAGCAAGTGGACGATTTACTGCCATTATTGTGGGAATACTTTGGAAATTTTGATAAAAACCTGTGGTCATAGTGACAGTGGCCTATATACCTCTAGTTGGTATGCCTTTATAAGCTGCTGTAAGATTAACCCTCAGGCCCTCCTTTAATAAAGGGTCATTTAGAACAATAAGAAATAATGGGTTCTGTTAGTCTTTTGCATTCAGCACCACAGACAGCGAGGGAGGGTCAGAATATCAGTAAATGTTCTCCGGGGTCGCAGCTCTAAAAAGCTGAGAACTACTTTTAACTTCTGTCACTTTGTGACGATGAAGTGTAAGCTACACAGACCACACAGGATCAACTTCCAGGTCACGTAAAACCATTACAGAAAAAATAAATATTGAATTACATCCCAGAGACGGTCTTCAAATGTTAATTTTTTGTACTAAGCATCAAATCGAAAAATCAAACCATCATTTGTTTTGTTCCTTTTACATTCAAAAACACATTTAAAAATGAACCGTTTTTTCATTTTTTGATTTTTGTTTCTCAAACAAAAATAAAATAAAAAAGCTTTTGAAAAGCTTGACACACCCCTGCTTGATGGGGTCAGCGATTGAACTGTGAATAGAATATTTGTACTTTTAAACCATGTTGATTTTCAATGCAATCCTCGGGTGGCGCTATTTCACTGCAGCAATTTAATAAAGAAGCGTGTTCATGAATGGCCATTTGACAAACAACTCATTCTGCTTTAATTTCAAATTTTATTCAGTATTGCATTGCAGATTTAGATATGGAATTGTCATTTGACAAATGCAATTTTAAATTGCACAATGAAACAGAATATGGAATTACCAATTGTAAATAGAATTGTGAATATTGAATAAGTTCAGTAACCAAACCAAACCAAACGTTCTCACAGTGGCTGGCCATAGTTTTAGCCATAGAGATTTAATAAAACACTAGAGCGGTCATGGCAACCACTTTGGTGGCAATTCCGGCGGCCATCTTGTGACTGCAGGATAACGCTAATGCTAATGGTAAGTAACCTAAAAACAGTGACATCAGTCTCATAGAATAAAATGTATTTGCACTGAAATACAGAGTTTCTGAATGCATAAAGAACTGTTATTTAGTCATTTTTGTACTAACTGGATTTCCCCCTTGTTCTGCTGTTTTAGTATTTATTAACTGTATCGCCGTAAAATATTTAAAAATGATTAGTTATAATTCCTTTTTATTCTCGTTTTCAGCACTGTGGTCCACCTACAAACGCTGACTTGGCTTTGGTTTTCCTTGATCGGACGCCGCACCTCGCTCTCTAAGGCTACGTAAGATAATTTGGGAGAGGGGGCAGTAAAAGCCTCCAGTGATAGGCAGGGGATTGTTCTACTGGGATATCTAAATCCAATATGAAGAGACTTTAATACAAAACAGTATCAAAATATAGCTTGTAATTAAATTGATATGTATTTGGTAATATAAGCTACCATATTATTTACTAATAATATTTGATTCTCTGTAATAACTGATCATTACTTCAAGCATTCGAGCATTTAATGTACTGTTATCTGTTAGCTATGCCATAATAATTGATGTACTAGAACATTTACTATAATAAATGATCGGCCAAATTATAAATTTTGATGTATTAGAAATATAATATACTATAGCATTTACTATACTATGTATATGTCTGTGAAGACTCTCACTCGTCCAGGGTAAATGCATCGCAACAAAAAGTTAAAAAAGCAGTCATCTGGATTGGATTTTTCAAGTTGAAGACGTTTCACCTCTGATCCAAGAGGCTTTCTCACTTCTGAAATGAACTGGTGAGAGCTGGTTTATATTCTTCTAGGAAGGAGGAGTTAGACCTGAAACTAAATTCTATTGGTCAATGTGACCATGAAGAGCCTGAGTGGTTTGGGGTCATTAGGAGTCCTTTGTCCTCAGCTGGAGTGAGTGGCAGAGTGGTTAGCCCTCCCCAGCCTCAGCTCCTTCAGATGTAAATGACCTGAGTAAAACTGGTTTGTTTTGTTTGGGTTTCAGGAGACTGTTGTAGACAGAAGGAAGGTTATATATATACATATATATAAATACACATATATTTGTGGTTAGCTCGACTATTAGAGTTGTAAAAATGTGTTTTGTGGTATATTGTGATATTTTGGGGGCACAGTATTAAGCATCATAATTCTTTATAGGTATCAGTACATTTGTGATGACATCATGCATAATTAATGAGCTGCATCTGTTCTGGTGGCAGGCCTAGCAACAGTCGTTTGGCTGCAGTTCCCAGGCTGGCCACTGGGGGTGGTGCTGTTTTTTGAGCAGATTAATGCAATGCGGTGTTTTTGTGAAGTGATATTTTACTTAAGAAATGTTTTATTGTTCAATGACAAATCTGTTCTGTAAATTTTCAATAAAGTTTAAATCTGTACGATTATAATGTTTTTTTTATTTATTTATTTATATATGGTTTCCAAATTTGAAAATTCCTAAAATTTCCAAGCTTAACTTCCCATGGAATGTTTGCAGAAAATTTCCAGAAATTACCCAGACTTTTTCCTGCCACTTTGCAACCCTACGCCCGGGACACACTGGCGTCAACACAAACTACTTTTCCTCACTGAGTTGATGCTCGGTGATGTTGGCGACGTGACGCTGAGTTTGGAGCAACCTCTCGCTCTCAGTAACTAAAGTGGTCAGTTACAGTTTTGACTTTGTATCTCTTATTTATCTCTTCGTAGCTTTGTACCAATAGCATACATCTATGTTTATAGGACCCAGTTTAGCTATTTAATAACTCAAAAACTGCTATTTCAAACTTTATAATGATTTTAACCGTTATAATTTGGATTACAACTGTAGCGTTAACTGGGTTTGTGTTATTGTTCTTCAGTTGAAATTACAGTGGAGCTACACAAACATGTTATATTTGGAAAAAACAAAAACTTCTACTTAAAAAGAACAACTACAAGCTATTGCCAGAACTACATTTAAACCCCAGAATTCAGTTCATGAACTGGATCCGGGCCAGAGAAAATTTGCTAGCTGGGGTGCTATTTGTTTACATTGCGCTCGGGCAGAACACACAGTCACAAAATGGCGGCCGGACGTCAGTTACTGCCGTTCACCATTAGAATGTCCACTCTAGTGTTTTATTATAGCTCTATAATTTTAGCCACAGTGAGGCGCCCCCTGGTGGTGGACAGTTCAGTGCTAAACCTTTGACATTTGCCACTTTTCGATCTCTGCGTTTCTCACTCACACAGGGCGACCAGATTTTTAGACTGGAAAACTGGGACACACATTATTATTTTTTTTTTTCAGTAATCGCGGTGCATTTGAACTCACCACGTGACAAAAAGCTTCCAAAATCCTTACAACTGTCTATCATGTAACGGAAGTACATGACTCTAGGGCTCAAGTTTTAGCTTTTAATGGCAATTTATTAACAAAAATAATGACATCGTAAATCATTTTAGTGACAAAAGTCTTTAGACAGATGTGTCCTGTGCTTTTCGATAAGCTAAAATGGGGACAAATGGGACATGGTCCGCTGAAAACTGGGATGTATGAGTTTTTTACAGATCTGCGTTTGGACATGGGACACGGTGCGTAAACGTGGGACTGTCCCAGTTAAAGAGGGACGCCTGGTCACCCGCACAGCGCCGCTACAGCGCCGCTTTAGCCTCCCACATTGAGCATAAAAGCGTCTTGTTTTGGTTCTGTGAGCGCCCTCTAGCGGCTGTGTCTGACCTGTTGTTGTGCTCCGCGGGATCCCACAGCTCCGTCTCCTCCTTCAGCTTCACTTCTGCCATGTTTCACTGCGCTCTGTTCACTTTAAGGCTCCGCTTTGGGGCTGTTTGTCACACAGTTAGCACAGGAGCTAATCACACAGGGGTCCTCACGAGTTCACTGCGGGCGTCCTGACAGCTGCCTGGTTAAAAACACAGGGAGGTGAAGCCGCCTCTAGGGGGCGGGCTGCGGTCGGTGAGAGTGAGAACCTCCAGGGCCAAACCGAGGGTGAGGCTTCTTTTCTACCTGGGGACACCACCTGTCCCACCTTTGTCCCACTTATTAAGATAATGTCCCTCTTTTTCATTGGTGCCCAGTGGATCATATAAAAAAGAGATTTAAGTTAAGAACATCAAAGTCAGCTCAGTATTCCTTGTGTAAGACGTAGAATAAATATTTGTGGGCGTCCCATGTTGATCGGTTGAATATATGGCTGCTGTGTCGCTGATTGTTTTAAGAAAATGCAGACTGAAAGCTTAGATTTTTTTTTCTGGTTTATCTTTTTTTCCCAATGAAAAAAGTCTCAGTAAAGACATTACTTTGCAAAATGTGAGTTTTTGGGATGTCAGATGTTTTATCGGCCCTAAACTGAAGCAGCTGTGTCTCAGTGAGTTGATAAGTTACATTTGTTTATCAAAACATTTATCTCTTGTCCCACTTTTTGTACTTTTTTGAGGTGGTCACCCTCCTCCACCTCATCATAACTCTGATAAGGACGTGACCTCCGTGGCTGCTCCAGCTGCAGAACTGACCACAAACAGGTTTTGGAAATGGAACCTTTGTGAACATACAATAAGTAACTTACAAACTGAACAGCTGCAGGATTTAGAGACAGTAAAATAGTGAACAGAAGCCTGAACAGCTGCAGGGTTTCTCTCTGTGTGTGCGCAGACACTGGAGGCAAGGAAGGTTAAGTGTCTTGCCCAAGGACACAACGACATCATGCACTGCAGCAGTGGGAGCTGGGATCAAACCGGCATCCTTTAGGTTAGCCGGCGAGCGTGACCTTTAACCGAGAAACACAAACTGAACAGCTGAAAGGTCTCTCTCCAGGTGGTAAGGGATAGATCCACCCAGTCATCACTGAGCTTCTGCTTTCATTCATTCATTCTTTGTTCCTGTCATGAAAATGCACAATAATACAAAGTACATTTGACACAATTTTATCAGAAATACATTTTCATGATTGAAACAGAGCAGTGGGAAGAATACAGCTCTTATTTGTTTTTGCCTCTTTACGTAATCTTAAAAGAATCTTCATTGCTTTTTTGTTGCCTACACCATCAGTAATTTATCAAACTACACAACACACAAAAATATACACAAACTACAACTTTAAACATCCAGTTCCAAGAGAATAGTGTCTAAACTGTCCTGCTGTATACAGTTTTTTAAATTGAAAAACATCTGTACATCCCTTTAAATCATTGTGTTGAGAAAGTTTTACACCAACAACAGAAAAACACATTTGTTTTAAAGTGGTCGAAGCAACTTGATGCTGAAAATGAAATCTCCTCCCATGACTTTTATCTTCAGAAGTAAACATTAGCAGAACTAATAATGTTTGCAGTTCTATAAAATCGATCAGTTTCACTCACCCTGACTTAATAAATAATGCATTTGTGTGTTCTGTAAGTTCAGCTTTGTGCATGGCTCTGATGGCTCGTCTCTGCAGTAAACACAATGGCATTATGTTGCTTTTATTTGTGTTTTCTACACAGTAATTAAAATAAAGCAATATAACTGAGAAGAATAACATTCTCATTGTGTCGCGAGGTAAAACAAACCTTGGTCAAAGTAAATACTTTCTTAGACTCCTTACTTTTAACATCGAATATAACTCCCAACAATCTAAACTCAGACTTTCTCAGTGTTTATTCCATCAATAAACAACGCTACTTCCCCTTTTTTATTAGCAAAAAACATAAACTTTGTTTTCTTTTCCAAATTTAACAACAACTTACTTTTATCAAACTAAGATTTAAGTTTAACCATTTCGTTGTTTTTTCTTCAGATAAAAGTTTTTAATTATCTCCTGAGCAGAAGACATTTAAAATAAAACGAATTGCAATCATTTTGAAACCTCACAAACATAATTTATGTTTAAAATAAAAAGTTTAGGACCCAAAATTGATGGGAGTCCATATTAATCTGCATTTTGAAGATTATTGTTGTGTTTTGTGTAAATGGCTGCTGAACCAGGGCCACTGCTCTTACACCAAATCAATACAACTTTGAAATTAAAATGGAATGATCTCTGCTATCGAATACCTTTTTTTTTTTTTTCAATCAGTGAATAAATCTATTGTATATTTCTTTTTATAAACTGCAGTTGAAATGTTTTCTCTTTTTATTAAGTTTAGGTTTTTTTTCCTCTTTTTATTAAGTTTAGATTTTAAGATTTGACTGAAAACCATATTGATTTTCTTTTAATAAACTTTTTTTGGGAAGATGAATTTAATGTTCCTATTTTATGGAAAATATTTTTTGTAAATATATATAATACAACTATAGATTCTTATTCAAAAATATTCCAATTTAAGTTATTCTATAGAATTATAGCAACAAAGAAATACCTTAAAAATTGTAAATTAAATAATGATGCACTGTCGATTCTGTGAGGAGGAGGAAGAAGATATTATGCATTTATTTTACTTTTGTCCATTTGTATCAGAATTGATATTGATATCAGTCCCATGAACATCATATTAGGATTTCCAGAATTTGAATCTGTTAATTTAATAAATACAATAATCTTATTGGGAAAGATTTTCATATTCAAAAGTCAACAAAAGGCAGATCTTTGTTTGCATCTTTTCCAAAAAATAACCTTCACAAACAATTTGTCATAGAAAAAAAATATAATAAGTAATAATAATGGGTTAAATACATGGAATAAAAAATGGGAAGCTGTGGAATGGGACTGATGCCAAGTTCAAACTTTTTTTTTTACTAAATGTAATATGTACGTAAATTATACAACTGCAGTTAATAGACTTCACTGTACTTATAAGTTTTGTTTTGTTTGTATATAATTTATTTTTATTTATTATTACTATTATTATTATTTATCTTGGTTGTTTTTTGCTGTGTTCTGTTGTTGTTGTCCTATTTGTGTTATTTGTAATAAATAAATAAATAAAACTTTTTTTCCCCAATAAAATCTAAATCTAATTTTTGAACAAAGAACTTTTTTGAAAACTGTGAACGCAGTGATATTGGTCTGAAAATATTAAAACTGTGTTTATCACCTGTTTGGAAAAATGGAAAGACTTTAAAGTTTTCATACCATCTGGAAAAATACCTGTTTTAAATGAGATTAAAAACTTAACATAGTGGTTTAATTTTATACAATCTATGGTCATTTTTACTATTTTAATGTCAAAGCCACGGCTGTCAGTTCATGTCGTGTTTTTTGTTTTTGCACCATTGAAAGTATTTCCTTTTCATTCACCTCAGAGTTTCTCCTTTCCAACCTTTGTCTAAGTTTCCTTGTGTTTTTGTAATTTCATTTGCCAAGTTTGGTTCTATATTATCTTTCATAAAATGGTTTGGTATCGATCCTCTTATTTCCTATTACCCTGTTTAGAATATTCCATGTATTATTTTTATTTTCTACTAAAGTTTTATTGTAATATTCCGTTTTACTTGTCTCAGTACGATGGTTAACCTGTTTTTGTACACCATGTGTCGCTTTTCAGAAGCCTCTGTTCTGGTTTTCAAGTTGCAATGATTTGATTTTGAACGGTTCGGACAATTTTTTGGTGATTTTTGATGGATTGTAAAAGGCCTCTGTGCGTTAGCATGGAGGGCTGAATGTTCAGGTTCAGTAATGTCCCCATGAGGTTTATGGCACTCATTAATTGTTCCTGTATCAGGATTACATCTTCCATCTCACACACGAGGCTCCCAGGACTCATTCTGAATAAAAAAGTATCTCCCTACAGTTTTTCAGTGTATTAGGTTCTGCATTTCTTGTTTTTATTGTAGTGTTCTCTAGATTTGCTTTGTGGCACTTATTATTAGAAGATAACTCACCTGTTGAATGAATTAGTGGGTTTATATTGTAGTACGTGTTCTGCCAGGAGATGGCAGTAATGGTACAACAAGGCCCTGACTCAGAAGCAGCTCAGTTTAGTCCTGAGCTGTTTACAGTCAGTCCAGTGAAGCCTTTACTCATGAGGCTGTTTTATTTGTGTTCTCAGAATAAACCTCCAACATCTGCAGGAGCTTTGGCCTCTAGGGGGCAGGCTGCGGGACTGAGAAAACCTCTGGAGCACAATGGGAAATAAAGCTGTTTCCAGCCTGGTTCAAAACAGTCTGCTGTCAAATCACTCACTCATCCACTCCTGCTGCTCACTATAGAGAGCTCTAATGCTCTGGACAGCTGCAAGGACTCATACTGTATATGGACTGAACTGGTACAGAGCCTGAACTAATACATTTGTAGAATGACACTGTTGTGTAAAGACTGTTGCATCATGGTAAATATTACAAACTGGACACACGAAAGGCTCTATGGACGATCACGTGACAACATAACTAGTGTTTATGTCTAAAGCTTTTATTGATTTAAAATGTTGACTTTACAATGAACAAAGAGAAGAAAAGGCCCAGGTTCAGAGTATCTTCATTCTCCTCAGCCAGCAGTGAACATATAACAGACAACAACAACAATACAAGAAATTAAAAAGAGGCTGATGACACTTGGAATCCTCATGGCAGCAACAGAAGTTTACACCAATAATAGAAATATGCTTTTCAAGACAAACTAGCAGCACACAGAGAGCACAGACCTCCACCAAGGCATTACAGCTCCAACATGTAAAAACAATCCTGTAACAAACTGGATCCAGTTGATGTTCTAGACACCAGAAGCTAATCGTTCCTTTCCTTCTTTGTGACATCGATGGTCACTAGAGGTCAGTATAGACCAGAATGCTTTGCAAGTTTCGCAGGAGAACAGCGGGACGTGGACAGGTCTTTAAACTGTAAACAAGACGTCTAAATGAACCCAGTCAGAAACGCTGTTCTTACTAATGCTCAGGTCGTAGTCATGAATAAATTGCTTCTAAATAAACTGTTATGGTGTAAAATTGCTAACGTTAGCTCACCTTAGCCCGTCCAGATGACAGTTTCTCCACATAAAGCAATAATCCAGTCTGCTTTATTCTTTAATGTGATAATTCATGTTAAATATTACACGTATGATTATTATTTATCTGGTAAGGCTTTATCACAGATCATTATCAGCGCTGAACTTTTTTTTACACATACACCAGAGTCACGTGATCAACAGCGAGAGAAAAATATTGAGTGAGTGTCTGAATCATTCACAAAATAAGTGCACTATGTTGTCCGCTATAAAGTACTACACAGTGACAGAGGGGTTAGGGGCTAGGGATGACGGTCGGACACAGCACGTGTGTTCATTAAGACGATTCTTCCATTTGAAACATTGGAAACAAACTGAACATTTAAAAGATTTCTCGCCACTGTGAACCTTCAGATGTGAAACGAGATGAGGTTTTAGTTTGAAACCTTCCTCACAAACTGAGCAGACATAAGGTCTCTCTCCTGTGTGCTTTAAGATTACTGTTACTTGCAAATGCTTTTTCACAAACTCAACATTTGAATTTTCTCTCTCCTGTGTGAGTTCTCTGATGGTAAACAAGGTAAGATTTTTGTTTAAAACCTTTCTCACAAACTGAACATTTGAAACGCTGCTCTCCTGTGTGAACTGACATGTGTCTCCGTAAAGCTGAATTATATTCAAACCTCTTCCCACAGTCTGAGCACCTGTGTGGTCTGTTGGCTGCTTCCACATCAGTCACAGAGGAGTCAGGACTGATCACTGAAGACTCAGCTAGAGTTCCACTGTCTCCATGACTCTTCAGAGGTGCACATAGACTGATGTTGTCTATAAAATGTTTGTTACAAACTAGACGCTTGTGATGGATACGTTTTAAATGTTGATTAAGATTGGGTTTGTGTTTGAAAGCTTTCTCACAAACTGAACAGACATAAGGTTTCTCTTCTGTGTGACTTCTCATGTGTATTCTAAGATTACCCTTTTCTGTAAAAGCTTTTACACAAACTGAACATTTGAATGGTTTCTCTCCAGAGTGAACCCTCAGATGGTTAACAAAATGAGCTTTTTGTTTGAAACCTTTCTCACAAACTGAACACTTGTAAGGTCTCCCTACTGTATGACGTAAAATGTGCAACTTTAAAGCTGAATTCCTTATATAAGCCTTCCCACACTCTGAGCACCTGTATGGTTTGTCGGGTCCTTCCACATCAGTCACAGAAGAGTCAGGATTTAGAGTCCCGTCCTCTTCATGAGTCCTCAGATGTTCTCTCAGTTTAATCTTGTCTTCAAAGTCTTTCTTACAAACTGGACAGATGTGATGGAGACATTTCTGATGTCGAGTAAGAATAAACTTTTGCTTGAAACCTTTCTCACAAATGGAACATTTGAAAGGACGCTCCTCTGTGTGAACTGACATGTGTCGCTGTAATTCTAGCTTCCTTTTAAACCCCTTCCCACAGTCTGAGCACCTGTAAGGTCTGTCAGTTCCTCCCACATCAGTCACAGAGGAGTCAGGATTTAAAGTCCCATCCTCTACATGAGTCCTCAGATGTTCCTTTAGATCACAGTTCATTACAAAACCTTTCTTACAAACTGGACAGATGTAAGGTTTCTCTCCAGTGTGAATTATCTGATGCTTAAAAAGATGAGCTTTTTGTTTAAAACATTTCTGACAAACTGAACATCTGAAAGGTCGTTCTCCTGTGTGAACTGACATGTGTCTCTGTAAAGCAGAATTACTTTCAAATCCCTTCCCACAGTCTGGGCAGCTGTAAGGTCTGTGGGTTCCTCCCACATCAGACACAGAGGAGTCAGGATTTATCAGTGAAGACTGGTCTAGAGTTCCATCCTCTACATGAGCCCACATATGTTTTTTAAGATTACCTTTTTGTATAAAAGCTTTCTCACAAACTGAACATTTGAATGGTTTCTCTCCAGAGTGAATTAACATGTGTCGCTTAAGATCAGGTTTTTGTTTGAAACCTTTCTCACAAACTGAACATTTGAAAGACCTCTCTTCTGTGTGAACTAACATGTGTCTCTGCAGTTCTCGGTTCCTTGTAAACCCCTTCCCACAGTCTGAGCAGCTGTAAGGTCTGTGGGTTCCTCCCACATCAGTCACAGAGGAGTCAGGGCTGATCATTGCGTAGCTTCTTTTTGCCGGAGCCTGTTCTTGACTATAGTCTTCTGAGTGGTCGGTGTCAGAAGAGCTGTCAGTGTGCTCCTCACTATCTGAGTGTAACTGTGTGAGTGGATCTGAGCTGCAGCCTGCTTCTGCTCCACAGTCCTCTCCATTAGTTTCCTCTCTGTTCTCCTCAGTTGGTCTTTGATGAAGCACAGAGGACTTGTCTTCATCATCTTCAGTTTTGACAGAGACCATGTGAAAAGGAAACTCTTCCGGCTCCTGTTTGATGCACAGCTCTGGTTCCTCTTTAATGTGGGGGGGCTCCAGACTGGACACAAACAACACACACATTCACCTCATTATTGGTTTCAAAGAAAAGAGACAGAGTTGAAAGTGGATGACAATAACAGTTTACTGCTAATGTTGTCTCTGGATCTAAAGTATGAATCCAAGTCTTAAAGTCCTCTATAGTAAACATTAAAGCAGTCTCTGCTGCAGAGGAACAGCCTCAGTCACAAAATAACGTCTGATTCAAAAGGCTGCAGTTCTCCTCCTACAGTCACCGAGGTCAGAGACAAGGCCAGCGCTTTGTTTAGAGGCTGAAGAGGAGCTCTCTGTGCAGCCCTGTGACCATGGGCTCAGTCTGAACACCTGTATGCTCCCACCCTCCACAACCACTTAATTTTAGTAAACCCTCATTTTCTCAAAAATGAATGAATGTTAAAAATCATTGTTTAGGATGGGACAGGGATATATGTATTAAGCAGCACAAGAGACATGTTAAATATTTTACCACAAGAATTCAAAAGGCCAAATTGTAGTAAATGTGGTGTGACAGAAAAAGTCATGCTGCAGGACATTGTTAATGTAGAAATAATAACAGAGTTATACTTAAAATGATAAATTGCTTACAAAAAGCTGTCTTTACACTTTTTATAATTTAGTTATAGTTGAACTTATTTAATATTCTTTGTATTCAGCTTTAAAGTTGTGTCACATCACAGGACAAAATAAATAGAAAAGTGTTACACCTCCAAACGTCAACTACCCAATTACAAACAATGTTATCATACTGTACTTTTTAATAATCGTATAGTTGTTTACTTGCAGGAGGGGTTGGAGCTATTTGTAGTTTAGTGATTTAGTTTTGAATTATAATGAGTTAAAGCTAATTTGTTTTTGCTGCTAATGTTAATTTGGGCAATTTGCGTTTATTCTGCCTGAATATTTATTCTACAGGAGGAGACAGAGACTTTTATAGAAAGTAATTTGCATTAGAAATTTAAATATAGGCCTCTTATTAAAATATTTTTATTTTATTTAAATATGTATATATTTTTTGTTTAAATTTATTGCGTTTTTCAACATCTACGTGTGATCTTAAAAGTTTATTCATGGTAAAACTCACATTTATGTAAGATATTTTCCAGAAGAAGCTGCCACAGCTACCGTAAGTCCGCAAATTGAGCAACCGCTTTTCTCGTGCGGCCCACATTCCCGCAGTAAAGACCCGACAGAGATACACAGCTTTACTTTTACTTCATGTTTGGTTTTGTTGCTTAAATGGAGTCTGTCCATGACAACATCACATCTGCCTCACATCTGCACACTTTAGCCTCACACATTGAGCATAAAAGCGTCTTGTTTTGGTTCTGTGAGCGCCCTCTAGCGGCTGTGTCTGACCTGTTGTTGTGCTCCGCGGGATCCCACAGCTCCGTCTCCTCCTTCAGCTTCACTTCTGCCATGTTTCACTGCGCTCTGTTCACTTTAAGGCTCCGCTTTGGGGCTGTTTGTCACACAGTTAGCACAGGAGCTAATCACACAGGGGTCCTCACGAGTTCACTGCGGGCGTCCTGACAGCTGCCTGGTTAAAAACACAGGGAGGTGAAGCCGCCTCTAGGGGGCGGGCTGCGGTCGGTGAGAGTGAGAACCTCCAGAGCCAAACCGAGGGTGAGTCTCAAAGCCCAGGTGCCTTGCCTTGAAAGTGATTTCCTCCAAAGCCACTTCCTTCTAATCCAAGGCCAGGATCCAAACAAACGTCTGAGGAACAGAGTTCAGAGCGAGCAGCGTCATCACAGTCACAGCTCCTGACTGGGTTTAGTGTCATTTTTTCAGCTACAGCTCTGATGTGGATTATATTAATACAACACTGAAATGTTTATCACTTATTTAGTCTTTTATAAACCGAGAGGGGGGAGTTCACCTGGGGGGGGGGGGGGGGGGGGGGGGGGAGTAAACTTTATTTTTTTATTTTTTTATGGGGGGGGGGGGGGGGGGGGGGGCGCCTTTCTGTGTGTGTGTGCTACATTTTAGCTTATAAATAATCTCAAATTTGCTAAATAAGTTTTTAAAAGTAGTACATGCCCATGGCCTGTATAATTTTCAGCTCAATTTGTTGCCCGAAACTGAAAAAGATAAAAATGAAACATGGTTTAAAGCCAGACTTTTAAATGTAGAAGAGTGTTATCAATGTGTGTCACAATATTTAATGTGTGTTGAAAATGATATCAGTGGTGATGATGACATTAATCCAGTGGATAGTGTGTCAAAGGTAAAATCAAACATTTCATGTAAAAGCCATGAAAGTGAAAAGTCAAGCCGTCCATGGTGAGAGCTCAGGCGGAGGCCAAACGAGCTGCGTTGACACAAGCTGGAGACACATGTAGAGGAAATGAGAAGAAAGATTGAAAAGGTGGAATTGAAGGCTGAAATAAAGGCTTCCAGTGCTGACCCTGCTGTACTGGATGCGTATGCTGCTGATGGAATGAACTCTTATGTCTGAAAAACAAAAAGAAAAACAGAAAAATACATGGCCAAACCAATAACACAAGGACAAAATAAAAATTTTCTGATGCAATTCTTTCAAAAACAAAATGATATTTCTGATCTATTCATTCAACAGCACAACACAACTCCACTCCCACCCAGAGACATTGCAGTTTTTGACGGAGATCCGCTTCATTCCAGCTTGAACACTGTGCAGAGGACAAGTGTGCATCAGAAGGAGACTGCTTGTACTTCCTGTAAAAGATACACAAGAGAACCTTAAAAATCAAGTCCAGATGGCTGCCTTTGAACCTTGTGTTGCTTCGTCCTGGTTTACTGTAAGGCTCTAGAAGACAACTGTCTGACCACAGTGAGTGGATCAGAAGTTACAGCTCCTTCCTTCTCGTGGATTGAAGCTAATGCTGCAGACCAAAGCGTTCCAACAAAGTCAATGCGTGGGTTTACATTTCCTCCCAAAGAGACATTTAAAGTTAAACCATTATTAATTTCTGTTCAGTGATTTTCTATACATGACAAAAACACAATAAATTTGCGTTTGGTGTGGACTGTTTATTCTAGTCATTTCTGAGCTTAAAAGGGTGAACAGTTTAAGTGTATGTCCTTGTGTGTGTTTTGGCAGACTGACTAAACCCAAACTTAAACATATTTAAACATAAAAATCTTCTACGTCAGGGGAGAGACCTGGCTGGCACCACACACAAAAAAATAAAACAAAACAATAAAACACATTGTTACAAGGCCAAACCGTCACAACATGTGCAGCCTTTGACAGAAATAACCCAATCTAATGTGAAAGAGTGAATGCAGACTCGTGAGCCATAGCCAGGCGCAGGACTTTAATCCTCCCAGTCTGTTTGTTTCCATCTGCTGTTTCTGGTTTGTAATGGCATCTGCGAGCGTGTCTCCACAGTTCTTTACGCAGAAACATTCCCTGACAATACATGCAGTGGATATACTTTCCAGCTGCACGGTCTCCTCTGGGTTTTCTCTTCACTTTTAAAAGACCAGAGCCAGATCGCAAAACTCCTTGGTTATGGAGAAAATTTCCTTTATTCCTCATTTTTTCTAATATTTGTTTGCGCTCCTTTGAGCAGCGAGGAAAGGAAAAAGCACGCACGATCTCAGCGTGGGTCTTGTGTGTTTTTAGATGCCTGGAAATTTTCTTTTGCGGCTTGCCACAGATGAAACAGTAATTACAGCCGCTTGTTTCAACCTTTGAATTGTCTTTGTGTTTGTGTTTTGAGTGTAACTCTTCTGAGGCGCCGGGGGTCAGTCGTTTGACAGCTCGTTGGCGTTTTGATGCATCTGCTGAGACGAGATTTCTTGTTTCAGACCCTGGCTTCAGAACAGGCAGAACCACTTTGGAAAAACTGGATGAAGAGGTAACATCTGCCTCTGAAGCTCGATCTTCATCTTGTGACTCAGAGTCTGGGACACATTCCTTATCAGACAGATCATCCTCTGATTCTTCATCCACTTTTGAACTCAGTGCGCTGTCACGGTCTGGCGCCATCTGTGGTCCCTGAATGGATGATAAAAAAAATAATGAAAAGCTGATCATTATTTAGAGCAGGAGATTTTACAAGGCATAAATTACATCTATCTGACACAGACTCCTGAGCGTTCTCCTGGTATGGTATAATCAGTAAATGCATTCAAAATCACATCTATATGAATTAATTTTGACAATTTTTGCCACAGATAGAGTATAACACCTTTGCATTTATAGCCAAGCCATTTCAGGGACAATACAGGGCACTTATCTAAAGATGATATGTTGGTGAAGACAAGGTCATGATTCGCACACTGTTAGGAAAGGTTTTTTTGAATTAGTGAATGATTTGTGAAATGAATACCACAAATTCACATCTAAAACGTCACAGGGGCGTTGCAGCAGCAGATCGTTTTACGCGCGTCTTTTCAAAAGCGTCAATTCAAACCGAAAGCGTCAGAGCTGCGTTTGGACGGCGCTGCGTCTGTGGATCTGCTCCCTGTTTTACCAACTTCATTCCTATAATTGGTGGATATTCTTGCTTCTTCAGATGGTTAAGCAGAAATATTACAAACTGATTTATACCAAACTGTTTTTGTTTGAATAAAATGTACTTTTATCTATAGCACGTGACCAATTACGCTTTTTTGGTTTTGTTTTATTGAGCTCGCTTGGTGATCAGACAACAGTACTACTATCGTGCTAGAAGTAGAATTACAATCTTTTTGTGTCTTAAAGTTAATGTTAAAGTTCTCCACCTCAAGAATGAACTTCTCGTCGTCCATGGTGCAACATTCACTGAAGTCTTTTGTGCGATGTGCGATGTTTACGTCAGTCATACATTTAGAAAACCTTTATTTTGAAAGTGTAGCGGAGGTTTATTTTGACACTTGGTGCATGTTTCCCGTGTTTCCCGGCTGTAGCGCTGCCGGTCGACGCGGAGACGCTGGAAAAATAGAACTCCAACCTAATTTGAGCGTAGCGTCGCGGCGTCGGTCGTAAGACGTCCCCGGGGTGAACTGTCAGATTGCGGGACGCTGCTGCTGCTGCTTTGGTGTGAATTGGGGATAAGACATTCCTTTTAATCTACAGAAGGTAAAACAATAATAATGCCATCAGAAAACTGTTATCGTTGTAAAACGCTTGAATCCACAGCTGGCAATGTCCAAAAAGATACGGTCATGTTCCTGACTGACAGAAAAATCTAACATTTGAAATAAAAATCTACGTTAACCTGACCCCTACCTCACCCCCGCTCCCCTGGACCCCTACCTCACCCTCGCTCCCCTGGACCCCTACCTCACCCTCGCTCCCCTGGACCCCTACCTCACTCCCACTCCCCTGGACCCCTACCTCACCCTCGCTCCCCTGGACCCCTACCTCACCCTCACTCCCCTGGACCCCTACCTCACCCTCACTCCCCTGGACCCCTACCTCACCCTCACTCCCCTGGACCCCTACCTCACCCTCGCTCCCCTGGACCCCTACCTCACCCTCACTCCCCTGGACCCCTACCTCACTCCCACTCCCCTGGACCCCTACCTCACTCCCACTCCCCTGGACCCCTACCTCACCCTCGCTCCCCTGGACCCCTACCTCACCCTCACTCCCCTGGACCCCTACCTCACTCCCACTCCCCTGGACCCCTACCTCACCCTCGCTCCCCTGGACCCCTACCTCACTCCCACTCCCCTGGACCCCTACCTCACTCCCACTCCCCTGGACCCCTACCTCACCCTCGCTCCCCTGGACCCCTACCTCACCCTCACTCCCCTGGACCCCTACCTCACTCCCACTCCCCTGGACCCCTACCTCACTCCCACTCCCCTGGACCCCTACCTCACCCTCGCTCCCCTGGACCCCTACCTCACCCTCACTCCCCTGGACCCCTACCTCACTCCCACTCCCCTGGACCCCTACCTCACCCTCGCTCCCCTGGACCCCTACCTCACTCCCACTCCCCTGGACCCCTACCTCACTCCCACTCCCCTGGACCCCTACCTCACCCTCGCTCCCCTGGACCCCTACCTCACCCTCACTCCCCTGGACCCCTACTTCACCCCCGCTCCCCTGGACCCCTACCTCACCCCCACTCCTCTGGACCCCTACCTCACCCCCGCTCCCCTGGACCCCTACCTCACCCTCACTCCCCTGGACCCCTACTTCACCCCCGCTCCCCTGGACCCCTACCTCACCCCCACTCCTCTGGACCCCTACCTCACCCCCGCTCCCCTGGACCCCTACCTCACCCTCGCTCCCCTGGACCCCTACCTCACCCCCGCTCCCCTGGACCCCTACCTCACCCTCGCTCCCCTGGACCCCTACCTCACCCTCGCTCCCCTGGACCCCTACCTCACTCCCACTCCCCTGGACCCCTACCTCACTCCCACTCCCCTGGACCCCTCCCTCACCCCCCTCCCCTGTCTGGATGAATCCTTACAGAGTGAACTATGATCCTATAGATGAGTAATGGACTAACTCCTGACACAGGTTGCTGTCCGTCCTGGGACAGGATCTCTCCTTCAGTTGGGCTCCATAAGGTTTCTTCTTTTTTCCCCACAGCTGGGTTTTTTAGGAGTTTTTCCTTACCGAGAAGGAGGGCCTAAGGACAGAAGTGTCCTGGCTCTGTTCAGTGTAGTTATTGTTTGTGTTGATTTTGTGTTTGTTTGATGAACTGTTGTGAAGCCTTTGAGGCGACCTTTGTTGTGATACTGGGACATAGAAATAAAACTGAACTGAACTGAGTTAACTGAAGTGACATCAGATACAGAGAGAGATAAAGTCAGGGTCTAGTAAATCCCATGTGCCTCTAAGACATTATTTAGAAGCCATCTGCCCTTTACACACAAGCTTTGTCCCTGTAACCCATGTAACTGCTTACACGCGTGACGAGTGTGGGCAAACGAAGCTACTGCCTCCAGTGCTGTTTAACCTAGGACCGCCGCGCACGGCCATTTTCACCGTTACGTGTCAACTTTACACCGATAGAAAATTCATTATTTCTTAAAAAAAAAACTTGCAACTTAACTAGCAAACAAACATAGCAATAACTATAAGTTTAATATTTTTCTATATAAAGCAATGTAAATATAGTTCGAGCTATAGAAGTATAACAAATAAGCATTGAGCAGACCACGCCTCCAGGGGCGCAGTTACAGCGCTGGAGGCGGAGAGTTCGGACCTGTAGCGACTTCAAGCAGGGCAGCAAATGAGATTTAGGCCTAAAGTGCTTTGTAATCTTTCTCTAGCACACATAAAATAAATAATAATAATAAAGATCTGTTTTCAACCACAGGCGATATGAGAAACACAGAGTAAAAAAACAACAACATGGCATTATTCTGGGCTACGATAAAATTATTACAATCACTATAATAAGCTTCAATAACAGATAATGCTGTATTATGAGTAATTAATTATAACTATATACATAAGTATTGGGTACAATCATTTAAAAATGACATTCAAAGTCTAATAAGCTATGTGCGCGGCACACCAGAACGTCATTATTCTGCTGCTTCAATGAAATAATTAGGCCTAAATCTATAAAACATAAAAGTTTAACTTACTATAGCCTATTATGAGTAATTAATTATAACTATATACACACAAGTATTTACAATAAATAATAAACAATAAAAACAATATTTGTGCGTAGGGTAGCAAACCAGAACAGGCAAGAAAGGCAAATTCATCAGAAAATTAAAAAAAATGCTTATTTAGGCAGTTATTCTGGATTATTATTAATATTAATATTAATAATAGCAATAGGCCTAATGATAATAATAATAACAATAATAACAAATAGATAAAGACAGAACGAACAAACTTTTTTTTATTTATTATTGGGCTTATTAAAAACAGGAATAAACACAAAGATTAGGCACAAAAGGGGGAGAAACTATTTACACAAAACTGTAGATCTATGTACAGGCCTAATAAGCTAAATTAATGTTTACACGTTGGCGGCGCAGGCAGGGCACAGACGTCTCCACCCTCTGCACACACTTCCCGCACACAGGCCGCTGACAACCACAGCAGGTCACCGCAGTCTTATTTTGTTTGCAGCTGCGATTTATTTGGCACTGCCGTCTCTTCGCCTGCACCTGCGGCTGTGACTGGGGCTCGGGGATGGCTCTGGTGAGCACGAGGTCACTCCGCAGCTCTTTAGCGAGCTGCAAAATAAAGGCGCGCCGGGCGATGTTGCTTCCAGTGCATTGCCTGAAAAGAACCCAGGCAGTTTATAGCGGCCAGGTCTAAAACGTTGTAAAAAACGGCGACTGGCCACCTCCGAGTCGCGCCTTTTACGCTGTAAAGCCGTGCCATCTGGTCCAAACTATCTACTCCGACCTGTAAGGAACAGACACAGAATGACCTGCTGCACTTTACGTACAACAGTAAAAAAATAAAAGTATATGGTGAAAAGGTGTATTACCTTGGTGGAGTTGTAGAAAGTGATGGTCTCAGGCTTTTCTCTTCCCGTCACTTCCAGAGGAGACCTCCTGATGCAGGGGGCTCAGGAGAGTGACGCTCTTTTTCCGTGTGTCCTGGTGAACAGTCAGAGTAGCCCTGTCGTGCTTCAGCACCCTCGTGGTGAACAGCTCCCGTCGCTGGTGCGCACGAGGCGGGCGTTCTCTCCGCGCTGCGATCATTGTGCCCACCAGGCTTGTTTTTTTTTTCAGCAGGGTCTTGGCGAGGGACAAAGAGGTGCACAAATTGTGCACGGTCACATTACGTCCTTTTTCAACAAAGGGCTCCATCAGCGCGTTTACAACGCTCTCTCCCAGACGCTGGCCAACACGGACCTGAAGCAGCTTTACCCAAATAAGGACAGCCGTTCAAAAAATACTTGGTCTCCACGTCCGCAGCGATCCAAAATTTTATACCGAACTTGTCCGGCTTGTTGGCCATAAACTGGGTGAAGGGGCAGCGCGTTTTTGTTGGGAAGAGCTGCTGACCCACTGTGATGTTTGGCCCAGGCCTGTAACAGCGGAGACTGTTGGTGACAAAACCCTTCCACACGTCTCTAATCATGGCAAATTTGTCTTCCCTGAGCCGAGCCGGTCTGTCCTCTTTCCTGTCAAAGCGCAGGTAGCGCATAATCTCCCTGTACCTGCTGCGTGGCATTGTGGGATTAAAAAAAGGCAGTCCCCACTCCTCAGACCAAAGGCTCTCCATCTCAAGTATTTTTGTTGTAAGCCCCTCTTACAAAAATAAGAGCAATAAAAGCTTTTAGCTCGGGAATGGAGAGCTCCCATGAAGGCGCGCTCTGCGAGCGGTGCGCCTCAGCAACAGAGCAGTCCCTAATGTGCGCCAACATCCCAGGTGTCCACGAAAGACAGGAACGCGCTCTGTGCATCCGTGATGCTGCGTTTTGCTTGTGAGGTTGGGCCTGCAGCTTCTTTCAGCACATTCTGGGACTGCTGTCTCCCACTGTGCGCGGTTCTGGGTTACAAAGGCTCCCATAAGGTCCCGTCCTTTCCCTGCTCAGGAGGGATAGCTACAAAACAGACAGCGCCATTAGGACAAGGGAATTTGTAGCCTATATTATATTGTAACATTATGTTTCTCAAAGGTTTTATGTCCTATAAACATTAGTCTAATAAACTCAAAGAACACTGCCTACAATAGAATAATATTGGTGAGAAGTGTTGCCTCCCTGTAGGCCGAGGTCTGTCTGAAGCAGGTGCTGAACGGCCTGAATCCAAGACATTTTACATAAGAAATGGCTTACACCACAAAGCACAGGCCTAGACTTGGATAAATAAAATAAAAAGCCTATACATTTTTACAAGTATGAATAAAGTCGGGTGCTAAATCGTTATATTTTTTTTATGTCTACCTTGAGCTGTACCACGAGATGCGCGCAGGGTGACGTAAGATGCCGCTTTCCCGCCGTTGATCCTGCGCTCACCAGAAACCCGGGAAACAACTTGGACTGGAAATATAACAATACATTTATGTCACAATATTCTACAGTGAAGGCTGGCTATTTTATTTCATTTTTCTCATTTAGGCTGTGATGATGATGTAGCTCGCGTAAGGCTTCTGGTTCTATTCCCCTGGCAAAGTAGGCTATTAGTAGCATATTATTTAAGTAGAATACAAAAACTATTTAGTAAATAAATGTAGACCAGGGCCTAACAATGAAGTAGGTTATTAGGTGAATAACTGAGTCCATTACCTGAGGTGGAGGCGGCAGTGGACGGCACTGGCCTTCTGTTTGCCGGTTCTGGCTCGTCTTCTGAGGTGTCCTCTTCATCAGATGAGTCCAGATCAAAATCAGACACCTCCCCGCCGTCGGACTCTCCCTCTCCCACATCCTGGAGCAAGGCCAGGGCCTCCTCCACTGAATATGTCTTTCGTACTCTTTTCATTTTGATCAAATGCAAAATCAATACAAATAATGGCGACACAGACGTTGTCCTCCTCTCTCTCACCCAGATAAACTAACACACTCATATTTATAGAGTTTCTAACAACAAATTGATACGTTTTAGTCGCGGGGAACAACCAAAGCAAAATGAGGCCAGTGACAGTGTAACATGGCCACAGAGGTCACAGGTCAGAGGTGGAAAAATGGTTAGAAAAAACTGTGTGTGTAGTTTTAGAACCCCACAAACATCGGAAAATATAAAAGACAAATAATTATTAAAAGTCATAAATTGACAGGCTTTTAAATTGTGTTTTAGCAATACTAATTAGTCAGTTTGACCGTTGCGGAGGTTCTAGTGTTAAAATAGCTCATGTGGTGACATTTACCAGCTGAACACTGCTGAGTGGATCAGATTCTGCTGGGCTCGCTGCCTCCTTGGCTTTTTTCATCAGGCTTTGATGGTTTTCAGTATCCATCTGAGACAGAAAAACACACACAGATTGTAAATGTGACCCTAGGAACACACTTAGTTTAGTGAATTAACAGGATTTTTATCTGACATGAGCTGCAGCACAAGAGCTACAACACCTCACTATCAGGCAGTCTGTGGCTAAATCCAGCTGAATGACATTATCTGAACAGAATAAATTCATTTTTCATCAAAGGTTAATAAAGGAAATTGGATGTGCTGTGGCTGTTGTTTGAGTTTGTAGTAATTATTGCTTTCTAATCATCTCAATTATCCATAATAAGCATTGCCAATGAAATAAAAAGATTTGAGTGTTTTCTATAAAGATAAATGGATCGGTAACACTGCTACTCTTAGACATAAACCTCATGTCCTCCTTAGACACGTTTAGATACTCGTCTGTCTTTCACACAAAGCTTTGGAAATGGACACAGAAACAACAGAGTCCTGTAAACCCAGAGTCCCAATGAGACACATTCAGGTCGTGTCTGCTCAGACAGAATCTTACTCCAGAGATTAGACTGTGACATAGGGGTCAGAGGAGCGCCCTCTGCTGGTTTAAATCCTACTTATCTGATAGGTATCAGTTTGTCAGTGTAAATGAACATTCCTCACAGTGCAGTAAAGTTAGCTATGGAGTGCCACAAGGCTCAGTACTTGGACCCATTCTGTTCATGCTTTACATGCTGCCTTTAGGAAACAGAATCAGAAAACATGGCATTAATTTTCACTGCAGACGATACACAGTTGTATTTATCAATTAAACCTGATCAGAATGACTGCGTAGAGAAACTTAGCTCCTGTGTGAGAGACATAAAGACCTGGATGACAATTAATTATCTCCTCCTAAACCCAGAAAAAACAGAGGTCATTATACTCGGCCCCAAAAAGCTGAGAGATGCTCTGTCTGACCAGAGTCTCCCTGGACGGTGTCAGTGTAGCCTCAAGTTCTACTGTGACAAACTTAGGAGTTTTATTTGACCAAGATTTATCATTTAAGGCTCATATAAACCAAGCCTGTAAAACAGCATTCTTTCACTTACGTAACATCGCCAAAATCAGAAATATTTTATCTAAAAGTGACGCTGAAAAACTCATCCATGCGTTTGTTACATCTAGGTTGGATTACTGTAACTCTCTGCTGCAGCGTGCCCTAAAAACTCTTTAAAATGTTTTCAGCTTGTTCAAAATGCAGCAGCAAGATTATTAACAGGAACTAACAGAGAGAACATATTACTCCTGTGTTAGCTTCACTTCACTGGCTTCCAGTTGAATTCAGAATTAGGTTTAAAATCCTTCTCCTGACTTACTCCATCCTACATTACTGATGTTATAGAGCCATACCAACCAAGCAGAGTACTACAGAGTACTGCAGAGTACTACAGGGTTTCTAAAAGTACAGTTGGAGGTAGAGCCTTTAGTTACCAAGCTCCTGTTTTATGGAATCAGCTTCCAGCTCATGTTAGAGGCAGACACAGTCTCTACATTTAAGGTTAGGTTAAAACGTTCCTCTGTGAGAAAGCTTATGGTCAGGCCAGGAACAGGGTTAACTCCACAGCTGAAGCTAAGCTGCTCTAGGAGCTAGAAGCTGGGGGAAGTATGGTGCACTGACCTCTGGTTTCATCTGCTGCTCCTCTTCTATCACTCTCATTAATTTAATCTAATATTCTATATCTCCAATCAGTTCCTTGCTATTCACAAGTTGTCCCTCTCTCCTGAATTAGTACACATAAGTTTAGCAGTAACACACAGAAGCTTTCATTAGGTTCCTCACAAACCACATGTCCCTATAACCCATGTAACAGCTTACACACATGACGAGCGTGGGGAAACGAACCTACTGTCTCTAGTGCTGTTATTAAAATAGCTCATGTGGTGACATTTACCAGCTGAACACTGCTGAGTGGATCAGATTCTGCTGGGCTCGCTGCCTCCTTGGCTTTTTTCATCAGGCTTTGATGGTTTTCAGTATCCATCTGAGACAGAAAAACACACACAGATTGTAAATGTGACCCTAGGAACACACTTAGTTTAGTGAATTAACAGGATTTTTATCTGACATGAGCTGCAGCACAAGAGCTACAACACCTCACTATCAGGCAGTCTGTGGCTAAATCCAGCTGAATGACATTATCTGAACAGAATAAATTCATTTTTCATCAAAGGTTAATAAAGGAAATTGGATGTGCTGTAGCTGTTGTTTGAGTGTTTAGTAATTATTGCTTTCTAATCATCTTAATTATCCATAATAAGCATTGCCAATGAAATAAAAAGATTTGAGTGTTTTCTATAAAGATAAATGAATCGGTAACACTGCTACTCTTAGACATAAACCTCATGTCCTCCTTAGACACGTTTAGATACTCGTCTGCCTTTCACACAAAGCTTTGGAAATGGACACAGAAACAACAGAGTCCTGTAAACCCAGAGTCCCAATGAGACACATTCAGGTCGTGTCTGCTCAGTACACACCACTTTAGCAATAACACACAGAAGCTTTCATTAGGTTCCTCACCAACCACACGTCCCTATAACCCATATAACTGCTTACAGGACTGACCATTGCGTAGCTTCTTTTTGCCGGAGCCTGTTCTTGACTATAGTCTTCTGAGTGGTCGGTGTCAGAAGAGCTGTCAGTGTGCTCCTCACTATCTGAGTGTAACTGTGTGAGTGGATCTGAGCTGCAGCCTGCTTCTGCTCCACAGTCCTCTCCATTAGTTTCCTCTCTGTTCTCCTCAGTTGGTCTTTGATGAAGCACAGAGGACTTGTCTTCATCATCTTCAGTTTTCACACAGACAGGTGTCCATAGGAAGCCTTGCAGCTGTTCCTTCTCCTCTTCGGTGCACAGCTCTGGTTCCTCTTTGATGTGGGGGGGCTCCAGACTGGGACCAGCCTCTTCTTGACTCTCCACCACAATCTGGACACCTGCAGGACACAAAATGGAAAGCAGTCAGTTTAACCTGACACGTGTGAACAAAAGCGACAGTGAATGTCAGTCAGATTTGTGATCAGTAGTAACATGTCCCAGCTCCTGCGGTGATGAACAAACACATCACAGAAAGCCCCCGGGAAGTGTCTCAGTTCTACTCAGAACAATATTAATGCTCACAGAACACGATCAGCACTAAACAAAAGCTGTGTTCACTGACTTCAGGAAAGCCGCTGATACAGTAAACATCTTGTTAAAGAAGCTTGTCTCAGTTCACGTTTTCTCATCTGTAATACAACTGCTCCAGTCCTAACAGTTACATTAACAATAACAGAGCCCAGGTTAACCAAGTTGGACAAAGCTCTGCCTTTAGACTGAAAACTGGGTGTGCCACAAGCAGCTGTTCTAGGTCTCTTACTATTTCTTCTTCATATAAATGACCTTCCTGTGGTGTATAATTATTCTAAAAGTGTATTGTCTGCAGATGACACTGTAATTTCTCGCTCTGATCCAAAGGAGCTGTAGTTGGAGCTGTAGGAGTGATGTTTCTGATGCTCTGTCATCGTTTTTAGCTCTTGTTGTTGTGAATTTCCATTTTATTGCTGCAGGAACCTGCTGCAAGTCAGGTCCAAGTAATTGTAACACAACTGCTGCCTTTACTATTTACTATTTTAAACAGTGCAGACAGTCTTCCAAAAACTGGGTCAAAGTGGCCCAAGAAGACCAAAGGTGCATTGTCTACACGAGGATAACACGAGGGTTTAAGTTATTGTCAGAGTGCGCCACCTCGTGGCCTAAAGCAGCTCTAAAGTCACAGACAGTGTCTGTGTTTCTGTAAATGCTCTGCTCGTCTGAGTCTGTTCTGACTTTAACCTTTTATTTCTGTTAAACTGCAGAAACATGAGAACTGCCTCAGTGCGCAGCCTTTAGTTTGTCCCCTTTAAGCTCCCGTACCGTAAGTACAGAACTAAACGCGCATCTAAATCCAAGCCTTTCCGAGCCGCGGTCCCTTCAGGAGTTTAGGACAAAAGAGAACAAACCTGTTGTGTGTGAGTGAAGTGTTGGCTCCAGAACAGCGGCCAGCAGCTGCTGTTGGGAGTCGTTGGTTTGTTTCAAGCGAAGCACTTCCTGCTCATACTCCGCTATGGTTCTTTCAAACAGCTCAAATATCTCTTCAGCTGCCGCAGTCAGGCGCTCATTCACCAAAGCTCTCAGCTTCTGGACCAAACACATTTTTACTCACTGTCTCTCTCAGATAACGGCTCACACTAAATCCACTCCACACCGATGTTCTCAGTGCTGTCGCTGTTCGCAGCTAAAAACAAAGCAGCTGCGTGTCTTCTCCGCGGAGTTTAGCGGCGGTGGGCAGCGGCTGTAGGAGCACTACCGCCCCCTGCTGCTCACACTCACAAATAAAACCTGCTTTTGCCACGTGACGAGGGGAGAACATCCGAGTTATTCTCCCGAGGCGGGAATAAAAAACATTTTGCATCTTCATAGTTGTTGTCGTGATGTAAAGTGACTGACATGAACCGCTCAATGATCCATTTAAATTCCAGGTTATAAGGCAACAACACTGGAAAAATGCTAAGGGGGTGAATACTTTTTATAGGCACTGTAGAGGGCATTACAGTAGTCGCTCCTCGAGCTGTGTTTTTAACCAGGCAGCTGTCAGGACGCCCGCAGTGAACTCGTGAGGACCCCTGTGTGATTAGCTCCTGTGCTAACTGTGTGACAAACAGCCCCAAAGCGGAGCCTTAAAGTGAACAGAGCGCAGTGAAACATGGCAGAAGTGAAGCTGAAGGAGGAGACGGAGCTGTGGGATCCCGCGGAGCACAACAACAGGTCAGACACAGCCGCTAGAGGGCGCTCACAGAACCAAAACAAGACGCTTTTATGCTCAATGTGTGAGGCTAAAGTGTGCAGATGTGAGGAGACCCGTTTGAGTTTTATTCTGATATCGCTTATATCAACCTGAATGTTCTTTATCTGTAAACCTTTTTGCCACTAGTGGACACTTTTCAGCCTCACTAGTGCCACTAGTAGCTGGAAAATGTCAACTAGTACTACTAGTATGACCAAGTCTGTCAACATACAACTAGTGAGGTCCAAAATGGTCACTAGTACAACTGGTGACACCCAAGTGTCTACTAGTACCACTAGTAACACGGTTTGTCTTTTACTAAGGTCTAAAAGTGGTCACTAGTGGGCTCTAAAATGTCTACTGCTGTACAAGTGTCACAGAGTTGGGGCCACTAGTACTAGTGTGTAAAATTGCTTTACTAGTCCCTCTCTTTATCTTTCACTAGTTCTCTACTGGGGCACATATTTCATCACTAGTGCTCCTAGTGAGCCTTTTACTGCACACTAGTTCCACCAGGAGCCATTTGTGCCTCAGTTGTGTCACATGTAAGGTTACAAAATGACTGACACGTTTACATGTTGACAGTTTGGCATCCACTTGCACTACTAGTATGCATTTTGTTTTTGCTAGTACAAATATGACATTTGACACGTTCACCAGTTACTTTCTGTGGTGTACTAGTACAACATTAGTGTCTTACTGAAAGCACTAAAATGACAGCTATTTGTGCAAACAAGCATTTTGGTGGCCACTAGTACTACTATTAGACAATGTTTGTCTCACTAGTGCTACTAGTAAGCATTTTGGCTGTTACTAGAAGTAAAATTAGCAGCTTTTAGTTACACTTGTACTAATACTAGTGCACTGCAAGGAGGCAGGACAGGGATTCTTACTGGCCACTGTAGAAATGACAGTGTGAAGAACCAACTGTAAGCCTCAGTTTATGTCCCTCTCCCGTCTCCTACTCAGACTTTATTGTCACTAGTGCTACTAGTGTCACTAGTGAACTTCTCACCTTACTAGAGCTCCTTGTAAGCACAAAAATGTGTTTACTACTCCACTAGTGCTACTAGTGACCACTTTTAGACCTTAGTAGGAGACAAAACCGTGTTACTAGTGGTACTAGTAGACACTTGGGTGTCACCAGTTGTACTAGTGACCATTTTGGACCTCACTAGTTGTATGTTGACAGACTTGGTCTTACTAGTAGTACTAGTTGACATTTTCCACCAACTAGTGGCACTAGTGGGGCCAAAAAGTGTCCACTAGTTGTACTAGTGAGCAATTTGGGATCTAGTGTAGCACTAGTGGCCAGGCTTACAAGTGAAGAAAATTAAGGCTGATATCAGCGATATCGGAATAAAAACTCAAATGGCTTTCCGTAGTCTGTGGCTGTAGGAACAGGTCTGAATGGAGAAAGGAACCTACATGAAAGGATCTTAGAGTTGTGTAACTGTTTACAGCTGCTGTGTCTTTACCATTAGTTGCTGTTGTGGAGGGTGGGAGCATACAGGTGTTCAGACTGAGCCCATGGTCACAGGGCTGCACAGAGAGCTCCTCTTCAGCCTCTAAACAAAGCGCTGGCCTTGTCTCTGACCTCGGTGACTGTAGGAGGAGAACTGCAGCCTTTTGAATCAGACGTTATTTTGTGACTGAGGCTGTTCCTCTGCAGCAGAGACTGCTTTAATGTTTACTATAGAGGACTTTAAGACTTGGATTCATACTTTAGATCCAGAGACAACATTAGCAGTAAACTGTTATTGTCATCCACTTTCAACTCTGTCTCTTTTCTTTGAAACCAATAATGAGGTGAATGTGTGTGTTGTTTGTGTCCAGTCTGGAGCCCCCCCACATTAAAGAGGAACCAGAGCTGTGCATCAAACAGGAGCCGGAAGAGTTTCCTTTTCACATGGTCTCTGTCAAAACTGAAGATGATGAAGACAAGTCCTCTGTGCTTCATCAAAGACCAACTGAGGAGAACAGAGAGGAAACTAATGGAGAGGACTGTGGAGCAGAAGCAGGCTGCAGCTCAGATCCACTCACACAGTTACACTCAGATAGTGAGGAGCACACTGACAGCTCTTCTGACACCGACCACTCAGAAGACTATAGTCAAGAACAGGCTCCGGCAAAAAGAAGCTACGCAATGATCAGTCCTGACTCCTCTGTGACTGATGTGGAACCTTACAGCTGCTCAGACTGTGGGAAGGGGTTTACAAGGAACCGAGAACTGCAGAGACACATGTTAGTTCACACAGAAGAGAGGTCTTTCAAATGTTCAGTTTGTAAAAAAAAATTCAAACTAAAAGCTGATCTTGTTAAACATCTGAGGGTTCACAGTGGAGAGAAACCATTCAAATGTTCAGTTTGTGAGAAAGGTTTCAAACAAAAACCTGATCTTAAGCGACACATGCTAATTCACTCTGGAGAGAAACCATTCAAATGTTCAGTTTGTGAGAAAGCTTTTATACAAAAAGGTAATCTTAAAAAACATCTGTGGACTCATGTAGAGAATGGAACTCTAGCCCAGTCTTCACTGATGAATCCTGACTCCTCTGTGACTGATGTGAAACCATACAGGTGCTCAGAGCTGTGGGAAGGGATTTAAGTGGAATTCAGATTTACAGATACACATGTTAGTTCACACAGGAGAGAGGCCTTACAAGTGTTCAGTTTGTGAGAAAAGTTTCAAAAAAAAATCTGATCTTCCTCGACATCAGAGAATTCACACTGGAGAGAAACGATTTAAATGTTCAGTTTGTGAGAAAGCTTTTACAGAAAAATGTACTCTTAAAAATCACATGATAACTCACACAGGACAGAGACCTTATGTTTGTTCAGTTTGTGACAAAGGTTTCAAACACAAATCCCGTTACACTAAACATCTAAAATTACTTCATCACATCTGTCCAGTTTGTAAGAAAGGTTTTGTAAAAAACTGTAATCTAAAGGAACATCTGAGGACTCATGTAGAGGATGGAACTCTAGACCAGTCTTCACTGAAAGATCCTGACTACTGTGACTGATGTGAAAGGAAACTCCAAACCATGCAGGTGCTCAGAGTGTGGGAAGAGGTTTAAGCAAAGGACAGATTTACAGAAACATAGATTAGTTCACGCAGGACAAAGACCACATAAGTGCTCAGTTTGTTTCAAATGTTTCATATGGAAAAGTCATCTTAATGAACACATGGTTATTCACTCAGAGAGAAACCTTACAGTTGTTCAGTTTGTAAGAAACAGATCTCTGAGGGAACATATGAGAACCCACTCAGAACACTGGACTCCAGAACAGCGCACACAGAAGAAGAAGTTCCACAGCGATAAACCCTGACTCCTCTGTGACTGATGTGGGAGGAAACTCACAAAGCAACGTTTTTCTTTCATGCTGCAGAGTTTTATGAAAATCATCAAGAACCTGGATTCATTTTTATAGCTGATTTTGAAAAGGCCTTTGATAAAGTTAGATGGGAGTTTATAAAACAATGTCTTTGATATTTTAACTTTGGAAAGAAGCTTCTACGATGGGTTGAAACTCTCTATAATCATCCTGATTGTAGAGTTATAAATTGTTTTATATCAGAAGGTTTCTCTCTTAAACAAGGGCTTCGTCAGGGCTATCCACTGTCAACATATTTGTTTATTATATGTAATGAAATCCTAGCAATTAAAATCAGAAATAATTCATATATACTGGGTTTGCAACTGAACGGCAGAGAAGCAAAATTGACAATGTTTGCTAATGTAACCTTTTTATGAAACCAAATCAATCCACTTTAGAAGCAATAATTATGAATTTAAATTTTTTTTCTTAAAAAATATCAGAATTAAAACCTAACTTTGAGCTTTGAATAGGAACATTAAGAAGTACTGAATTTATTTAAACTGTTCAGTTCCAGTTAGATGGACAAATGCTTCTGTGGATACTTTAGGAATTCACAAACCACATCATTTACAAACATTGTTAAATATAATTACTATAAAAAATGGAAAAGGTAGATAGAATTTTGCAGCCTTGGAGAGGAAAATCTCTAACTTTACAAGGAAAGGTCACTTTAATGAACTCCTTAATAATTCCTCAGTTTGTTTATTTACTTATCATCCTTCCCTCACCTGATGCAACATTTTTTAAACATTTTGAACCAAAAATGTTCAAATGTTTATGGAATAACAAACCTGATCAAATGAAAAGGAAATCTGCAGGGACTTCCGGTGATGGCCGCGAGCTAGAGTCACACTTAACCCTGCTCTGTACTGTTTTATACAAAATCCTGCTGCAGTTTGCAGACTTGTAGGTTCATTGTGCAGGAGGATAGATTTTGCAAAGAAGCAATGCATAATATATGGAGGATTTTTAGGACCATGTAAATAATAAAGGATTTCATTAAAAAAAAAAACACTTAAATTACACTTTAAATAGAGAATTATTAAATGTATTTGCAATTTAATTTGTTAATATTTAAATTGAAAGAGCAATTGTTAAAATATTTCCTAAACAACAATTTAAAAATACAATTACTAATTCTGCAATTAATAATAACTTTAATAAAATGATTGCCAAAAGCTCTTTTAAAAGATAAATAAATAGTTTGATTTATAATTTTGATAAATAATACAAACTTTAAATTGCTATTTAAAACAGCAGTAGCTTATTCCATTTGCTAAAGCATTAGCCATTTCATTTGCCAACACAGAAACTAAACGCTTTAGCTCTGACTTTAGCTTTAACCTGGTTCTTTTGACTCACGGAGCTGAAAACAGCAAAGCAATGCAAATGAGCTCAGAGGAACGCTTCTGATTGGACGAAAATATTTAAACAACTGGTCTGTCTCCCAACAAAGTCTATCCAGTATTAAAATAAACAAAACAATATACTACTGGAACGTAAACACTACAGGCTCCTCCCTTTTTGCTTGTTTGGGAAGATGATTTCAGTTTTCCTACACCATGGACGCTTTTTTTTTTTTTTTTTTTTTAGAAAAAATGTATGACACCACAATTGATTCCTCCAGAAAATTTCAACTTGAAATATTTTAAGTTACAACTTGATTTAACAGCAAATACAAAATATCTTAGAAAATGTAAAATAAAATTAAAAAATTTAAAAAAAGAATTTACGAGCCTGGTTGATGTCTATGGGACAGTGTTCAAAATAACACCACAGAACATTATATTAAATGTTTTTGATGGAAAGTGTATGAATGTGTTGAATATGATTATTTTGTTGGGCAAGATGTTTATTTTTACAGCCAAAAAATATCAAGCATGTGTTTAAATCATTCATCAAAGCTCCTGTGGCTTTTGGAGGTTTATTTTGAGAACACAAATAAAACAGCAACTAAACAGGCCCTCACCCTCGGTTTGGCTCTGGAGGTTCTCTCTCTCACCGACCCTGTGTTTTTAACCAGGCAGCTGTCAGGACGCCCGCAGTGAACTCGTGAGGACCCCTGTGTGATTAGCTCCTGTGCTAACTGTGTGACAAACAGCCCCAAAGCGGAGCCTTAAAGTGAACAGAGCGCAGTGAAACATGGCAGAAGTGAAGCTGAAGGAGGAGACGGAGCTGTGGGATCCCGCGGAGCACAACAACAGGTCAGACACAGCCGCTAGAGGGCGCTCACAGAACCAAAACAAGACGCTTTTATGCTCAATGTGTGAGGCTAAAGTGTGCATGATGTGAGGCTGTGGCTGTAGGAACAGGTCCGGATGGAGAAAGGAACCTACCTGATGTTGTCATGGACAGAGTCCGTTTAACCAATAACAGAAAACACTGAGTAAGGTCCAGTTCTGGCCACAGAGCTGTGTCTCTGTGCTGTGTCTTTGCCAGGAGCAGCTCTCGCTGAAGGACTGAGACAAAAACAGAGGACGTCTACCTCCTGTTTCTTCTGGAACATATTTTTACATTATTGTGATTTTTACCATGGATAAACCTTTAAGATTATATGTAGATGATAAAATTAAACATTTACAGTGGCGTACAAAAGTATTCTTCCCCCTTAGCATTTTTCCTTTATTGTTGCCTTACAACCTGAAATTGAAATGGATCATTGGAAGGTTTATGTCTGTCACTTTACATCACAGGACAACAACTCCTGAGCCCATGGTCACAGGGCTGCACAGAGAGCTCCTCTTCAGCCTCTAAACAAAGCGCTGGCCTTGTCTCTGACCTCGGTGACTGTAGGAGGAGAACTGCAGCCTTTTGAATCAGACGTTATTTTGTGACTGAGGCTGTTCCTCTGCAGCAGAGACTGCTTTAATGTTTACTATAGAGGACTTTAAGACTTGGATTCATACTTTAGATCCAGAGACAACATTAGCAGTAAACTGTTATTGTCATCCACTTTCAACTCTGTCTCTTTTCTTTGAAACCAATAATGAGGTGAATGTGTGTGTTGTTTGTGTCCAGTCTGGAGCCCCCCCACATTAAAGAGGAACCAGAGCTGTGCATCAAACAGGAGCCGGAAGAGTTTCCTTTTCACATGGTCTCTGTCAAAACTGAAGATGATGAAGACAAGTCCTCTGTGCTTCATCAAAGACCAACTGAGGAGAACAGAGAGGAAACTAATGGAGAGGACTGTGGAGCAGAAGCAGGCTGCAGCTCAGATCCACTCACACAGTTACACTCAGATAGTGAGGAGCACACTGACAGCTCTTCTGACACCGACCACTCAGAAGACTATAGTCAAGAACAGGCTCCGGCAAAAAGAAGCTACGCAATGATCAGTCCTGACTCCTCTGTGACTGATGTGGGAGGAACACACAGACCTTACAGCTGCTCAGAGTGTGGGAAGAGGTTTAAGCGGAATTCAAATTTACGGATGCACAGGTTAGTTCACACAGGAGAGAGACCTTATGTTTGTTCAATTTGTGAGAAAGGCTTCAAACAAAAATACCATTATACTAAACATCTAAAATTACATCATTACATCTGTCCAGTTTGTAAGAAAGGTTTTGTTAAAAACTGTAATCTAAAGGAACATATGACAAGTCATAGAGGATCAAATTCAAGCCCAGTCTTCATCAATAAATCCTGACTCCTGTGACTGATGTGAAAGGAAACTCCAAACCATGCAGGTGCTCAGAGTGTGGGAAGAGGTTTAAGCAAAGGACAGATTTACAGAAACATAGATTAGTTCACACAGGACAAAGACCACATAAGTGCTCAGTTTGTTTCAAATGTTTCAAATGGAAAAGTCATCTTAATGAACACATGGTTATTCACTCAGAAGAGAAACCTTACAGCTGTTCAGTTTGTAAGAAAAGTTTCATAAGGAACAGAACTCTGAGGGAACATATGAGAACCCACTCAGAACACTGGACTCCAGAATAATCCGGAATAATTCTAACTCGTTCCACAGCAGACTCTGAACCAATTATGAACTGATAAATTGACAGTTATGAAGCTTATTACAGAAATGTCCTGGTTTCTTCTCTTTGTTCATTGTAAAGTCAACATTTTAAATCAATAAAAGCTTTAGACATAAACACTAGTTATGTTGTCACGTGATCGTCCATAGAGCCTTTCGTGTGTCCAGTTTGTAATATTTACCATGATGCAACAGTCTTTACACAACAGTGTCATTCTACAAATGTATTAGTTCAGGCTCTGTACCAGTTCAGTCCATATACAGTATGAGTCCTTGCAGCTGTCCAGAGCATTAGAGCTCTCTATAGTGAGCAGCAGGAGTGGATGAGTGAGTGATTTGACAGCAGACTGTTTTGAACCAGGCTGGAAACAGCTTTATTTCCCATTGTGCTCCAGAGGTTTTCTCAGTCCCGCAGCCTGCCCCCTAGAGGCCAAAGCTCCTGCAGATATTTTAGGAGTAGTATGAAGCTGCAGCCACAGAGCCAGCATTTACAGACCGCACTCAGAGACCTGCACTTTCAGGCCCCTCGTTTTTCGAGACAGTGCCTCCTGTCAAAATAAATAAAAACATCGTTGTTGAGTGACTTCAGCTGTGTGTGAGTAATGTTTTTGTTTTTAATCAGTCGACTCGCGAGCTCATTGATACACAACATATAACATTAGATAAGGCTAGTTAATCTTTGTAACGATAGTTTGTGTCAAAATAAGCTGTCACTCCATGTTTTTTCTGCACTTTTTCCAAAGTCGTCGTGCTAGCATAGCAAGTTATTAAGTTAACCTGGGCTTAATAGATTATACAGTTAATGTTTGCTAATATTAGACAGCGTCATCATATCTTATTAATCATTTTGTTAGATTTACAGTTTGGCCTTCAAAACCTTTCTATTACTGAAGAAAAATATGCAGGATACGCTTTTTGCCTTTGTAAATTTACAATAACTTTTGATATCTTATTTATCAACCATATCTTTTCTCCTAAAACGAGCTGAACGCAGCATAAAATTATTAATGAGAGAGATCAATATTTGATCATTAAAGACAGAGTATACTTAACTATATTGCTACTTCATAATAATACTTTGCGTATGTAAGTTAAAACATACACAACATACCCTGAGTAGTCACAAAAAACAAAAAACTCAAGTAAAACGTAACTGGACATATAAAGTGTGATTTATGTTTAGTATTGATGTAATGACAAAAGATACAATAATGTGCAAAATTTGTTTTTCACAATCAAAAATTATTAATAAACACAAAATTACATCTTTATGAAATAAAATATGGCACAAGAAAAATAAATCTCTCAACCTAAACTTTTGAAAGCCAAAGTAGAGTAATGTACTCAGATAAGAAGTAACAGGTATAATGCTATAAAACTACTCTAAGTACAATTTATTCAAAGAGTTACTGAAGTAAATGTAACTCATTAATACACAGCTGAGTAAGATTAGCTTTTATAAATGACTCATGGCCTAATCATTATCATCAACTCTTTATTATCCAGTTTGATTTTAGCATTGTTATTTATGGAAGAACTGTTTTAATGACGTTTACTTTTCACAGTCAGACTCATAAGGCCTGGAGATTTTCCTTTTTTTTTTTCATTTGTTCTTTATAAAGTTTCCATTAAGAAGATCCTGTGGGAAAACAAGAAAATTATTGTTTTATATACACACAGTCATCGATGAACAACTGAAATCAACTTTAGTCTCTGCTCTGTCTTGTGTACAGCAAAAGGATGTTCAAGGTTAAATAAAGTACATAATGTTTTGGCACATGTTCTCTCAGTGTGTTCAAAACTAGGCTGTATTTTTGTATTCATTTTATGAATTTATCAATATGCTTTGTAATTTATTTATACAACTTAAACCTTTTAAAATATTGTGATAAATAAATAAAAATAAAAAAATAAAAACGTAAAAGCTCCAGATATATTGAATCCTATTGTTTTTAATGCATTTAGATCAAGGTGTTATGACATATTCCGAACAGCAGGAGGCACAGTCTGGAAAAACGAGGGGTCTGAGTCTGCACATTCATTATATTATTGTTTTGGAGCGGCTTCACCCAGAGCTGGGGCTTTTCCCTGTGTTTTTAAACAGGCAGCTGTCAGGACGCCCGCAGTGAACTCGTGAGGACCCCTGTGTGATTAGCTCCTGTGCTAACTGTGTGACAAACAGCCCCAAAGCGGAGCCTTAAAGTGAACAGAGCGCAGTGAAACATGGCAGAAGTGAAGCTGAAGGAGGAGACGGAGCTGTGGGATCCCGCGGAGCACAACAACAGGTCAGACACAGCCGCTAGAGGGCGCTCACAGAACCAAAACAAGACGCTTTTATGCTCAATGTGTGAGGCTAAAGTGGCGCTGTAGCGGCGCTGTGCAGATGTGAGGCAGATGTGAGACAGATGTGAGACAGATGTGAGGCAGATGTGAGGCAGATGTGAGCAGATGTGAGCAGATGTGAGGCAGATGTGAGCAGATGTGAGGCAGATGTGAGCAGATGTGAGCAGATGTGAGACAGATGTGAGGCAGATGTGAGCAGATGTGAGGCTGTGGCTGTAGGAACAGAGTGGGTCACAGGTTTTAGGGTTGTTCTGTTTCTTAAACTGCGCTGACTGCGTTCTGTGATTGAGCTCCAAGGCCTGTGGTTGGTCGTGTTCTTAAATTAAACCAAAGAACGTGGGACAACTGTGCGCTGACAAACGTGACAGCTTTTTTTATTAACGCATTGCTCTAACGTTATCCGCACAGCTTACAGCGCAGGTTGCGTCAGTTGCGTGACCAAAGAGTAACAGTGACATCCAAGATAATACCGTGTCTCTTAGAATTACTAACGCCACATCTCCCTTTTTTGAGAAAACAAAGGAATATCAGTTTTCTATAACCCTGTAAAGGAAATACTCCTTCAGTCACTTGTAAGACCTTTGAGTCAAATATGTTATGTGAGTATAAAATTAATGGAGTCACTTATTAACCGTCAATTAAAAGATTTTCTAATAGATAACAATATTCTAAACAAATTTCAATCAGGATTCAGAAAACAGCATAATACAATAACAGCAGCTTCAAAGTCGTAAATGATCTGATCAGAACTTTGGATAATAAACAGCACTGTGCAGCGCTGTTTACTGATTTATCCAAAGCTTTTGATACAGAGGATCACAAAATACTCCTGCAAAGACTCATCTCAGTCGGACTCAGAACAGACAGGGGCTGGTTCAACAGTTACCTGTCTGGGAGAACACAGTGTGTGCAGGTAAACCGCCTCACTTCAGCCTCTCAAAACATTTCTAAGGGGGTGCCTCAGGGATCAATTCTTGGGCCGTTACTCTTCATTATCTACACAAACAACCTCTGCAATAACATCAAAAATGCCAACTATCATTACAATGCTGACGACACTGTGATTTATTGTTCCGGGCCTACATTGCATAAAGCTATCACAAACTTACAGTCTGCATTTAACACCTTGCAACATAATTTGGACACTTTAAAATAGGTTCTGAATTCTAAAAAACAAAAACAAAAAAAACAAATTGATGACTTTCACTCATGGAAAAAACGCTGTAGTCAATCTCCCAAACATTTGTACAGTCTTTGGTCCAGAAGTCGAAGAAGTGTCACATTATAAATATTTAGGCATTATTATTGACCGTTCACTTTCCTTCACATTCCATGTCCAAGAACTTGTAAGAAAATTGAGCACCGCATTAAAGAACCCAAGTAATTGGTCCAGAGCAGGGACAGTGGATATGGTAGAAGTCTGAGGCTGAGGTCAGAGCTGGAGGCCTAGAGGAAGACCAGAGAGGAGGTTTATGGATGTAGTGAAAGAGGACATGAAGTTAGTTGGTGTGAGAGAAGAGGATGCAGAGGAGACTCCTTCCTAATCATTAATAATTAAAAGTGTGTACTTTTGTTCTTCTGCAGCTGGGAGCCCCCCCACATTAAAGAGGAACCAGAGCTGTGCATCAAACAGGAGCCGGAAGAGTTTCCTTTTCACATGGTCTCTGTCAAAACTGAAGATGATGAAGACAAGTCCTCTGTGCTTCATCAAAGACCAACTGAGGAGAACAGAGAGGAAACTAATGGAGAGGACTGTGGAGCAGAAGCAGGCTGCAGCTCAGATCCACTCACACAGTTACACTCAGATAGTGAGGAGCACACTGACAGCTCTTCTGACACCGACCACTCAGAAGACTATAGTCAAGAACAGGCTCCGTCAAAAAGAAGCTACGCAATGATCAGTCCTGACTCCTCTGTGACTGATGTGGGAGGAACACACAGACCTTACAGCTGCTCAGACTGTGGGAAGGGGTTTAAGCGGAATGCAGATTTGCAGATGCACATGTTAGTTCACACAGGAGAAAGACGGCACAAATGTTCAGTTTGTGAAAAAGATTTTAAACGAAAATCTGAACATACTCGACATCTGGGAGTTCAACATCACATCTGTCCAGTTTGTAAGAAAGGTTTTGTAAGGAACTGTGATCTAAAGGAACATCTGAGGACTCATGTAGAGGATGGAACTCTGTCTTCAGTGAAAGATCCTGACTCCTCTGTGACTGATGTGGGAGGAAACACCAGAAAACACAGATGCTCTGAGTGTGGGAAGGGATTTAGAAAGAATTCAGATTTACAAAGACATATCTTGGTTCACACTGGACAAAAACTTCACAAATGTTCAGTTTGTGGGAATACTTTCAAACAAAAATCTGGTCTCAACCAGCATCTCAGATTTCAACATCACATCACTCGCTCAAAAAACACGACTTCACTCAAAACTCCTTCCACACCGATAAATCCTGACTCCTCTGTGACTGATGTGAGAGGAACCCACAGACCTTACAGGTGCTCAGACTGTGGGAAGGGGTGTGAATGTAATTCTGCTTTACAGAGACACATGTTAGTTCACACAGGAGAGCGACATTTCAAATGTTCAGTTTGTGAGAAAGCTTTTCTAGAAAAAGGTAATCTTAAAGCACACATGAGAACTCACACAGGAGAGAAACCTTACGTTTGTTCAGTTTGTGAGAAAGGTTTCATACGAAAATCTGATCTTACTCGACATCTGGGAGTTCAACATCACTTCTGTCCAGTTTGTAAGAAAGGTTTTTCAGGCAAGATTAATCTACAAACACATCTGAGGACTCATGTAGAGGACGGGACTCTAGAGCAGTCTTCAGTGATAGAAGGAAACATCAACCCATACAGGTGCTCCGTCTGTGGGAAGGGCTTTAGGTGCAATATAGATTTACAAAGACATATGTTAGTTCACACAGGAGAGAAACCTTACAAATGTCCAGTTTGTGAGAAAAGTTTAAAAAGAAAAGCTTGTCTTAACCGACACTTGTTAGTTCACTCTGGAGAGAAACCGTTTAAATGTTCAGTTTGTGAGAAAGGTTTTACTGAAAAAGCTTATCTTAAAGCACACATGAGAACTCACACAGGAGAGAGACCTTACGTCTGTTCAGTTTGTGGGAAAGGTTTTATTTTGAAGTCTGAGCTGACTCGACATCAAAAACGTCTCCATTACATCTGTCCAGTTTGTGACAAAGGTTTTACAGAGGACTTTAAATTCCATTCACACCTGAGGACTCATGTCGAGGATGGAACTCTAGAGCAGACTTCTGTGGTAAATCCATCATCAGTGACTGATGTGGGAGGAAAGGCCAAACCATACAGGTGCTCAGAGTGTGGGAAGGGATTTAGGTTCAACTCAGACATACAGAGACACATTGTAGTACATAGCGGACAAAAACCTTACAAATGTTCAGTTTGTGAAAATACTTTTAAACATAAAATTCATCTAAAGCGACATTTAAAAGTACAACATAACATCAGCCGCTCAGAAGACACGACTTCACTCAAAACTCCTTCCACAACGATAAATCCTGACTGCTCTAAACCATACAGGTGCTCAGAGTGTGGCATGGTATTTACAAGGAATTCGAGCTTGAAGAGACACATGTCGCATGTTCACACACGAGAGCGTCCTCACAAATGTTCAGTTTGTGGGAAAGGTTTCAAACTAAAAAGTCATCTTGTTAAACATCAGTGTTGAAAAGTGTGCCTTGTGAGTGCGGTGCTGACGGAGAGACTGCCGGTGAGCGAGGGCAGCGCTGGGACACAGTGTTTGTGCCTGAGTAGCAATTAAGTTGTGTCCCAAAGCATTTTACTTCTTTATATTTTGTATTAGACCCGTTTCCTTCTGCTAATTGGTACTGAACGCAGCGTCGGCTTCGAGCACGTGCATAGTTAATGGTTGAGAGGTCGTTAATGTGGTTGTACCCTGATGTGTACTGCTTTGTTATTTAGTACTGTTGTTAGTCTGTATTAGTTACTTACTCATATTTGTCTGTATTCTGTGTTTTAGAACCACACTGGCTTCAAAAAGATTATCAACGTTGAATAAATCACCACTAAACTACCAGTGACTGTTTAATTGGATTCTAACCCGGCCCACAGCAGTGACCTGAACTTTCCAACCACAATAATAAAACTCTATTTGTTAATCAGAGAGTTCATACTGGAGAGAAACCATTCAAATGTTTCAAATGGAAAAGTCATCTTAATGAACACATGATTATTCATTTATTATTAATGAATAATCATTATCACATCATATTTATTATTATCATTATTATTATTATTAAATGTGCATTTAGCTGCATCCTAAGGAGGATTTTTAGGACCATGTAAATAATAATAAAGGATTTAATAAAAGAACATTTAAATTACACTTTAAATAGAGAATTATAAAATGTATTTGCAGTTTCATTTATTAATCTTCAAATTGTAAGAGCAATTGTTAAATTATTTCCTAAACAAAAATTTTACTGTTAATTTAAAAGTCAATTTAAAAGCACAATTACCAATTCTGCAATTAATACTAACTTTAATAAACTGATTCCCAAAACACCTTTTTGAAAGATAAATAAATAGTTTGATTTATAATTTTGATTAATAATACAAACTTTAAATTGCGATTTAAAACAGCAGTAGCTTATTCCATTTGCTAAAGCATTAGCCATTTCATTTGCCAACACAGAAACTAAACGCTTTAGCTCTGACTTTAGCTTTAACCTGGTTCTTTTGACTCACGGAGCTGAAAACAGCAAAGCAATGCAAATGAGCTCAGAACAACGCTTCCGATTGGACGAGAGAACAACACTTCTGATTGGACGAGAGAACAACGCTTCTGATTGGACGAGGGAACAACACTTCTGATTGGACGATAGAACAACACTTCTGATTGGACGAGAGAACAACACTTCTGATTGGACGATAGAACAACACTTCTGATTGGACGAGAGAACAACACTTCTGATTGGACGATAGAACAACACTTCTGATTGGACGAGAGAACAACGCTTCTGATTGGACGAGGGAACAACACTTCTGATTGGACGAGAGAACAACGCTTCTGATTGGACGAGAGAACAACGCTTCTGATTGGACGAGAGAACAACGCTTCTGATTGGATGAGGGAACAACACTTCTGATTGGACGATAGAACAACACTTCTGATTGGACGATAGAACAACGCTTCTGATTGGACGAGAGAACAACGCTTCTGATTGGATGAGAGAACAACACTTCTGATTGGACGAGAGAACAACACTTCTGATTGGACGAGAGAACAACACTTCTGATTGGATGAGAGAACAACACTTCTGATTGGACGAGAGAACAACGCTTCTGATTGGACGAGAGAACAACACTTCTGATTGGACGAGAGAACAACACTTCTGATTGGACGATAGAACAACACTTCTGATTGGACGAGGGAACAACACTTCTGATTGGACGAGAGAACAACACTTCTGATTGGATGAGGGAACAACACTTCTGATTGGACGATAGAACAACACTTCTGATTGGACGAGAGAACAACACTTCTGATTGGACGAGAGAACAACGCTTCTGATTGGACGATAGAACAACACTTCTGATTGGACGAGAGAACAACACTTCTGATTGGACGAGAGAACAACGCTTCTGATTGGACGAGAGAACAACACTTCTGATTGGACGATAGAACAACGCTTCTGATTGGACGATAGAACAACACTTCTGATTGGACGAGAGAACAACACTTCTGATTGGACGAGAGAACAACACTTCTGATTGGACGATAGAACAACGCTTCTGATTGGACGATAGAACAACACTTCTGATTGGACGAGAGAACAACACTTCTGATTGGACGATAGAACAACACTTCTGATTGGACGAGAGAACAACACTTCTGATTGGACGATAGAACAACACTTCTGATTGGACGATAGAACAACACTTCTGATTGGACGATAGAACAACACTTCTGATTGGACGAGAGAACAACACTTCTGATTGGACGAGAGAACAACGCTTCTGATTGGACGAGAGAACAACACTTCTGATTGGACGATAGAACAACGCTTCTGATTGGACGATAGAACAACACTTCTGATTGGACGAGAGAACAACACTTCTGATTGGACGAGAGAACAACGCTTCTGATTGGACGAGAGAACAACACTTCTGATTGGACGATAGAACAACACTTCTGATTGAACGATAGAACAGCGCTACTTCTTTGGCGGAGGGATACTCAGGCCAGACATCGACTGAAAACAATCGCTTCAACTCTTCTCCTTTCTGCAGTTACAGGTTTGTACTGTCACACATTTATGAAGATTATCTCATATTTACACTGACGAGCTGTTGTCACCACAGAGGTTTGAGTGTTGAAGGCCGTTTGGTCGGATTATTGATCAGTCATACCAGTGCTACCTGAGGCAGCGTTAGCAGGCTAGCATTAGCGCACATATGTTTTATATCCTCTGATCTGAAATATTTGTCCTGGCAAAGCTTCTAAACGTGAGTTACCACTGAAGCAGTTTGGGCTGAGAGTGTGTGGTTACAGAAAGTCTGGTGGAGATGTACTTGCTGTTATTTTAGGAGTTACTCCCTAAAAATGTGATAAATTTTTGTGCTAGCATTTCCCTTTGACTAAGAACCACGGTCTGTGTAGGTCGGTGTACGTTGCGGTCATTCGATTTTTGTTTTGAAATAAAAAAACAGAAAACAGAAAACAACTTATATTTCGTTTTCCGTTTTAAAAAATGGTGAACCAAACATAGAAAACAGACTGTATTCCGATATTCGTCTTTAAACCGAAATACTGTAAAGGGGAAATGACCAGGAATTTTCGCGTTCATCCATTTTTCTATTTTGAAACAAAAACCAAAATTCAAAAAGGAGGCCACTTTGTTTTTATGTAAAAATAAAAAATACAGAAACGGCTTTACTTTTTAAAATAGTATATATTACTTTTATGAAGTTCAAAACAAGAATATTATACTACTTTCAAATTAAAATTTTCTTCTAGCAAATTTTAAGAAAGCTTAATTTTTCTGACCCGGATGTGGTTAGTCTTAACTTTCGCGCCGCGTTCCTCACTTCTTCACTGCTTCTTCACGTTCCACGTTGCTTCCATAAATACGCTCAGCTGCTATGGACCATTATATTCTCTTTAACGAGCACAAAAGGGTCACGTTAAGAGAAGACGATATGACCACTGAGAAAATTGGTAGAATTTTCCAGGTAATATAAAGTTCTTAAATTCTTGTAACTGTTCTTTTGTAAATTACGCTAACCTTCATTAGCTTAGCCTTAGCCAAATTGTGTTACTTGCATTTCGGGGAAGGCATGTGTGCTTAATGCGTGTTTTTTATTCTTATTTTTTTATATATATATTTTTTTATCATTAACTTGTCAGGTATCGGCAGCTAGCTTATATTTGATGGACAGCTCAAACATAGCTATATTTCCTTCATCTACTGGAGACTTCAGCACCCTCGACCTGACACCACGGGCTCACTACGAAGTTCATGGAGGCATAATAAGTGGAGATGTTACTGTGCTGCTAACACTGTCTCCTCCTGTGCAACCCTCCGCCGGCAGCGCCCAGCGCTTCTGTTTTGCACGCTCAAGTGCTACTGTCACCTCATCCGCCGGCGCTGCCGCTGTACCTCCAAGAGCCGTTATGTCACGCTCATTCCAAAGGTTTTAAGTTGCTTTTTTTACATGTAGCACTGAAATAACCCGAAAGCATTGTGGTACAAGACCTGTTTAAGAAAAGTTAATGTTATTGCTGCACTGGTTTAATTTCCACTGCCTATGCGGTTTCACTGTATTAATGTCCTTTGTAGCAAAAACTTATGTCAAAAACCATTTCACATCAATATTATTTATCAGTGATTTCATATTCTGATATAATAGAGAAACACTTTAATTGAGTCTATTTTTCTCCATATACAATGTGTTTTCTAGATCTGTGTTTATCGCAGAGTCTGTGCATGGCAAATTACGTCCAAACAGAATGGTGGTGATCCGTTTTGTGGAGAATGAGGCCAATGTCCAGGGCATACTCGGAAAGGTCCAGGATGCCCTTGGAAGTTATGACCCATTAAAAATTACTGATGCACAGGGCAATGAAATCCTAGATTCAGAGGGAACAAGAGGTACAGTATTATATATTATAAGTGTCAAACGTGTATACCAAGTGTTAGATTAGTATGCATTAGTGTAAATATTGTGTGGGATGCATGGGCAAAGATGGATGATTGAATGAATGGTGTAAATAATTTAGTCTATTGTAGATTTAGAATGCTTATTATCACTTTTTTTCAACCAGGCTCCATCTATTGGAAGCATGCGTGGCTGCGACCGGCAGGAGTGGATTTTCGGCGTCCTATGTTTTTATGTTTTTAAGTTTATTTGTGGGGTTTTTAAGTATTGATTGCCTACAACTGCCATATGCAAGTGCTTAAATACAACTTTTCATTCACCAGCAGTGATGGATCTCTTTGCTTTTGTTGTTTTGTGGACTTTGATCTGCTTATCTCTATGCATCGGCGTCTCACTTCCGGGTTCGCGGATACAATATACTCGGGACGTGCTATTACAATTGAATACACTGGGCCGGTCAGTTGAATTACGGCCAGATGTTAAACTTGATGACTGTATTCGAAGAGATATTAGCGAGAAATCTCCAGGATTACGGAGAAATAAAAGAAGGAAGCGGGGGAAAAGGGGAGGCGTCAGGTTGCGACTCAGGAGTCAACAACCTGTCCGCTTTCCCCTCCCATCTGTCATTTTCGGAAATGTACAGTCCCTGCGGAATAAACTTGATGAAGTTCAGGGAAACGTTCGCTTCCTACAGGATTACAGAAACTGTTGTGTGATGGCTTTCACTGAGTCGTGGCTTACAGAACGGGATTCGGACAACGATCTGTTTATTGACGGATTTGGTATTCCGTTTCGCCAAGATCGCTTGTCAGAGGTGACGGGGAAGTCTCGCGGAGGGGGCGTGTGCCTCTATATCAACAAGCGCTACTGTACCTCTGTAACTGTCAGAGAAAGCCTGTGCACACCTGACGTGGAGCTTTTGTCCGTGTCTCTCCGCCCCTTTTATTTACCCCGCGAATTCCCCCAGTTATTTATAACAACAGTGTATATTCCTCCCAAAGCAAATCCTGCCACTGCAGCAAGCACTGTTGTTGAGGTGGTGCAAAAATTACAAACTATTTCACCCGATGCCCCAAATTTTATACTTGGTGACTTCAATCATGTGTCCTTGAAGAGGTCATTAAAAACCTTTTATCAATATGTCACCTGCCCGACCAGGAAGGAAAAAACTCTGGATCTCTGTTATGGAACAGTCAAGGGGGCCTATAAGTCGGTACGGCTGCCTCCACTAGGCTCAGCCGACCATAACTGTGTGCTCCTTCTCCCTACTTATAAAACTGTTTTAAAAAGGGAAAAAGTACAAAAGAAGGAGGTTAAAATCTGGACTGAGGAATCTATTACTTGTCTGCAAGGATGCTTTGACTGTACCGATTGGGAAATGTTTAAGGACTCATGTGGAAGTATTGACGAACTCACTGACGTGATCTGTTCTTACATTACATTTTGTGAAAGTGTTGTTGTTCTTACTAAAACTATCAAAGTCTACCCTAATAATAGACCCTGGATGTCAGGAGCAGTGAAAAATAGTTTAAGGAGGAAGAAAATGTCCCATAACCTGGGTGACCCTTCACAAATAGAAGTAGCCAAACGAGAGGTAAAAATTGAAATTCTCAGAGCTAAACATAAATATAAATCTCAAGTTGAGAACAAGCTGGCACAAAAGAACTTGGGCTCAGCCTGGAATGGCATGAAGACGATTGCTGGCATTCAGCAGAGGAAAAATAATATTACTATTGATGGTTTTGTTTCAAATTTGCAACTTGCTAATGCTTTTAATGCATTTTATCTCAGATTTGACCAATTTGACTTCAGTGAGGAGGTGAAGGGTCTTAAGGCTAAACTAAAAGACAGTCAGCACCTCGCCCTTGAGCAGAGCGATGTTGAAAGGTCACTCCTCTCTCTCTTAGGACCAACAAAAGCCCTGGGCCAGATAAAATCTGTGGTACCCTATTAAAGTATTGTGCGAGACAGCTAGGTTCTATCTTTTGCCATATTTTTAACACGTCTTTGGCCCTACAGAGAGTACCCAACCTGTGGAAACAAGCACTGATTGTACCTCTTCCTAAAGCAAGTAGACCAAAGGTTTTTCATGATTACAGGCCGGTTGCGCTCACTTCGCTAATTATGAAATCATTTGAAAAACTGGTGAAGTTGGAGCTTTTAAAGAAAACGGAGCATCTCCTGGATCCAATGCAGTTTGCTTACAGGCCTCATAGAGGAGTTGAAGATGCTATAATCACTCTTTTAAACCTTTTGTTTAAACATTTGGAGGGGAGCAAAACTCACGCTAGATTATCCTTTATTGACTTTTCTTCTGCTTTTAACTCAATCCAACCTCACATTTTAGCAACAAGATTAAGTGAGCATTTTAACCTGAGTACTAACCTAGTGGGTTGGATCTTAGATTTTTTAACTGAAAGAACACAGACAGTGAAAGTGAATGGCATTTCATCAGATAAACTCAGCTCTAACACTGGCGCTCCTCAGGGCTGCGTCCTCTCACCTTTACTTTTTATCCTCTACACAAACATGTGTCAGAGTAAATATGAGAACAGGTATATCCTGAAATTTGCCGATGATACAGTGATTGTCAGTCTCCTTCACGATAATGAATCTGGCCATGGCCCGGTCATTAATGATTTTATCACTTGGTGCGATGATTCTTTCTTGGTTTTAAACATTTGTAAAACTAAGGACATGTGTGTGGATTTTAGGAAGCAGGCTCCCACTCAGGATCCTACTGTTATCAAAGGCCAGCCTGTAGAGTGTGTGGAAAACTATAAGTATCTGGGCACCCTTATTGATTCTGATCTCAGTTTTAAAGAGAACTCTGAGATGGTTTGTAAAAAGGGTCACCAGCGTCTGTCCTGTCTTAGGAAGTTGGCCCGGTCTAACATCGATGCTACTCTGCTGATTCTCTTTTACCGGGCTTTTATTGAACCTGTGTTGTCTTTTTGTATTGTGGCTTGGTATGGAAACCTGGCTCTGAGAGATAAAAACTCTCTCCAGCAGGTTGTGAAGTGGGCCGGCAGACTCGTGGGTAAGCCCCAGCTCAGTCTGTCAGAGCTTTATACTACGCAGCTTCAGCGTAAGGTCAGCTTCATTCTTCTGGACTGTAAACACCCCTTGCATAAGGAATTCCAGCTCCATTGCTCTGGACGACGATACGTGGTTCCTAAAGGGCGAACCAAGCGGTACAGGGACAGTTTTGTACCCACAGTGATTACACTGCTGAACAGGAGTGGCTTGGGAAATGGATTTACCCTTGCTCACCTCTGAGCACTTTAGGAAAGGAGGAGACAATAAGCACTTTGTTGTAGGCTGTAGTAGGTCATTGAGTGTGCTTGTTTTAGCTTGTTTAATGTGCAATGTGTTTTTATTTATTTATTTTTATTTTTCTTGGACTGCTGTAATCCCTTCTGCAAACAAATTTACCCTTGGGTACTAATAAAGAAACCTTGAACCTTGAACCTTGAACCTTGAAATGCCAGAAAAATTCTTGCAGTGGCAGAACAGGAGTTTGCAGACCTGCAGACTGGAAAACGACGGAGAGCAAGGTGAATACTTTTCTCCCCAAGAGTGAGAATGAGGCATTCTGGAGTGGATGAAATGATTGATCTCTCCCTTCAATACACACAATGTAAAGAAGTTGAATGGGCATTACAGAGAAGATTTGTCTTTAGTGTAATGCTTTTATGCTGTTATTCAATCCAGTTTAAAATGATCAATCTTCAAGGGAAAAATAATTGTCACAATGCTCTCAAATTTGATGTCAGTTAAATAAGGACTTCAGCCAATGTTTTTCTTTCCCTGTAGCCGCAAAGAGGATGAAATGGCAACCATGCAAGAGGTCTATGAAAAAATTGAAGAGCTGGTGTTGGCTGCCCAGTCTCTACCGGATGTGACATCAACCATAACAAAACTATCAGAGATTGCCATTAATGCAAGACCAGCTTATGTCCTAAATGAGACACAAGCAGGGCAAGTTAGAGAGGCCTTCAACTGCTGTGTTTGCAAGGGTATGCTGAAAATGTATTCTCAGTTCAGATGCAGTCTACAAAAAAATGTATGATTTTGAAATATAGTATTTCTTTATTTTACAGGGCCAGTCAATGAGCCAGTTTTGTCTACCTGCTGCAGAACACTAATTGGATGCAAAGTGTGCATTGAACAATGGCTGCTTAATTCTTCTCAGTGTGTGAAATGCAGAGGGGAAAACTTGGCGGCCAATCTAATTATTGTAGCAGGCCTGTCTGATGCATTAAAGGTGCTAGAAGAAACAATACACGTGCATCATTAAGCTGTTGTTAAATACTGTTTACTGTCAGTGTTCTGTTCCATGCAAGCACAATGCCCTTTTGTTAAGTCCAAAAGATAAGTCTGTGCATCTTTAAAAGGTACAGCTTGTTTGTAAAGATCTGTTGTATCAGGTAAACCTTCAGCAAAAAGATGCTATAGCCTTCTGTTCTGCAGCTGAAAAGGGCTCTGTTCCAAATGAGACTCTTGTTAAGGTGCGTTCCTCAGTGTAAAGGCTGCTGCTTCAGGTAGATGAAGTAAGCCATGTGGGACTTTTTTCAAACACCCTCTTTCTGCAAACCGATTGGGAATTCCTTTTCCTGTAATGCAAATATTTGTTATTGCAATCAATGTCTTGATTAAAGGCTTGACACAGTTTCAACATACCAGGTATTCTGTGTTCTTTCCAAGCTTGAATGACTCTCTTCATGCCAATGTCACAAAGCTGACCAGTCAGGTTAGACACACAATATCTGCTAATGTTACAGTCCATGTCAAGTAGTTCCTGGCCTGTCAGCTGATTAGAGCCTCCATTAGAAGGCAATTATTTCTGCTGCAAACCTTAAACTGTAAAGAGATAAAAATGAGTCATAGTAATCTGAAGTTTACCCAAGTGCATTGGTGACCACAGAAATAGCTTTCCACAACCAAGTGTGACTTGAATCAATTATGCACCTAATTGTGAAAAAGCAACTTTGTGAGTGCCTAAAAATGCTAGATAAGACTGATTCATTAATATTTATCTTGTGGTACCAGTCCCAAGCCAGGAGAAATGCAAAGTGTTGTGTCAGGAAGGGCATCCAATGTTAAATCTATTCCAAATCAATATGTGACTCAAACATGAAGAGGCATGTTCAAGCATGATGAAATGGGTGTAAATATGTGTCAGGTGTTCTGTTTGATAAAGACACTGGTAAAGCAGAGATGTATAGTTAATAGAGAGAGTCGCTTGGAGGTAGCAGAGCTGAAGATGTGTCTGTTCTGTTTGTTCATGCTGACGTTGAATAGGATTGGGAATGAGTGCATCAGAGGGACAGCTCGTGAGGTGTTTGGTAGATGAAGTTAGAGAGGCCAGACATATAGTTTGAGCATGTTCAGAAGAGGGATAGTGAATATTAGAAAAATAATTTTTCTGATGTATCAATCATTTCTTCAAAAAGATTCTGAATCGATTCAGAAAAGCTAATAATTGTAATTTTGCAAAGACTACAAATTATTAAAGTAATACAATACAAATCTACTGGGTTGCAAAGAGTCAGCTCTACCAAATACTAACAGAATTTGCTATGGCAACATGTCAATTATTAGTTGTCTAATTTTGTTTTTTGGAGTAGAAAGTGTTTAAAATTAGGTTTCAGATATAAATCATTGTTATCAAGTTGAACGAGAGGATTGAAGAAGAACGAGGCCGAGGTAGAAAAAGATTCAGGCTGGTTTATTCTGAGCTCAGGTTCGGACAATCATCTCACAGGCAATAGATAACTCTCCGACCACGCAGGATCGGCTCACAAAGGTTTAAGTCGGTTTCACAGCATAGTTATGAACCAATCAGCATGAGAGACAACACTTTCTTTACCAAAAAGGCCATGTTGAAGCATGGCCACGAGCCAATAGTTTTAAGGAGTTAACTTTAGAACAGACAAAACCAAATAGCAGAAGTACCTAAAAAGGCAAGATGGGAGCATCATAAATAACTGTTAACTTTAGCTCAAAATGGGACCACCAAGGTAAACAGCTGCGTAGTTCAAATTTAGCTTAACAAAACGGGGCTCCTAGACGCTTCGTCTTCACGTTTCAACTCACTATGTAAAGACATAGTTCAAATAACATGGAGTAAGTATGAGCCTTACAAACATTTCATGATATCAACACTCCCTTTTTTTTATCTATTATTTATTTATTTATTTTATTTTATTATTTTGTTCCGTTTGTCACTGCAATCAAAATTACCAAACACATAGCTGGTGATGGGGGGGGCAAATGATTGGGACAGCAAAGTTATACACAAAATAACTCCCTCAACTCATATAACAGCAGCTTAACTGACACATTAAAATAAGAGTTGGTATAAATAAAGTATATATTTAGGCGTCCAGAAGACATTGGAATAGCAGGCTGAAGGTGACACCGAGAGAGCATCATTCGCTGCCCGATCATTGCCCCGCCATCAACCAGTGAGATTTCACTCTATAATAAAAGAAGAGAAGACACACGTAAATACATTTTAACACAACACGGGAACTATAATATTAAAGTGTGAAACTTATTTCCCTGTATTGATGGGTTATTTGGGTAAAAGATCCTTCCTCTGTAGCAGCATTCAGTCCTCAGTAGTGCGCTTTGTCCACGCCGGTCGGGTTCATATAATAGTCATGTAAGGGATCCGAAGCTCTGGAACTTCCAACAGACAGAGTATCAACATTTTCAGCAAGAGGGGTTGTCAAGAACACATTTTTGGGTTCTTGTATCATTGTCATGTTCAGAGAAGAAGTAATAGATTTGAGGACTACGGATCGAAGAATAGGTAAGACAGCAGCAGAACAGGACACCCATTATGAGCAGGACGAGCAGAATTGGACCACAAACTCCCAGGAACCATCCCATCCAAGAGTGCCCTCCAAAGAACTTAACAAGTTTCTCCAAAAAAGGAGAAAGTATGGTACTAGTGGCCTTTGCATCGCGATTGGTTTGGAGGATTTCATTGTGTATCCTTTTCAGATTGGATATGGCCAGCGTTAGATTGTGAGATCCTTCTGAGTCTGCAGGTAAATAAGTGCAACATGCTTCTCCTACAATAGCACAAACGCCACCTTGGGCCGCAGTTACAGCGTCTAACGCGATACGATTATCAGTTACAAAACGTCGCAGTAATGCTAATTCACTATTTAAGGCTTGAAATCCCATAAGAGTGGAATTAGCTAATCGAGCCACATCATGCCTGGTAAGTGCAAGAAGATAATGGTTATCATATTGCAGCCGAGTATTAAAGAAGAGAGATTTGAAGACTAACTGGGTTCGTGAAAAGGGTTTGAATTCTTCAGGCAAGGCATCATACATTTGTGCAAGGGTTTTAGGATCACTGTTTTGGAGAGGAATATATCCCGTAGGGACTGTTGTACCTCGTTTAGATCTATTTGTGGAAGATGAGTCTGGGAGAAATTCCGTTGGCTGTACCACATACATGAGATCATTTAAAACACATGCCCCACATAATCCTTCAAAAGAGGGTGGTAAACTAATCCAAATATCATTACCACAACACCAATAAAAGTTAGGGGTTTGTACCATTCCTTCAATTAGGAATACTGCTAAATCTCCCTGAGGTGTGATAATCTCTCGACATTGCTGTCTTTTAAGGAAACCCACATTAAAACTGGATTGTTCTTTATTATGTGATCGATGGCCAATACAAATATCAAAAATGGATGAAGCGTTCAGCGTAGCGGAAGTTTGAGTTTGTACATCCGATAAGTCAATAGGTACATGAAAAAGATGTTTTTTATAGAAACTTGGACAATTGGTGAGTGATGGATAATGTTCAGGGGTGTTAAAAATTGTAATATGTAATTTGTGCATATCTATGGTTCTCTCTTGACTAATTGTAATGTTAGAATAAATAGCATATTGCGTATATTGTTGTAATAAACCATCTTTGAAATAGACATCTGTATTAGTTCGCCCAATATGGACGTTATTTAATCGGATAAGAGGTCTTACCGCCGTTTTTAAATTCGGATGTGTTTGTATTACATGCTGATAAGCTAAAATACACAACGTTGGCAATCCTCCAGGCCCTTGAAGGGGAGTTGCAACATAAGGAAAAATTATTTCAGTGGATTGAGGTACGAGTGAACAGGCATAACAAGAATTTTGAGTTATACGTCTCACCCTATTTTCCATAGTATTATACCATAAGTTAGAGGTAAAGGGATGACTTTCGGCAGTTTCTAACTCTAAGTTGTCATTATGGTAGATCATATCATGGTCATTTTCTATAAAAACGGCTGAGATAACATTTATGGATGAATGAGATGGCCATCGTATTACAGTTGTATTTGTGTGATCATTGGCTGAAGGAGTAACGTTCGAACCCTTTTTCGAAACCCAGTAAGGTGCACAAGTCCCTTGCCAATAGATTGGTATAAAGGTGTATAAATAAGTACCACAAATCCACAATAAGCGATCCACTGCTGGAAACGCTAAGTGGTTAGGTACATACACATGATCTGGACAATTGCCTGTGAACCCTAGGCTTTGACGGACTATTCCTCGAGAGATTGATTTCATACATACTCTAGGAGGATGTTTTTGTATGGCTTTGATGGCCAATGGTTGGAAATCAGCATACACGTCTTTATCGAATTGAACAAGAAAGTTTGGAACCATAAATTTCCATAAAGAATTGCAAAATTCTATAGAGGGAAGTTCATTTTGATCATATAATTTTATGGTTATGAAGGTAATATCTTCCCCAGATAGGGATTGATATACCACATGCATAGAAATTTGATCTTTTTCTAATACCAAAAACGTGACATTATTGATATAGAAGGGTTTGGTAGCGTTTACCATGAGAGGATAGTACAGACACTGGAAGTCTAGATGGTTCACTGGGACATGGTCCAATGTGCTGACAGATCCTTCCTGCTCGTCCTGTTTCCCAATGCTGCGAGAAAGGCGATTGCCGTGCCCTTTAGTGATGCCATAGTGAGAATCCTGAGAAAAGGAAGACAAGAGACATTGTGAGCTCTCCAGCTGTTGCTGTTCTTGTAAAATCATTGCTATGCCATTTCCCCCTGAATGATGTCTTTTGGTTTTTTGATTTAGTATATGGAGTGCTGACTGCCATATAATAAACCAGACAGATAATTAGGAACATCAGACTAAATCTGGCATAAAAGTGGAGTGTCAGCTTTGGAGTGGTGTAAGACTGGATCCATAAGTTGGTGTGTCGCTCTAGTCCTCCGATGCGGATGCTTCGTGGTTTTGGATCGGTGTGCCGCTCGGGTCCTCCGATGCGGATGCTCCATCGGCTTGGGTCGGTGTCTCGTCCCGGTCCTTCTGTGCAGACGCTGCTTTCAGTCGGCTGGCATGTATCCATGCTGGATGGCCCTCTACCTTCACTGCCGTCCGAGTCACCAGGAGCACTTTGGTTGGTGGTCCGTACCGAGGCTCTGTTGCAGTCGGCTTCAGGCTCTGCACCAGCACGTAGTCCCCAGGTTTAAAGGGATGTGTGGGGTTCTGTGACACCAGCGGGAAGGTTTCTAGTACCTGTTGCACTTACTTAGAAACAAAGGTAAATAAATTTTGGACATAAATTTGTTGTAGTTCTTGTAATTGGGTGAGATCTACAGCTGGTCTTGGTTCCGCCATTGCTGAGAGCTGAAAAGGACGACCCATTAGAATTTCATGCGGAGACAATCCTGTTATTTTACATGGCATAGCACGTATGGCCAACAAAGTTAGTGGTAATGCATCCAACCAAGTCATTTGTCGGGACATATGTATTTTTAGTAACTTGTTTTTAATCGTCCTATTCATCCTTTCAACATTTCCTGAGGATTGGGGATGATATGGAATATGAAACTTCCATTGGATCCCCAGCGCTACTGCCAGTAATTTAGTAACTCTGGAGGTGAATGGCGTACCATTATCTGAATCAATTGAGATGGGAATCCCAAATCTTGGAATAATATGTTCCATTAAACATTTAACAACAGTTTGAGCGTTCTCTCTTCGAGTCGGGAATGCTTCTGGCCACCTGGAAAAACGATCAACAATTACTAAAAGATAAGAGTAACCTCTTAATCTGGGCATGTGAGTGAAATCTATCTGCAATTGTTGAAAAGGTCCCTCTGGAGTTGGCAAATGCTCATGTTTAATAGGATGGGTTGCTGGATTTCCTCGAGCGCACACTAAACATTGTTGAATATATTGTTTCACATGTTTCTCCAATCCTATAGTAAAGAAAAGTTTAGCGATGTATGTTGTTATCGCCTGGTAATTAGCATGTGTAATTCCATGTACATAGGCTATAAGTGGATAATAACCTAATTTTGGCAGGATTATTCGATGATCAGGAGCTTTCCACAATTGGTCAGTGTCAAGATAGCATCCTTTCCTTTTCCATGTTTCCTTTTCTGCTACCGGTGCCTGCGTTTGAAAAGAGATCAAATCATCAACGGAAAAAGGGGGATTAACAGATTGTGTTGTGGGCAAAGCGAGGTTCCACCAGGGTGGAAATGAGGCATTTAGGGCAGCATCTTTAGCATATTTATCAGCTAAATCATTTCCCTTGGCTTCAAGTTGTCCTGTTTTAGCATGACCCGCACATTTAACAATGGCAATTTCAGAGGGTAACATCATAGCATGGAGTAGGTTTTGAACCAACTCAGAATGTTGAATTGGCTTACCAGCTGCAGTTATGAAACCCCTGTTTTCCCATATTTTACCAAAATCATGTGCTACGGAGAAGGCATACTTAGAATCTGTATAGATAGTGACTTTTTTATCTTTAGCCAGTTTACAGGCTTGGGCCAAAGCTATTAACTCGGCCGCTTGAGCAGAAGACACGGGTATGCGATATGCTTCTAGACAATGATTGTGATTATCAACAATGGCATACCCTGATAGAGTGGTACGATCATCTGGTCTCATAGATGAACCATCACAATAGAGGATCAAGTCATTCTCCTCTAAAGGAGTTTGCTGCAAGTCCAATCTGACACTAGTGGCTTCATTAATCAGCTCCATACAGTCATGGTTTTCGTCCTCATCTATAGAGTCATTCTCATATAGCAAGGCTTTTAAATGTATGGCTGGATTTGCATGTGTAGTAGTAGAAATAGTCAGATTGTGTGTTCCAGTTAATATGTGTTCATAATTACTTCGTCTTTGACTAGTCATATGTTGAGTGGACATATTGTTCAAAATGACACCAATCATATGAGTAGTATGCAGAACCATTGGATGCGCTAGCACGATAACCTGGGCTTTTTCGACCATAATTGCCGCCGCCGCAACCGCGCGTAAACAAGGCACCATGCCTTGAACAATTAATGGCAAAGCTTTTGATAGATATGCAACCGGTCTCATTGCTCCACCATGGGGCTGTGCTAATACCGCAGATGTGACATGACCATCTTCTGCCACATACAGATGGAACGGCAGCTTGTAATCAGGTAATCCCAATGCAGGTGCATGACACAGCAGGTACTTGATATGTCGAAACGCATGTTTCATATCCTCAGTCCACAAGACTGTCTCTGGTTTGTCTTTGGCGACGGCCTTTCGAAGAAGAGCATCATAAGCTGCATATCCAGCCAACCAAGGGCGTGTATAATTGACAAGCCCTAAAAATGACAACAGTTCAGTCTTTGTCGTTGGTCTGGTTATTTTCATGATTGTCTCTACCCTTACAGGGGATAAATACCGGCAACCTTCTTTCAGAACATAGCCAAGATAGTTCACAGCAGGCTGACAGAACTGCAGCTTGGCTAGCGAAGCCCGATGTCCACCATTAGCAAGGTGTATGAGGAGTGCCAGGGAGTCTTGTATACAGTCTGACTCTGTGGGAGAGGCCACCAGTATATCGTCAACATACTGCAATATTGCTGAGGGCCCCAGTAAAACAAGACGAGACAGGTGCATATTTACCGCTTGGCAGAAAAAAGAGCTTGAATCGTTTAATCCCATGGGCAAACGTAACCAGCAGAACTGAGTGCCATCAAACGTAAATGCTAATAGGTCTTGTGTCTCCTTATGTATGGGTATCGAAAAATAGGCAGAACACAAGTCCACAACTGTATAGTACCGCGAATTTGCTGGCAGGGCGGTGAGTATAGCATTGACGCCAGGCACAATTGGTGCTATAGGAATAAAAGCTTCATTAACTTTTCTTAGATCTTGTGTAAAACGATACTTGTTTGTACCGGGTTTAAGAATTGGATTAATTGGGGTGTTACATGGAGATTGACGCTTTTCAATTACCCCTTGCTGTAGGAGACTTTCAATGACTGGTTGAATGCCTTTTTTCTTTTCTGGAGATAAAGGATATTGTTTTACATAAACAGGGTACTTACTGTAATCAATTTTAGCTCGATAGGGAGGTATGTCTAACAAACCGACATGATTAGCATGTAATGCCCATAGTTGACTTGGTACGTTAGCGAGGACAGAAGGAGGTTGTAATAAAACTGGGATATTTGTTTGTTCACCAATTTTGGGTTGTATGCCATTTGACAGTGTTTTAATGAAAAAATGCAGTGATTCTGACTCATATGACCACACAACATAATCTTTATTTCTTTCTACCTCAGTTGGAGGTTTAGAAAGATATAGCTCATATGAGGCCATGAGAGGTGTAATATCACTGAACCCATTCTTTATTGCACATACAAATGTTTCAGTTTGTCCACTAATGTCCCTCCATAACAGTAATAGTCCGAGTGGTCCCAAATAGAAACAATGTGAGTCCTGCTGCATATGTGTGGGGTCAATTACCTTGTCTGTGAAGGGTCTGTCCACTGGTTTTAAAGTAAGCATCCCCGCTGCTGCAGCCGGATGACATTTGGCTAGTTGTTTGATGCCTTTCAATGAGACCAGATGATGTATCCCCTCTGCTTCACTCAATACCATGGCCGCCGTATGTGATTGAGAGCCCTCTATCACATTCACGAACAACTGATGGACCTTGTACGTTGGAATTTGTATTTCTACGCCATCAGGGGAGCAGCTGATGTTGGCGTTAAGTTTACACAACAAGTCTCGCCCTAAGAGAGACAAAGGAACAGTATCACTCAAAATGAAAGAATGTTGCATTGTTAAATCATCAAACTCTACCTGGAGAGGAATTGATAGGGGTTCTGTTTGCGGGACGCCTGAAACACCGACAGAAATGACAGTTTCTTTTCCTGTAGCACATGAAATATCTTTTTGATTAATACATGACATGGTTGCCCCAGTATCAACAAGGAAAGGAATCTTCTTACCATCCACCGTCAAACTTAACTGTGGGATTTCAGATGGTTTATGAGATAACTGCAAGTGGGGAGCATTAATCACAAAATAAAACACACTGTCTGCGTCCCTCTGTCGGTTGTCCTATTGTTTACCCCATATTAATGCCGAAGCAGGAGGCTGGGGATAGTTATCGCTACCACCATTACCACCACTTCCAGTTGGCATGTTTGTAGGTGGTGGCGGCAATGGGGCACGCCTCAGATTGTATTGATCCCTTCTTTTCCTGTAGCAATTACGGGCTAAATGGCCTATTTGCTGGCAATAAAAACATATGTCTCCTGTATTTGGCTTTCTTAGGCCTCTATATAAGCCCCCCCTTCCTTGCTGCATCTTTGAGGCATAGCCACCCCCCCTCTCCTGGAAAGGCACTTTTGACTGTGCTGGTGACATCTGATCCGCAGGTTCTCCTTGGTGAAGACTATAGGGCAAGGGGCTAACAGTTGGGGTCATAAACTGGGCTCCCTGCACCTTAGCCTTGTTGGCTGTAAATAAACCTACAGCTTCTAGTTCCCTCACCTTCTTTAGAAGTGCAGATGGATGTAAAGAGTACACCTCCGGAGTTGATACCTTTAAAGTATAACCAGAATGTGAGTCCAGACCATTCAAAAACATAGACACAAAGAAGGGATCCTCTTTATCAGCTACTTCTAATTTTGCATCCTCCTTCCAACATTTGAGGAACCTTTGGGCATAATTAGAAATTTGTTCATTAGATCTACGTTTACATGTCAAAATTTGAGAGATATCTCTTTCCTGAGCTGCATTTTTCTTTAAAAAGGCTTTCAATTCATCTATATGAGTTTCTTTATGCTTTTTATTTAACCACGGGAACTTTTTGTCTATATCTATTTCCCCTCCAACTGGACCATCATTTTCTTCACTCAATGTGTCGCATTCATCGATTAGAGTTTGTGTTTTAACATGTGGCATGAGTGTAGTAAGGATATAGCGTACATCTTTACCCGACATTGACCCATGCATTAAGGCAGAAGTCCACCAATTGATAAATGCTGTGGGACTCGAAAGTGGATTAGGGGCATCACGTGTAATTCTAGATATTTCAGCTAAAGTTAAAGGTTTATCCATTACTTTATCATCAAATATCACCAGCGGAGCACTAATCTGAGGCTCAGGACTTGGTTCAGGTTCTCCCTCTTTGTCCTTTTTATCATCAATATACTGTCGTATTATATCATATATACGACGCACGTCTGCCTCAGTGATCATAGACAATAATTTTTCACGTAATGCACGAGCTATAGGTTTTTCTACATCCACTTCCACACCATACTGCCTTTGGTATTGTTTGATGATGTTTGCCCAACACTCCACTACGCACTGACTGACAAATGCAATATTTAGATCTGGTTCGTACCCCCCGCGCACCAATCTAAAAAGACGTTTAAATTCTGTGTGCATACATTCAGTCACAAAAGCCATTTGCTCTTTCTCTGCCATGTGTGGTGCAAGCTCACTCCCCTTTCTACTCTGCCTCTGCTCTATGGCGTCAAATATCTTGGCACTATTTTTAAACCAGGTCTCTATGCACTCAGCCCGCCACTGTTTTTGACCTGTGGATAAGGCCCTAATGTCAGGAAAAATTAAGGCTGGGGAAACTGGTGGGATGTGTTTGTCTTGCACATCCCGACTTTTATCAAAGTCTGGATATGCAATGACCCAATCACAATCGTCCTCATCCTCACCAGTGTCCTCAGAATAGGTAGAAGAGCCATTGACAACTCCAGATAGGGACATAACCTTCAAATGATTAGAGCCCAAGCCCTGTTTATTTTGACCTTCCCCCATACTTTGCTGAGACATAAGAATTGTAGGCAAAAAGTTGAACTTAGACAATACCCTCCTGTTAGTTTTATATCGATTGCCTGGCCATTGGCCGGCCATTTGTTCCCATACTTTAAACACTTCTACCATATAAGACATGTCCCATTTTGGGTTAGGGACAGCAGTTTTGTTTATCAAATATGCTCTAACTAGATTTAATTTATCCGGTTTAAAACTACCTTCACGAGGATAACGATTATCTGTCCAAGTGGCCAGATCTGACAAATAAGGTTCAACATAATAAAAACCGAGCTTAGACTGAAGCCATTCCCGTGGACTTAATTTGTCTATAGGTTTATTTGGAACTACATTTAAATTTGGATTTGTTACTAGTTTTGCCTTAACTACATTACGTTCCTTTTTAGGCAAGTCGTCTTCCGACTTTACTTTAATATGTAACGTATCCGCACCTGTTTTACTAATTTTATGTCCCATGTTAATATCAGACACACCACACTCAACTTTGATACAAAGAAGCACACCCAAAACCAGATTGAACCTCTCACCTGGGCCTCGAGTTTGCGCAACAATTAACGCGCGTATAAACCAAGTCTAAATTGTCAACTTAAAATATGGGGCTAATTTGAGGCAAACTCACGAGCTGAAAACAGCCACTAGGGCCTGGCTTCTACCACTATATTAGTACATATATGGCTTCGGGTTTTTGTAACCCAGAAACCCACCCTGTCAGGACTTGCTCCTTGCCCCAGGGCCCCCCAGTTACTGCAGTCTGGGTAAAACACTATCCAGAACTTTCTAGTCTGGATACACTTGAACAGGTCCAGCCCTCGGATTATTCCATTTATATTCCCGGCATTAAACAGGTCCAGCCCTCGGATTCCCGGAGAATATCTAATCAGGTCCAGCCCCAGTAGAAAACCAGGGTTTTACCCCTAGCCTGAACCGCTTATGAAATTTGCCCCAAATGACACCATTTAATTAACCTCTATCTTTACACACAGTCCCCTTTTAGGTGTGTTGTATATTCTACCTAGCACTTGCAGAACAAATAATGATAAGAATAATAATCAATTCTGCCTACCTGTGCCCCCCCGTAGAATCCTGTTCGCGACGCCACTTGTTATCAAGTTGAACGAGAGGATTGAAGAAGAACGAGGCCGAGGTAGAAAAAGATTCAGGCTGGTTTATTCTGAGCTCAGGTTCGGACAATCATCTCACAGGCAATAGATAACTCTCCGACCACGCAGGATCGGCTCACAAAGGTTTAAGTCGGTTTCACAGCATAGTTATGAACCAATCAGCATGAGAGACAACACTTTCTTTACCAAAAAGGCCATGTTGAAGCATGGCCACGAGCCAATAGTTTTAAGGAGTCAACTTTAGAACAGACAAAACCAAATAGCAGAAGTACCTAAAAAGGCAAGATGGGAGCATCATAAATAACTGTTAACTTTAGCTCAAAATGGGACCACCAAGGTAAACAGCTGCGTAGTTCAAATTTAGCTTAACAAAACGGGGCTCCTAAAGGCTTCGTCTTCACGTTTCAACTCACTATGTAAAGACATAGTTCAAATAACATGGAGTAAGTATGAGCCTTACAAACATTTCATGATATCAATCATAAAATTAAAATGAATTATTGTTGAATAAGCAATGCTGATACATCACCTTTGAATCCAAATGTGGGCCTCTGAATCGAAATCGAATCGAAACATGAGATGTCCTAAGATTCCCACCCCTAGTGAATATATGGATAGAAGGATGAGGCTGAGGTTAGAGCCGGAGGCCTAGAGGAAGACCCAAGAGGAGATTTATGGATGCAGTGAAAGAGGACATGAAGTTAGTTGATGTGAGAGAAGAGGATGCAGAGGAGAGGGTCAGATGGAGGCAGAAGATTTCCTCCTGTGAAAGCAGTACAGCTGAAAGTAAAAGGTAACTATAGCCCACATTCTATATACAGGGAGACAGCACATTTTAGGATGACTTAAAATGTATTTGTTACTGGGAACAAACCTGTTGACCTCTTCATATATAGTAAGGTTATTTTTCACAGGCATCGTTGCATGAGCCACTACTTTGTTGTTGTATCCATCAACAGCGATTATATGGGTCCCTCCAAACATGGCCAGCTTTCTGTTCTGATACAAGTTCATGAGTTCATGACCCATGTAGGCAGCATGGTAGGGCACTGGATTAAAGTTCTGCAGACCCTGTACAATGAAATGATACACAAAATCTTATGACATTATGCAATAGTGATAGTGATACAATATGCCACCTATTAGTCTGTTTCATTGATACAAAAAATTAATAACAGTGTCACAATATTAAATCAAATTAAAATATGTAAATTGCATAAGCTGCTCGACATGAAAGAATGCTAGGAGCCAGGACACGCTCTTTTGGAAGGTACAATCTATATGAATATGCCTTACCGGAGGCTCTCTCTAATAAAGATAAAATGTATTATTTAGGGCATGCCATAATAGACTGAGCCTCAGTCCGTTTTGGTTTTCCAGCCTTTATCAGGGGAAGAAACAAAAGCTAATATGCACTGTGAGCCTCATTGCACCAATAGATCTTCTACACCTGAAAAGGAGTGGTACAGAGAGTACACATATACATATGTGGACATACATTAAATAAAAACACTAGATAGCAGTGTTGTCTCTGTACACTGTCATACAAGTATAGAAGTCCTATAAGGAGAATATGTCTAACCCAAAAAGCGGTGGGGCTCAGCAAAGTCTGACATGTCCTAACTAATTTTATTCTTATCAGAGAGTGCCTTGGGAATTTGTTTGTTTGTTTCGTGAAATAAAACTATTTTTATTGTATTTGACTTTTCTACAGTGTAGGCTAATGCTAAATTATAATATACAACTATACTGTACTTGGCAATAGTGTTCCCTACCCGGTTTTCAGCAACAAAAACTCACTTTGACGCCAAGTAACTGGTATGATTTTTCGGCCAAAAGTTGGGCCAGTCTAAGAAAGCTGAACAAAGCAAGATAAAGTAGTGTAGCAAGGTCATAATAAACATAGTTTCTTCGTTTCTTACAATAGATTACCTCTGCGATTACGGATAAAATATAAACTTCCAACTGCGTATCAGAAACCTCTCGTTTGAGTTTATAAACTTCGCTAAATCTTCTCACGCTCATGACAGAGCAGCCACGCCCTGCACCTGTGTCTGAAAGGTGCTGTGAAATTTGTGCATGCCTCTGCACCAGGTCGCAGATCATGTCCTTGTATCGCTAAGCCATGTCAACCCAAAGACCAAAACGATGGCCACCCACTGCACCACCACCACGGATGCGCACAAACGTCCCACAGTTAAACACACTAACCATTTTACTTCCGGGTCATCCAGGTACTATCATTAATGAATGACCTTGATCAACAGTTCTTTCCTTGTTCTTTTTTTTTTAATACATTAATTACTCAGCTCAGTGTTTACGGTTTTAAGTTGTTTTAGCTCCTTTTCCATCTCTTTATTCTTTTCCTTACATTCTTTGATTTGGGCGCAGTTAAATTCAACTGCTTTGGCGATATTTGAGATGGAGAGCGTATTTTGCCTCATTTCGTTTTTAAGGTCTTCCATCATTTTTTTCAGACTTTCCACCGCTGCCAATATCATCTCACCTTTTCCGGCGTTTATTGCTGTGTCTTCTTCTCCTCCTCTTTGCTTTTTGAGAGGCACGGGAGCTTTACCTGGCGATGTTACGGCATTTTTGGTTCCCTTAGCGTCTGTCTCCATACTTTCTTGATGAGCGTAGTCGTGAGTTAGCAGTACCTTGTTAACTTTGTCGCTAGTTTTAGCCATCTTGCTATTCAATGTTTTAGCTTACCAGTCCTTCTTTGTTTGTATCACAGCAATGTCATTTTCCAGGTTTTGGACAGTATTTGATTTTCAAAGTTGCTTTTCTGTAGTTATTTGTGAGTCACTGATTCATAATTTAGTCTTTTTCAGGGTCCGCTACACGGAGCTTTTCACAGCGCGACTGCCCTCTCCGCCATCTTGCCGGTCCCCCCATAACTCCCAAGAAGTATTGTAGTTCCATGGATGGATGGCATGGACCCATCGCGCGCGCGCAAGCCCGCATCTTCTTTTTTATAGCCTAACAAAATAATAATTATTTTATTTCTATTCTATTCTGTGCCAATATACAAGAATCCAAGGAACTCTCCCCAGTACTGCTATTTTTTAAGAGTACAGAACCCTAAACTTGTATGTTCAGTGCCAGCTTTTGTTTTTGCAGGTTTGGGGTTAATATTATGTTCAAAGTTCTCCATTGTTCATGCGCAGAAAAAAAAAAAACAGTGCAGTATATTTGAACACTTTTACATTGTTCAATATAAACAGCTGTTAAGAAAATGTTTTATTTTTTACTTTTGATAGCTTTTAAACTGAACACATACAGTAGTTGTGCCCAGATGCATTCTTCCCCTGGACACACAAACATAGTGGTAAAGAAATGGCTGGAACAGATCAACATGAAGTGTCCAACATCAGAGTCTTGACCTGAACTATTGGATTTTGAACATATGGATAGAACTGAAGACTTGCGTAAGGACAAGGTCTTCTGATATTATCAAACAACCTATAAATAAAAGAGTGGTCCAAAATGGAAGCTTAACTAGATCTCCTGGCTATTTCAATAATTGATCTCACAGCATCTTTAAAGGAAGTGTAATTACGGTGCGCCACACTTTCAAATAGGGATGATAAATTGAAGTGGGATGAAAACTCTGTTTCACACCATTGTTTCGCTTCTTCTGAGGGGAAGGGATCAGCTCCAAAAATTGATTCCCTTTTCAGTTCTGATCCCGTTTCTTGGTGATAGAGGTCAGCAGCAAGACCTGCAGTAGGTAGAAAATCTTCTGAAAGTTTAGCAGGACACCTTCCCAAAGCAGCTCATTTGGGATTCCTTTTCCTAAATATAATAAAAGCAAAAAAGCAACCCAGTTATCTAAACTTGATGATTACTTTACATTAATAAATATCATTCATTTGTGCCATTTGTTTATAAAATATACTTAACACTGACTGCAACAAATACACTGTATTGCTAATGTTATTAGTAGTCAGAGTGATGCAGTACATGTATGTAGAGAGGTAGAGGTCTGCCTGGGAAAAAGAGGAATGAAGGTTGCAGCAAAACTTTCATTCCAGAATGTGTGTGAATGAAAAAGTCCTCAGTGGAGCAGTGAGGCTGCAGGAAGTAGAGGTAAGGAAGGAGCAGGGAAATGGCCAAGAGCAAAGAAGTGTGTAGATAAGAAGTGAAGATTATGTTTTTATTATGTTTATCAAACATTAAATGACAGTGGTACATACACCAAGACACTAAGATTCAAACAAACCTGGGATTCTATGAGCGTTCCAGGCCTCTATAAAATTTGTTGTGCCAATCTGGGCCATCTGGCACGTCAGGTTTGACACACAAAACTTTGATAAGTTGTCCTCTATATCTACTTCCTCACTGTCAACCAGCTGCACCCAAGCTGTCTTTAGGGGGTAGTTAACACGAGCATTCACTCATTAACACATTAATATTTTTTAAAAAAGATCAAAATGTTAAAGCAATAAAGACAATTTTTACCACCTTCTTTAGCATATATTATATATATATATATTTACCAAGGGTGCCAATATTAGTGGAGGGCACTGAATGTGTATAAAGCAAATTGCGTAGTGTGTTTCACGAACCTGCTGCCGTGCTTGGTGGTAGGGTTGATGCATAGTCCTTAACATTTTCCCCACCCTGCCCTCACAGGCTTTAATGCCTTTGGAATACAAATACCCTGTCATCATCTTCCGACCATATGTTGGTCCAGTCTGGAAGGAATAGAATGTTTAGACTGACATTGGTATACAGAATACCTTTTATAGGTGTGTTTTGTGCCATTATCTTATTACGTCACCTTAATTAACCAGGAGGTGGCAATATTGTGCAAAGGTACATTGTTTACAAAGTTCAACGAGTACGGTTGATTATAAACTTAATGTTGAGTCCACTGTAAACAGAACTGTGGCATGATCCATGTTTCTTACTTGCTCCAACTGTTTGACGTGTACACGACCCTTTAGGTTTAGGGAGCTTTAGCTATGTCATCCAAATACTGAATTACTGGATATTGCTGAATATAAAATAAGCAGTAACTCTATTTGTGAAATTGGGATATAAACTAAAACATACCTCGGCAATTCCTTGTGCAACTTCGATGGTCAGGGCAGACATCTCGAGCTAAGCCGCGCGCAGAGCACCACCTTTGAACGTTACGTTCCGAGAAACCCCGAATTGTCCCAAAATGAGCACATAATGCCTCGGCAATGTCACTACATGACATACCATTTACTCGCCTTTCTGTGATAAAATCGCCAAATTCGTTTAAAGCCATTTATTATTCACAAGAGCCACAGTAGAAACGAATCAATTGACTGAATGCGCTGCTTTTTCGTGTGTATGTAAAGTGACTCGCTTCTGCCTCATAGTGGGGAGTTGACATAACAACTTCCGGGTCACTAAAATTAGCAAAAAATTAACAAAAAAATGAAAAACGGCTTATTTCTTATTTCCCGGGTTTATATATATATATTTATTATTATTTTTTTTTTTTAATTGAGAAACGGGAACATTTTTAATTCTGGATTTTTAATTACAAATCAAAAATTGAATGGCCACGGCGTCACGGACCAAAATACACAGTCCACGGACCTGGTCGTTTCCCCTTTTCAGTATTTTGGCGTAAAGACGATTAATGAAATACGGTCTGTTTTCTATTTTTGGTTTACCAACTTTTAAAACGAAAAACGAAATATGAGTCGTTTTCTGTTTTCTGTCTTTTTATTTCAAAACAAAAATCGAATGACCGCAACGTACACGGACCTGGTCCCCTTTCATTCAGCTGATGTTTGTTTAAGAAACAAAAATCAAAAAATTAAAAAACTGTTTATTTTTTAGTCTTTTTGTTTTTGAATGTAAAAGGAAAAAAAAAAAGTTTGATTTTCATTTTTTGATTTGATGCTTAGTACAAAAAATTACCGTTTGAGGACTCGCTTGGGGACGTAATTCAATATTTAGTTTTTCTTTAATGGTTTTGCGTGACCCGGACGTTGATCCTGTGTGGTCTGTGTAGCTTACACTTCACTGTCACAACAGTGACAGAAGTTAAAGCTTTGCTTGACTCCGTCTCAGACTTAGTTAAACCAGTGGTTCTCAGCTTTTTAGAGCTGCGACCCTCAGATAACATTCGTTAATATTCGTGTTTTGTTAAATTTGATAACTTTTATAGTTTCATATTATGTGTAATGAACGGAGACGAAGACAATATCAGGACCAGGTGGATCTGGAGGACTGGGGTCAGACCAGACCTGGACCTGTATAACGCAGGGGATTTGGGCGCGGGCCCTCGTGGACCCTGCAGGCAGTGTAGGCTCCTCCCATCCGTGAACCCGGGCCCCGAGCTGAAACTCGTTCTGATTCGTGTGCAGTGAGTTTGGGGCCGTGCTGCTGTCAGGCTTTCAGCTGAGTCACCTCCAGATTCCTCTCAGTTTCTGACTTCACTGCCTGCAGGATCTGCGAGGGTCCACACCCAAATCCCCAGAGCTATCCAGGTCCAGGTCTGGTCCAGGTCTGACCCCAGTCCTCCAGGTCCAGGTCTGGTCCAGGTCTGACCCCAGTCCTCCAGATCCACCTGGTCCAGGTCTGACCCCAGTCCTCCAGATCCACCTGGTCCTGGTCTGACCCCAGTCCTCCAGATGCACCTGGTCCAGGTCTGACCCCAGTCCTCCAGATCCACCTGGTCCAGGTCTGACCCCAGTCCTCCAGATCCACCTGGTCCAGGTCTGACCCCAGTCCTCCAGATCCACCTGGTCCAGGTCTGACCCCAGTCCTCCAGATGCACCTGGTCCAGGTCTGACCCCAGTCCTCCAGATCCACCTGGTCCAGGTCTGACCCCAGTCCTCCAGATCCACCTGGTCCAGGTCTGACCCCAGTCCTCCAGATCCACCTGGTCCAGGTCTGGCTGCCGCTGGTCTTGGTTCATGTGCGTGGCTGCTCCCAGCTCAGCTCCTGGGGCTGAGACAACAGCGGCCACAGGGCTGACTCCAGGCTGGAGATACTGCTCTAGTTACATCGACTCTGCTCAGTGTCTCTGCTCTCAACATCATTACACATAACATGAAACTATGAAAGTTATCAAATTTAACAAAACAGCATGAAAAGAGTCATGGAGCTCGTTCAGAGCCGCTGTTTCTCTCTCTCTCCTATAGCTACACACTTGTTGACAAAAACAAGCGCGCTTCATTTAGTTTGTTTTCACCATGAGTCCATTCCTGTAATGTTAGAAGTGTAAAGTTAAAGTCACATTTTCATTTAAAACAATAAGAAATAATGTGTTCTGATGGGGATCACGGGACACGGGAACAACTTCTGGCAACTTCAGGCATCATGGTAAATATTACAAACTGGACACACGAAAGGCTCTATGGACGATCACGTGACAACATAACTAGTGTTTATGTCTAAAGCTTTTATTGATTTAAAATGTTGACTTTACAATGAACAAAGAGAAGAAACCAGGACATTTCTGTAATAAGCTTCATAACTGTCAATTTATCAGTTCATAATTGGTTCAGAGTCTGCTGTGGAACGAGTTAGAATTATTCCGGATTATTCTGGAGTCCAGTGTTCTGAGTGGGTTCTTGTATGTTCCTGTAGAGTTCTGTTTCTTGTGAAACCTTTCTTACAAAGTGAACAGCTGTAAGGTTTCTCTCCTGAGTGAATAACCATGTGTTCATTAAGATGACTTTTCCATTTGAAACATTTGAAACAAACTGAGCACTTATGTGGTCTTTGTCCTGCGTGAACTAATCTATGTTTCTGTAAACCTGTCCTTTGCTTAAACCTCTTCCCACACTCTGAGCACCTGCATGGTTTGGAGTTTCCTTTCACATCAGTCACAGAGGAGTCAGGATCTTTCAGTGAAGACTGGTCTAGAGTTCCATCCTCTACATGAGTCCTCAGATGTGTCTTTAGATCACAGTCGTTTACAAAACCTTTATTACAAACTGGACAGATGTAATGTTGAACTCTCAGATGTCGAGTAAGCACAGATTTTTGTATGAAACCTTTTCCACAAACTGAACAAACATAAGGTTTTTCTCCTGTGTGAGTTCTTGTATGGGCTTTAAGATTTCCTTTTTCTGTAAAACCTTTGTCACAAACTGAACATTTGAATCGTTTCTCGCCAGTGTGAACTCTCAAATGTGTAACAAGATGACCTTTTTGTTTGAAACGTTTCTCACAAACTGAACATTTGAAAAGCTGCTCTCCTGTGTGAACTAACATGTGTCTCTGTAAAGCTGAATTACATTCAAACCTCTTCTCACACTCTGAGCACCTGTATGGTTTGGATGTTTCCTCCCACATCAGTCACAGAAGAGTCAGGATTTAGAGTTCCATCCTCTACATGAGTCCTCATGTGTTCCTTTAGATCACAATCCTTTAAAAAACCTTTCTCACAAACTGGACACACGTGATGGAGACGTTTTATATGTTGAGCAAGATCAAATTTTTGTTTGAAACTTTTCTCACAAACTGAACAGCCATAAGGTTTCTCTTCTGTGTGAGTTCTCATGTGTCTTTTAAGTGTATAGCTTTCTGTAAAAGCTTTCACACAAACTGAACATTTGAATGGTTTCTCTCCAGAGTGAACCTTCAGATGTGCAACAAGATGGGATTTTTGTTTAAAACATTTCTCACAAACTGAACACTTGTAGGGCCGCTCTCCTGTCTGAACTAGCATGCGTAGCTGTAACCTCTTCCCATACTCTGAACAGCTGTAAGGTCTGTGTGTTCCTCCCACATCAGTCACAGAGGAGTCAGGACTGATCATTGCGTAGCTTCTTTTTGACGGAGCCTGTTCTTGACTATAGTCTTCTGAGTGGTCGGTGTCAGAAGAGCTGTCAGTGTGCTCCTCACTATCTGAGTGTAACTGTGTGAGTGGATCTGAGCTGCAGCCTGCTTCTGCTCCACAGTCCTCTCCATTAGTTTCCTCTCTGTTCTCCTCAGTTGGTCTTTGATGAAGCACAGAGGACTTGTCTTCATCATCTTCAGTTTTGACAGAGACCATGTGAAAAGGAAACTCTTCCGGCTCCTGTTTGATGCACAGCTCTGGTTCCTCTTTAATGTGGGGGCCTTCCTCTTCTTGATTCATCGACCCAATCTGGACACCTGCAGGACACAGAATACAAAATCATTGAAACAATGTGGTTTAGAATATTTCAAAACCTCTGTTCTGTCACACACTGCAGATACAGAATGGCTGCCTCTTAAAGTTCTGTGCAAATGTAAACTTGAGAAACTGTAAAAACACTGCACAGACAAAAAGAATCAGTGTGGAGCCTTCACGTGTGTCACTGTAAGAAGAACCAGTTTGAGGAAGATGCCTTTACCTGAGTGCAGAGTCTGTGTCTCATCTGAGTTTATTGATGGGGACAAGTTTGGATGGTGTAGTGTTGAGGGTGAGCACCTGTCCCACTTCTGGTTGTCCTGCAGCCCTTTAGTCCTCTGTCCCCTCATTAAGATAATTTCCCACTTTTCCACTGATGCTCAGTGGATTTTATAAAAAGAAAATTTTAATTTTAGAACAACAAGGTAAGGTCAGTGTATCTTGTGTGAAATGTAGAATAAATATCAGAGGGTTCATTGTTTGTTGTGTCCTGCTCGTGGAGCTGGAGCTGGGGTTGGTGCTGGACTGTTTTTAGAAAATGCAAAGAGCTCTGATTTTTTTTGTGTTTCATCTTTTAATTCTAATTACCGTATTTTCCAGACTATATGCCGCTACTTTTTTCCCACGCTTTGAACCATGCGGCTTATACAAAGATGCGGCTTTTCTATGGATTTTTCTTCAGCCACCAGGGGGCGCTCTAGCAGGAAGTGCAAAAACGACACTGAAGAAGACGACTTCAGTGGTTTCAGTGCTCAGGAGGAAGATGAATAAAGCCATCAATTACTTTTCTGTTTTGTTTGATCAGCACTTTTACTGCCGTGTTACAGCCACTGTTCAGAAACAATCAGTTCAGGTTTATAAATAAACATTTACACTACAAAATCTTTCTGTGTATCCGGTAAATATCTCATTTCTCAACCTGGATGTCGGCGGCTTATAGATGTAAATTTGTATTTTTTTATTTTTTAAACTTAGTGGGTGCGGCTTATATTCAGGTGCACTCTATAGTCCAGAAAATACGGTAATAAAGTCTCAGTAAAGGGACTTCCGGTTATGGCGGCACACTGAGCAGACGTGTATTTCTCGTGCTCGGTTGCTATTCTTTAAATCCTTGCTAAAAATCCACAGCGAAGCTTAAATATTCACAAATTTTAAAACAAAAGACTTAGAAAGATGGCTGTCATTACCAATATCTCTTACAGAAAGAATAAATATAATAAAGATTAATATAAAACCTCAATTCTTGTATTTATTCCATTGGCGCCACCTGCTGGAATGTTTACCAAAATGTCATCACTAATCAGAAAATGTATCTGGAATAAGAAACGCTCTAGGATCCGTCTGTCCTTGCTGTAGCTCCCATTTGATAGCGAGGATTAAAACGCCCCAATCTTTACTGGAATTACTCAGAAACAACACTGAGAACTATAAAGTTTTACTTTTCCTCCAAGAATAACCGTCCTGGATGGACACAGAATCCAGCTCTGTTGCGTTACCACTGAATTTGTACATGTGCTCAGCTAATCTGAAGCAATTAAAGTCCGACACTCATCACCCTGCAGTCCGTAATATGACTGATGTATGGTATGAAGTTAAAGAGTTTATGAAATTAGCTGAAAATATATCACAGTTTAGCCCAATCTGAGGCAAGTGCATTGTTCAAACCAGGTCAGATGGATGCAGGCGTCCAGCTGTGGGCAGGTCATGTTTTTGCAGAAGGGAATCTAATGTCCTTTGAAGAAATGACTTTGAAATATGACGCAGCAAGAACGCATTTCATCAAATATTTACATCAAAGTTTTATTTCTTGCAGGCACAGCCTATCCATGGGAACGCCACTACTTTCACCTCTGGAGCAAAGAATTACTAAACAAAAACATAACAAGGGTTAGATCTTGTTATTTTGTCACTGGCTAGCTTCCGGTTCTACTGAAACATCAGTCTCTAAACTTGAATCATGGAGAGTAGATTTGAATGAGGACATCTCTGAGGATGAGTGGAAATGAATCTGCATTAACTCCAGAGACAATCTGCAAATGTTCATTTAACTCTCCTGCAGCCCCAACTTTTTACTCCCACCTTTCACCCTAAGCACAAAAAAATGTGCACCAATAAAGAAAAATTATCTAATGGTCAATAATTCCATTTTTTTTTTTTTCATGGTTACAATGATTAACTTCAGTCCTCATCACACACAGCAAACATTAACTGTGTTTATGAAAGTGAAGCCTTAAATTCCAGTGTGTGTGGTGCAGACACATCCAGCACAAACCTCTGCCTCTGCTCAGTCTGGGACCTTTTTCTACTTTGCCCTGATGTGCACATCTCTGTAAGAACTACATTTTGGATTTGTGCTCACGCAAACACAAACAAACTCATTTCTCAACAAACACTTTCACACCAATTTATGACAAAAACTCACCCAAATCATTTTAGTTCAAACATGTTTTTATTTTCCTTGTAGGCTTGATCATTTATACAAACACTAATGTGGCCATCTCCACATTTATACCTCTGTCTACCATATATGGGGGAAATGGCGCCACCTAGTGAAAAACAATAAAAACTAAAATTCCAATCCCTCACTGTCATGAATCCATGAAATACTTGATAAAAATGTGAAATTATATTGCAGTGACAGTGTATAATAAAAATGTTGTTTTAATGGAAGTCAATGGCACAAAAAAAAGTTTTGGAGTAAAGGTGGGACTGTTTTTTAGACACCTTTTCAAAAAATAATCCTGAAATCTGAAAATTCATCCAAAAAAACACACCTGAGGCAAAATCTATGCCATTTGAATCAACACAGCAAAAGTTATCCACAAAAAACTGCTGCAAAACATCAGAAACTGTCTCAGGGCTGTAGGAGAGTTAAATCTACTTCAATAAAACTGGTTAATGCAGACGTAACTAACGCCAGGAAAGTTAAATAAATATAACGACAGCGAGACCGATCCATGTTTCAGGTGCAGAGAAGGAACTTTTGTCCATTCTATCTGGGAATGTAACATAATAAATACATTCTGGGAGGAAGTGGTGGCTAAAACCACACTCAGTTTATCTGTGGACATCCCTTTAGATGCAAAGATGGTGCTACTGCAGCTGTGTCCAAAAAATCTTAAACTGAGATCCCAACAACACAAATTTGTAGATTCTGCAGTGTTTCAGAGCAAAAGGACGATCGCGCTCAACTGGAAAAACATCAGCCCCCTGCTATTGGTGCTTGGATCAAGTATGGCACAGTGCACGGCAACAGAGAGAATATCAGACTTTCTCACAAACAAACTGGATGGATATGATAACATCTGGAAACCTTTTAGGGAGTTTACAGAAAGGGAAAGGTTTATCTGTGTGAAGTGTGTACCATACTGTATGTTCATCTGGACTTGGCATAAGGTACCTTCTACACTATTTGTCTTACTCTGTGTACACATTATTTTTACTTTTTATTTATCTTCTAATCTGTGTGTCATCTTCTGTCTGTGTCACATTCAGAGAGTGAATCTTGTTCTGTTCATGTGTTGGGGGTGGGAGGTTTTGGGGATTTGTCTAAACCCAGCCATTCCCAAAGTCAAGAGTGTTGTAGCCTCCTTAAAGTTCTGAAAATCCTACACGGACCCCCAAGAATAAAACTTCCCTATAATCAAAATAGATTCCTTTAAAAACGTTACAAAAACTCTGACCCTGGGCTAAAATTGGTCGTAAAGTAATATTTTTAAATAGGTATAAAAGTGTAAATTATTTAAAACTCAATTTCTTTTCTGTACTTATTTATGTAACCCAACTTTAGGAACGACTGGTCTAAACAATACTGCACGATAAGATGATAAATGTTGATATGTTTAATGAAAATCCATAAATATCTTGTTAAATAAAGTCTCAGTAAAGACATGACTTTGCTAAATGTGTGTTTGGGATGAAAACAGCACATCAGATGTTTTATCGGCCCTAAACTGAAGCAGCTGTGTCTCAGTCAGGTGGTTAAGTTAGATTTGTATCAAAACTTTTATTTCTCCAGTTGGCCCTCCTTGTCCCACTTTTAGTACTTTTTGAGGGGGTCAGCCCAGTAGTCAGGGTTGCCAGGTCCCAGAAAAAAATTCCAGCCCAATGAGAACTTAAAAACAGCACAATTGGAAGAAAAATAGCAGAATTTGTGTAGCTCAGACAGTGTTACTAAATTAAACCTAAAATAAGTTCTTTTATACTCTACTATTAATAACAAAACATCTTCAAATTTACTGATTATGTCACGATTCTTTTTAATACTGATTGATACTGACCCCCCCCCCCCCCCATATCGTCTAAATCACTCCAAAATGGTGTCATTCGTTTGTGCATCGTTTGAGCTCGCAAAATTAACATTTGTGCTCATTCTATTTTTGAAATATTAATAAATCATTTGTTTTTATGCAGCCCCATCTATATTGCAAGTAGGCTAACCCAACGAAATGTGTAACGTTAACTAATGAGAAGGTAATTAAACGCCTCGTTTACATCCTGCTGACACAAAATGTGAGGCTTTATACCAGCAAAGCTCACTTTTAAATTGTATACAGGTAACTGTACAGGCGAGCTGTGTGCGAGCAGATGTGTAGCTGCTGAGTTTGCTGAAAAAAGAATGTTTATTATCTAAAAAACCAACTGTGCACAAATTCTCATTTTTTTGTGCACAAACGATGCACAAATTAACTGATATAGTTTTGTTAATTTTCAATCATGTGGAGGGGGCAACTTCACACAGGTCAGCAGCAGCAGGTTAAAAAAAGCCCAACTGTGCAGGAAAACCGCGGACCTGGCAACTCTGCTGGTAGTGTTAGTTTTGTTGAATGGAAATCCTCCAGGAGCTGTGTCAGACTCAGCGCTGCATGAGTCACAACATACTGTTACCGTACACACCAGGAAACAGCGCACTCAAAACTTAAGTGCACGAAAAACAAACCTTAGCTGTGGTTTTCCTGCAGCTGAGTAAAAGTAAAGAGAACAAACCTGAGTCCAACAGCGCGTCCAGCTGCTGCAGCTGTTTGTGGTTCCTCTGTTTGAGCCGAAGCACTTCCTGCTCATACTCCGCTATGGTTCTTTCAAACAGCTCAAATATCTCTTCAGCTGCCGCAGTCAGGCGCTCATTCACCAAAGCTCTCAGCTTCTGGACCAAACACATTTTTACTCACTGTCTCTCTCAGATAACGGCTCACACTAAATCCACTCCACACCGATGTTCTCAGTGCTGTCGCTGTTCGCAGCTAAAAACAAAGCAGCTGCGTGTCTTCTCCGCGGAGTTTAGCGGCGGTGGGCAGCGGCTGTAGGAGCACTACCGCCCCCTGCTGCTCACACTCACAAATAAAACCTGCTTTTGCCACGTGACGAGGGGAGAACATCCGAGTTATTCTCCCGAGGCGGGAATAAAAAACATTTTGCATCTTCATAGTTGTTGTCGTGATGTAAAGTGACTGACATGAACCTCTCAATGATCCATTTAAATTCCAGGTTATAAGGCAACAACACTGGAAAAATGCTAAGGGGGTGAATACTTTTTCTAGGCACTGTAGAGGGCATTACAGTAGTCGCTCCTCGAGCTGTGTTTTTAAACAGGCAGCTGTCAGGACGCCCGCAGTGAACTCGTGAGGACCCCTGTGTGATTAGCTCCTGTGCTAACTGTGTGACAAACAGCCCCAAAGCGGAGCCTTAAAGTGAACAGAGCGCAGTGAAACATGGCAGAAGTGAAGCTGAAGGAGGAGACGGAGCTGTGGGATCCCGCGGAGCACAACAACAGGTCAGACACAGCCGCTAGAGGGCGCTCACAGAACCAAAACAAGACGCTTTTATGGTCACTGTGTGAGGCTAAAGTGTGCAGATGTGAGGAGACCCGTTTGAGTTTTATTCTGATATCGCTTATATCAACCTGAATGTTCTTTATCTGTAAACCTTTTTGTCACTAGTGGACACTTTTCAGCCTCACTAGTGCCACTAGTAGCTGGAAAATGTCAACTAGTACTACTAGTATGACCAAGTCTGTCAACATACAACTAGTGAGGTCCAAAATGGTCACTAGTACAACTGGTGACACCCAAGTGTCTACTAGTACCACTAGTAACACGGTTTTGTCTTTTACTAAGGTCTAAAAGTGGTCACTAGTGGGCTCTAAAATGTCTACTGCTGTACAAGTGTCACAGAGTTGGGGCCACTAGTACTAGTGTGTAAAATTGCTTTACTAGTCCCTCTCTTTATCTTTCACTAGTTCTCTACTGGGGCACATATTTCATCACTAGTGCTCCTAGTGAGCCTTTTACTGCGCACTAGTTCCACCAGGAGCCATTTGTGCCTCAGTTGTGTCACATGTAAGGTTACAAAATGACTGACACGTTTACATGTTGACAGTTTGGCATCCACTTGCACTACTAGTATGCATTTTGTTTTTGCTAGTACAAATATGACATTTGACACGTTCACCAGTTACTTTCTGTGGTGTACTAGTACAACATTAGTGTCTTACTGAAAGCACTAAAATGACAGCTATTTGTGCAAACAAGCATTTTGGTGGCCACTAGTACTACTATTAGACAATGTTTGTCTCACTAGTGCTACTAGTAAGCATTTTGGCTGTTACTAGAAGTAAAATTAGCAGCTTTTAGTTACACTTGTACTAATACTAGTGCACTGCAAGGAGGCAGGACAGGGATTCTTACTGGCCACTGTAGAAATGACAGTGTGAAGAACCAACTGTAAGCCTCAGTTTATGTCCCTCTCCCGTCTCCTACTCAGACTTTATTGTCACTAGTGCTACTAGTGTCACTAGTGAACTTCTCACCTTACTAGAGCTCCTTGTAATCACAAAAATGTGTTTACTACTCCACTAGTGCTACTAGTGACCACTTTTAGACCTTAGTAGGAGACAAAACCGTGTTACTAGTGGTACTAGTAGACACTTGGGTGTCACCAGTTGTACTAGTGACCATTTTGGACCTCACTAGTTGTATGTTGACAGACTTGGTCTTACTAGTAGTACTAGTTGACATTTTCCACCAACTAGTGGCACTAGTGGGGCCAAAAAGTGTGCACTAGTTGTACTAGTGAGCAATTTGGGATCTAGTGTAGCACTAGTGGCCAGGCTTACAAGTGAAGAAAATTAAGGCTGATATCAGCGATATCGGAATAAAAACTCAAATGGCTTTCCGTAGTCTGTGGCTGTAGGAACAGGTCTGAATGGAGAAAGGAACCTACATGAAAGGATCTTAGAGTTGTGTAACTGTTTACAGCTGCTGTGTCTTTACCATTAGTTGCTGTTGTGGAGGGTGGGAGCATACAGGTGTTCAGACTGAGCCCATGGTCACAGGGCTGCACAGAGAGCTCCTCTTCAGCCTCTAAACAAAGCGCTGGCCTTGTCTCTGACCTCGGTGACTGTAGGAGGAGAACTGCAGCCTTTTGAATCAGACGTTATTTTGTGACTGAGGCTGTTCCTCTGCAGCAGAGACTGCTTTAATGTTTACTATAGAGGACTTTAAGACTTGGATTCATACTTTAGATCCAGAGACAACATTAGCAGTAAACTGTTATTGTCATCCACTTTCAACTCTGTCTCTTTTCTTTGAAACCAATAATGAGGTGAATGTGTGTGTTGTTTGTGTCCAGTCTGGAGCCCCCCCACATTAAAGAGGAACCAGAGCTGTGCATCAAACAGGAGCCGGAAGAGTTTCCTTTTCACATGGTCTCTGTCAAAACTGAAGATGATGAAGACAAGTCCTCTGTGCTTCATCAAAGACCAACTGAGGAGAACAGAGAGGAAACTAATGGAGAGGACTGTGGAGCAGAAGCAGGCTGCAGCTCAGATCCACTCACACAGTTACACTCAGATAGTGAGGAGCACACTGACAGCTCTTCTGACACCGACCACTCAGAAGACTATAGTCAAGAACAGGCTCCGGCAAAAAGAAGCTACGCAATGATCAGTCCTGACTCCTCTGTGACTGATGTGGGAGGAACCCACAGACCTTACAGCTGCTCAGACTGTGGGAAGACGTTTGAATGGAACGCAGATTTGCTGATGCACATGTTCGTTCACACAGAAGAGAAGCCTTTCAAATGTTCAGTTTGTGAGAAAGGTTTTAAACAAAATTCTCATCTTGTTACACATCAGAGAATCCACACTGGCGAGAAACGTTTTGTTTGTTCAGTTTGTGAGAAAGCTTTCAAAAAAAAATCTTATCTTACTCACCATCGGAAATGTCTTCATCACATCTGTCCAGTTTGTGAGAAAGGTTTCACAAACAAAAGTAATCTGCGTGCACATATGAAAACTCATGTAAAGGAAAACACTTCTGTGAGTCAAGTGGCAGGAAACTCCAAACCATGCAGGTGCTCTGAGTGTGGGAAGACGTTTTGGTTTAGCACACGTTTACAGAGACACATGTTAGTTCACACAGGAGAGCGATCTTTCAAATGTTCAGTTTGTGAAAAACATTTCAAACAAAAAGATCATCTTGTTAGACATTTGAGAAGTCACACTGGACAGAAACCATTCAAGTGTTCAGTTTGTGAGAAAGCTTTTATAGACAAAAGTAGTCTTAAAATACACCTGAGAACTCACACTGGAGAGAAACCTTATGTTTGTTCAGTTTGTGAGAAAGGTTTTACACAAAACTCTGTTCTTACTCGACATTTAAAAGTTCAACATCACATCTGTCTCATTTGTAAGAAAGGTTTTTTATACAAGATGAATCTACGTGCACATATGAAGACTCATGTAGAGGACAGGACTCTAGAGCAGTCTTCACTGATAGGAGGAGGACATATGTCAGTGCACACTATGGAGAAACAATTTAAATATTCAGTTTCTGAGAAACCTTTTACTGAAAAATATGACCTTAAAAGACACATGAAAACTCACACAGATGAGAATCTCTATGTTTGTTCAGTTTGTGAGAAAGGTTTCAAACTAAAGTCTAGTCTTTCTCGACATCAAAAACGTCTCCATTACATCCATCCAGTTTGTGACAAAGGTTTTACTCAGGACTTTATTCTAAGTGCACAGATGAGGACTCATGTAGAGGATGGGGCTCCACAGCAGTCTTCAACAAAAAATCCTGACTCCTCTGTGACCAATGTGGGAGGAAACTCCAAACCATACAGGTGCTCAGAGTGTGGGAAGGGATTTAGGTTCAATTCAGCATTACAAAGACACATTTTAGTTCATACTGGACAAAAACCTTACAAATGTTCAGTTTGTGGGAGTACTTTCAAACAGAAAATTCATCTTAAGCGACATTTAAAAGTTCGACATCACATCACCCACTCAGAAGACACGACTTCACTCAAAACTCCTTCCACAACGATAAATCCTGACTCCTCTGTGACTTATGTGGGAGAAAATTATAAACCATACAGGTGCTCAGAGTGTGGCATGGTATTTACAAGGAATTCAAACTTGGAGAGACACATGTTAGATGTTCACACAAAAGAGCGGCCTCACAAACGTTCAGTTTGTGGGAAAGGTTTCAAACTAAAGACTCATCTTGTTAAACATAAGAGAGTTCACACTGGAGAGAAGTTATTCAAATGTTCAGTTTGTTTCAAATGTTTCAAATGGAAAAGTCATCTTAATGAACACATGATTATTCACTCAGGAGAGAAACCTTACTGCTGTTCAGTTTGTAAGAAAGGTTTCACAAGGAACAGAACTCTGAGGGAACATATGAGAAACCACTCAGAACACTGGACTCCAGAACAGCGCACACAGAAAAAGTTCCACAGCGATAAACCCTGACTCCTCTGTGACTGATGTGGGAGGAAACTCACAGAGCAACGTTTTTCTGTTTATCTGTTTGTAAGGACTCAATAATTGTTCCTGAGCCAAAGAATGAAAGCCCAAAGACACTGAATGACTGTAGACCAGTGGCTCTGGTCTCACTGACTTTAACGCTCTGTATAGGATCAGGGCAGAAAGGACAAAACTATTATTGGTGTAAACTTCTGTTGCTGCCATGAGGATTCCAAGTGTCATCAGCCTCTTTTTAATTTCTTGTATTGTTGTTGTTGTCTGTTATATGTTCACTGCTGGCTGAGGAGAATGAAGATACTCTGAACCTGTGCCTTTTCTTCTCTTTGTTCATTGTAAAATCAACATTTTAAATCAATAAAAGCTTTAGACATAAACACTAGTTATGTTGTCACGTGATCGTCCATAGAGCCTTTCGTGTGTCCAGTTTGTAATATTTACCATGATGCAACAGTCTTTACACAACAGTGTCATTCTACAAATGTATTAGTTCAGGCTCTGTACCAGTTCAGTCCATATACAGTATGAGTCCTTGCAGCTGTCCAGAGCATTAGAGCTCTCTATAGTGAGCAGCAGGAGTGGATGAGTGAGTGATTTGACAGCAGACTGTTTTGAACCAGGCTGGAAACAGCTTTATTTCCCATTGTGCTCCAGAGGTTTTCTCAGTCCCGCAGCCTGCCCCCTAGAGGCCAAAGCTCCTGCAGATATTTTAGGAGTAGTATGAAGCTGCAGCCACAGAGCCAGCATTTACAGACCGCACTCAGAGACCTGCACTTTCAGGCCCCTCGTTTTTCGAGACAGTGCCACCTGTCAAAATAAATAAAAACATCGTTGTTGAGTGACTTCAGCTGTGTGTGAGTAATGTTTTTGTTTTTAATCAGTCGACTCGCGAGCTCATTGATACACAACATATAACATCAGATAAGGCTAGTTAATCTTTGTAACGATAGTTTGTGTCAAAATAAGCTGTCACTCCATGTTTTTTCTGCACTTTTTCCAAAGTCGTCGTGCTAGCATAGCAAGTTATTAAGTTAACCTGGGCTTAATAGATTATACAGTTAATGTTTGCTAATATTAGACAGCGTCATCATATCTTATTAATCATTTTGTTAGATTTACAGTTTGGCCTTCAAAACCTTTCTATTACTGAAGAAAAATATGCAAGATACGCTTTTTGCCTTTGTAAATTTACAATAACTTTTGATATCTTATTTATTAACCATATCTTTTCTCCTAAAACGAGCTGAACGCAGCATAAAATTATTAATGAGAGAGATCAATATTTGATCATTAAAGACAGAGTATACTTAACTACATTGCTACTTCATAATAATACTTTGCGTATGTAAGTTAAAACATACACAACATACCCTGAGTAGTCAATAAAAAAAAAAAAAAAAAAAACTCAAGTAAAAAGTAACTGGACATATAAAGTGTGATTTATGTTTAGTATTGATGTAATGACAAAAGATACAATAATGTGCAAAATATGTTTTTCACAATCACAAATTATTAATAAACACAAAATTACATCTTTATGAAATAAAATATGGCACAAGAAAAATAAATCTCTCAACCTAAACTTTTGAAAGCCAAAGTAGAGTAATGTACTCAGATAAGAAGTAACAGGTATAATGCTATAAAACTACTCTAAGTACAATTTATTCAAAGAGTTACAGAAGTAAATGTAACTCATTAATACACAGCTGAGTAAGATTAGCATTTATAAATGACTCATGGCCTAATCATTATCATCAACTCTTTATTATCCAGTTTGATTTTAGCATTGTTATTTATGGAAGAACTGTTTTAATGACGTTTACTTTTCACAGTCAGACTCATAAGGCCTGGAGAGTTTCCTTTTTTTTTTTTCATTTGTTCTTTATAAAGTTTCCATTAAGAAGATCCTGTGGGAAAACAAGAAAATTATTGTTTTATATACACACAGTCATCGATGAACAACTGAAATCAACTTTAGTCTCTGCTCTGTCTTGTGTACAGCAAAAGGATGTTCAAGGTTAAATAAAGTACATAATGTTTTGGCACATGTTCTCTCAGTGTGTTCAAAACTAGGCTGTATTTTTGTATTCATTTTATGAATTTATCAATATGCTTTGTAATTTATTTATACAACTTAAACCTTTTAAAATATTGTGATAAATAAATGAAAAAAAAACGTTGTAAAAACTCCAGATATATTGAATCCTATTGTTTTTAATGCATTTAGATCAAGGTGTTATGACATATTCCGAACAGCAGGAGGCACAGTCTGGAAAAACGAGGGGTCTGAGTCTGCACATTCATTATATTATTGTTTTGGAGCGGCTTCACCCAGAGCTGGGGCTTTTCCCTGTGGTACACAGGTGGTACGCAGGTGTACACAGGTGTACACAGGTGGTACGCAGGTGGTACACAGGTGGTACGCAGGTGTACACAGGTGTACACAGGTGGTACGCAGGTGGTACACAGGTGGTACGCAGGTGTACACAGGTGTACACAGGTGGTACGCAGGTGGTACACAGGTGGTACGCAGGTGTACACAGGTGTACACAGGTGGTACGCAGGTGGTACACAGGTGTACGCAGGTGTACACAGGTGTACACAGGTGGTACGCAGGTGGTACGCAGGTGTACACAGGTGTACGCAGGTGTACACAGGTGTACACAGGTGGTACGCAGGTGGTACGCAGGTGTACACAGGTGTACACAGGTGGTACACAGGTGTACACAGGTGGTACGCAGGTGGTACACAGGTGTACACAGGTGTACGCAGGTGTACACAGGTGGTACGCAGGTGGTACACAGGTGTACGCAGGTGTACACAGGTGTACACAGGTGGTACGCAGGTGGTACGCAGGTGTACACAGGTGGTACGCAGGTGGTACGCAGGTGTACACAGGTGTACGCAGGTGTACACAGGTGTACACAGGTGGTACGCAGGTGTACACAGGTGTACGCAGGTGTACACAGGTGTACACAGGTGGTACGCAGGTGGTACACAGGTGTACACAGGTGGTACGCAGGTGCTACACAGGTGGTACACAGGTGGTACACAGGTGTACGCAGGTGTACACAGGTGTACACAGGTGGTACGCAGGTGGTACACAGGTGTACGCAGGTGTACACAGGTGTACACAGGTGGTACGCAGGTGGTACACAGGTGTACGCAGGTGGTACGCAGGTGTACACAGGTGTACACAGGTGGTACGCAGGTGGTACACAGGTGTACGCAGGTGTACACAGGTGGTACGCAGGTGGTACGCAGGTGTACGCAGGTGGTACGCAGGTGTACACAGGTGTACACAGGTGGTACGCAGGTGGTACACAGGTGTACGCAGGTGGTACGCAGGTGGTACACAGGTGTACGCAGGTGGTACGCAGGTGTACACAGGTGTACACAGGTGGTACGCAGGTGGTACACAGGTGTACGCAGGTGTACACAGGTGGTACGCAGGTGGTACACAGGTGTACGCAGGTGTACACAGGTGGTACGCAGGTGGTACGCAGGTGTACGCAGGTGGTACGCAGGTGTACACAGGTGTACACAGGTGGTACGCAGGTGTACACAGGTGTACACAGGTGGTACACAGGTGGTACACAGGTGTACGCAGAGTGGTACACAGGTGTTACACAGGTGGACGCAGGTGGTACACAGGTGTACGCAGGTGTCCACAGGTGGTACGCAGGTGTACTGCAGGTGGTACGAGGTGTACACAGTGGTACACAGGGGGTACGCAGGTGGTACACAGGGGTACGCAGGTGTACACAGGTGGTACACAGGTGTACACAGGTGGTACGCAGGTGTACGCAGGTGTACACAGGTGGTATGCAGGTGGTACACAGGTGTACGCAGGTGTACGCAGGTGTACACAGGTGTACGCAGGTGGTACACAGGTGTACGCAGGTGTACGCAGGTGGTACACAGGTGGTACACAGGTGTACGCAGGTGTACACAGGTGGTACACAGGTGGTACACAGGTGTACGCAGTGTACGCAGGTGGTACACAGGTGGTACACAGGTGTACGCAGGTGTACACAGGTGTACGCAGGTGTACGCAGGTGGTACTCCTGTCCACTGATTACATCTGAGTCAGGGCTCGTCTCCTCCTCCGGGGCTCGTCTCCTCCTCCGGGGCTCGTCTCGTCCAGAGCTCGTCTCCTCCTCCTCCAGCGCTCATCTCCTCCTCCTCCTTCTCCTCCTCATCCTCCTCTGGGGCTCGTCTCCTCCTCCGGGGCTCGTCTCCTCCTCCTCCGGGGCTCATCTCCTCCTCCTCCTTCTCCTCCTCATCCTCCTCTGGGGCTCATCTCCTCCTCCAGGGCTCGACTCCTTCTCTTCCGGGGCTCGTCTCCTCCTCCAGGGTTCGTCTCCTCCTCCGGGGCTCGTCTCCTCCTCCGGGGCTCGTCTCCTCCTCTGGGGCTCGTCTCCTTCTCCGGGGCTCGTCTCCTCCTCCAGGGCTCGTCTCCTCCAGGACTCGTCTCCTCCTCCGGGGCTTGTCTCCTCCTCCTCCAGGGCTCGTCTCCTCCTCCTCCTCCAGGGCTCGTCTCCTCCTCCTCCAGGGCTCGTCTCCTCCTCCTTCGGGGCTCGTCTCCTCCTCCGGGGCTCGTCTCCTCTTCCTCCGGGGCTCGTCTCCTCCTCCAGGGTTCGTCTCCTCCTCCGGGGCTCATCTCCTCCTCCAGGGCTCGTCTCCTCCTCCTCCAGGGCTCGTCTCCTCCTCCTCCTCCAGGGCTCGTCTCCTCCTCCTCCTCCTCCAGGGCTCGTCTCCTCCTCCTCCGGGGCTCGTCTCCTCCTCCTCCAGGGCTCGTCTCCTCCTCCTCCGGGGCTCGTCTCCTCCTCCTCCGTGGCTCGTCTCCTCCTCCTCCGGGGCTTGTCTCCTCCTCCTCCGGGGCTCGTCTCCTCCTCCTCCGGGGCTCGTCTCGTCCAGGGCTCGTCTCCTCCTCCTCCTCCAGGGCTCGTCTCCTCCTCCTCCTCCAGGGCTCGTCTCCTCCTCCTCCAGGGCTTGTCTCCTCCTCCTCCGGGGCTCGTCTCCTCCTCCTCCGGGGCTCGTCTCCTCCTCCTCCGGGGCTCGTCTCCTCCTCCTCCGTGGCTCGTCTCCTCCTCCTCCGGGGCTTGTCTCCTCCTCCTCCGGGGCTCGTCTCCTCCTCCTCCGGGGCTCGTCTCGTCCAGGGCTCGTCTCCTCCTCCGGCGCTCATCTCCTCCTCCTCCTTCTCTTCCTCATCCTCCTCTGGGGCTCATCTCCTCCTCCAGGGCTCGACTCCTTCTCTTCCGGGGCTCGTCTCCTCCTCCAGGGTTCGTCTCCTCCTCCGGGGTTCGTCTCCTCCTCCGGGGCTCGTCTCCTCCTCCGGGGCTCGTCTCCTCCTCCGGGGCTCGTCTCCTCCTCCTGGGCTCGTCTCCTCCTCCGGGGCTCGTCTACTCCTCCGGGGTTCGTCTCCTCCTCCGGGGCTCGTCTCCTCCTCCGGGGCTCGTCTCCTCCTCCGGGGCTCGTCTCCTCCTCCGGGACTCGTCTCCTCCTCCGGGGCTCGTTTCCTCCTCCGGGGCTCGTCTCCTCCTCCGGGGCTCGTCTCCTCCTCCTGGGCTCGTCTCCTCCTCCGGGGCTCGTCTCCTCCTCCAGGGCTCGTCTCCTCCTCCGGGACTCGTCTCCTCCTCCTGGGCTCGTCTCCTCCTCCGGGGCTCGTCTCCTCCTCCAGGGCTCGTCTCCTCCTCCTCCGGGTCTCGTCTCCTCCTCCGGGGCTCGTCTCCTCCTCCGGGGCTCGTCTCCTCCTCCGGGGCTCGTCTCCTCCTCCGGGGTTCGTCTCCTCCTCCGGGGCTCGTCTCCTCCTCCGGGGCTCGTCTCCTCCTCCTCCGGGTCTCGTCTCCTCCTCCGGGGTTCGTCTCCTCCTCCGGGGCTCGTCTCCTCCTCCGGGGCTCGTCTCCTCCTCCGGGGCTCGTCTCCTCCTCCAGGGTTCGTCTCCTCCTCCGGGGCTCGTCTCCTCCGGGGCTCGTCTCCTCCTCCGGGGCTCGTCTCCTCCTCCAGGGCTCACCTCCTCCTCCTAAAGGATGCTCCTGTGGATCCTCAGTGGCCTTATCTCACTGCAAATTGCCCACAATGCATTGCAACCGTTTTTTTACAAATTTCCTTAAACAACGAAGACAAAGTGAAAAGGAAAAGTCCTCACAGAGAAAACAGTAAAATCTCTCACTGCTGTGGCCCACAGAGCAGGAAATAACAGAGACACATAAAAACAGATTTTAGGCTCTGCCTGGAGGAAAGTTATTTCAGTCTCAGTTTTTGCTGTTTCTGATTTAAAATGAACTGATTTTGATGGATTTGTGTTATAGGAATAAATTCTGTTAATGAAACAAAATCATTTAGTTTAATACGACATATCAAAGCATTTCAAAGCATTTTTGTAACATCTTTTTTTTTTAGTCCGACCAGAATGCAGAGACATGAGGACGCACGTTCACGTTTGTTTTTTGTAATTACAGCTCCATGTTTTTAACACACAATATTTGATGACGGGACACCGCGCAGCAGCAGCAGCGGCTCCAGAGCACGTTCCAAAATCACTCACCTGCGGCGTTAGCGGGACGCTCGGCTTTAGGCTCGTGAGAGACGAGCCAGGCTTGGACAGTTTCAATCAGAGTCGGTCTGTGTGCAGGGCTCAGGTCAGATTTGTGTCCTGAGTGTCTGTCCCCCGCCTAAACTTTAACTCCAACAGCAAAAGACAAATCAGAGGACTGAGAGACACACATTTAATAAAATTATCTACTTGTAGACCTATTAATAATATTAATAATAATCAAAACAGTGACATAATTAAATGTGGATTACTAAACATTAGGTCCATTTCCTCTAAATCCCTGTTAGTGAATGAATGAATGAATGATAATAAACTTAACCTACTGGCCTTAACAGAAACCTGGCTACAACAGGATGATTATGTGAGGCTTAATGAAGCTCCTCCCCCAAGTCATGTAAACTTTCAGACAGCGAGGAGCACAGGCGGAGGCGGGGGAGTGGCAGTAATATCACAGCCAATACATCCCTCACCCCTCTCCCCTCATCACCAAAAACATCTCAGTTTCAACACCAGACCTGTTGTTTGGGTCATATTTTTATTAAAATATGGTTTAATAAGACTTGCAGATCGTTACATTTAGGTTTTATTTCCACACAGTGTCTGTATCAGAGTGAAATAGATCTATATAGAGCACAAAAAGTATAGATAACTTCATAAAATGCAGTTATTTTGGAGGCTTCACAGGGAACAGACCTGAGTGTGACAGTCCCAGGACGGCAGAAGGAACATTAGGTAGAGAGTAGTTGTATCTCAATATACTTTTTACTTGTACTTGTACTTGAGTAATATTATTCTGCAGTAACAGTACTCTTCCTGGCTCCTCTGCCCACCTCTGAGCGTACGTGACTAAAACCATATTTGACAGGAAGTGTTTGTGTGCGTCTCTCTGGCAGGACGTCCCGCCCACACTCCTCTTATCTTCACACCTTTTACACCTAACGGAAAAAATAAGTTTTAATATCATCAGCAGTTTCCACAGCAGCTCTCTGTCTGAGGCCTCCAGTGCTGATGCTATGAGCTAACAAGCTAACAAGCTAACAAGCTAACAGGCTAACAAGCTAACAGGCTAACTGGCTAACAGGCTTCACCCAGTGACACATTTCAAGCTTTGTTTTCTTATATTTTTGCTAAATATGGCTCACAGTTACAGAAAGCCCTGGATTTTATTCTTCACAAAAAGAATATTGTAAACTGTTGGTGTCACACTCCAGCTCTAAATAAACTGGAAACATTTGTAAATTTGACTTTGATTTTTTTTTTCTGCTGAAAACTCACATTAACATATGAATGAATGAATGAATGAATGAATGGATGAATGGATGAATGAATGAATGAATGAATGAATGAATGAATGGATGAATGAATGAATGAATGAATGAATTAATTAATTAATTAATGAAATGAGTGTTTTTGGTCGACCTGGTGCTGCTTTTGTCTTGGTCATTTTGTAATTCGACCTTTGTATCTGACCTCAGACAAAACCTATTTGGGATTTTTTGTTGAGCCCTAACTTGTTTTATTTTTTATTGTATTTTCTGTGATTAGTAAGGTGCACAGATCATGTTCATGTGAAAAAAACATTGTATGTTTTGCTAATATTAGATTTAGAGCCTGTTTTGTCAAAGCTGCAGCTTTGGGAGTTAGTGGGAGCAGAATTTCTCCTTGCACCTTGCAGATCCAGTGGAGAAAATGTTCTTTCTCCCAGCTTCATTTGAAGAAAATATTGATGAAACTACAGTGTTCTAGTCATTTACAAACTTGTCAAGTTTTATTACTTTATTTTGAAGGTTTTGTATTTAAAGTATAAACTGAACAAATGGTTTGTACAATGATGTACAGCCTAATATAGCAGTGTAGGGGTGTCCCATTTCTTAGGGGTGTATTGTCAGCCCTACTGCTTACCCCTCTGTTGTAAGGTCTCAGGGGAAGGGGTAGAGGTAAAAATGAGAAATGGGATTGGGTCTAAGTCTGTTCTCTGGGCTGGGGGCAGGTCAGAAGTAAATCCAGGTGAGCAGTTTGTCTGTAATAAAGTTAGATTGATGCTCCACATGTTTTTGCTGCAGTGCTTGTCCTGCTGCTAACTCACAGTCAGGCAGCAGTGAGAGCATGGCCCTTGTTGTAGAACACTGCCCCCAGTGGTCATCACTGGAACAGGATTTATTTTCTGAATAAATGTAAAGTTGTCTCAGAATGCAAATGCACAGAAATGATGAATGCATGAATGCAGATTGGACTATTCTCATGCAAACAGCTGATAAAACTAACCAAAAAACCCTAACTCAATATCTGGGTGGGTTAAAATTTTCCACAGGAAAGAGTTCAGTTTTGAAGAGAGACACGTCACAAAGATGAACAGATACGACTGAGCTAAGAGCAGCAGGAAACCTCTTTAGACCACACTTAGACCGAGTCCTGACCCAGAACTGGTCCTGACCCAGACCTGGACATGGCCCACAGAGCACTGGCAGTGTTTTTGTTCCTCTGCAGCTATGGTAAGGACTAACTCTTCTTTTTGTTTGTGCTGTTTGTGAGCTGATACTGAGAGACTGAGGAGAGCAGAGGAAAAGTCTGAGAAATCTGGATTAAACTGCTCTCTACATGAGAACTGTGTTTATGTTGTTATTATTATTGTTATATATATTTGAGAACAGGCCGCTGCCTTTGACTTATTCATTCATACTGAGAGAGTTTGTTTGTTTTAAACCAGGAAGACACAGATCTGCCTCAGCCTCAGAGCTGCTCTTTAAAAGAGTTTTATACTGAACTCAGCTCTCTTCTGTTTTACTCTCAGCTCTAAACAACAACAGTACTCTTCACTCTGTTACCAGCTCAAATGAAGCGTCTCTGCTCTGAGTTTGTTCACTTTGGTAAAGCTGCTGCTGGAAACTTCCTGTGTCTCTTTCAAAATACAAGCCTCCAGCCTTTTGGTGCATTCTGGGCTTTTATTGTGTAAAAGGAAGTCAGAGTAGAAACGGTTGGTGCTTCACTGAACTCAGATGGAACGGTTCAGACCAATATTAACCACAATCTTGCAGATGACATGGATGCAGTCAAATAAATGTTATAAATGTACATTTTATTCAGAAATGGAGTGTTTCTAAACTTTAAACCATAAACAGAGATCAGACTGACGATACTGAGTTTCCTGTTTTGCAAGAACTGATAACATCAGCTTGTACTCTTTCAGTGGTTTTAACTTGGAAGACATTTTATGGCTTTTTTTTAAACAGCAGCCATTTTGTGTTGAGCTGAGCTCGGTACAGAGGGGGATGGGTCATGTGCCCAACAGCAGCCATCTTATACCAATGACACAGATGTTCACTAACATCTGTGTGTGTTTCTGTGTGAGGTGCATTAACGTTGTGCTTATCTTATTGTTGCTCATTAATATTATTATTATTTATATGACAGTATTATTATTTATTAAAAAACAGGCAGTAGGGAGTACAGAGGGGAGTACAGAGGGGAGTACAGAGGGGAGTACAGAGGGGAGTGCAGAGGGGAGTACAGAGGGGAGTACAGAGGGGAGTGCAGAGGGGAGTGCAGAGGGGAGTACAGAGGGGAGTACAGAGAGGAGTACAGAGGGGAGTACAGAGAGGAGTACAGAGGGGAGTACAGAGGGGAGTGCAGAGGGGAGTGCAGAGGGGAGTGCAGAGAGGAGTACAGAGGGGAGTACAGAGGGGAGTACAGAGGGGAGTGCAGAGGGGAGTACAGAGGGGAGTGCAGAGGTGAGTGCAGAGGGGAGTACAGAGGGGAGTACAGAGGGGAGTGCAGAGGGGAGTGCAGAGGGGAGTGCAGAGAGGAGTACAGAGGGGAGTACAGAGGGGAGTACAGAGGGGAGTGCAGAGGGGAGTACAGAGGGGAGTACAGAGGGGAGTGCAGAGGGGAGTACAGAGGGGAGTGCAGAGGGGAGTACAGAGGGGAGTGCAGAGGGGAGTGCAGAGGGGAGTACAGAGGGGAGTGCAGAGGGGAGTACAGAGGGGAGTGCAGAGGGGAGTGCAGAGGGGAGTACAGAGGGGAGTGCAGAGGGGAGTGCAGAGGGGAGTGCAGAGGGGAGTACAGAGGGGAGTGCAGAGGGGAGTACAGAGGTGAGTACAGAGGGGAGTGCAGAGGGGAGTGCAGAGGGGAGTACGGAGAGAGTACGGAGGGAGTACAAAGGGGAGTACGGAGGGAGTACAGAGGGGAGTACAGAGGGGAGTGCAGAGGGGAGTACAGAGGGGAGTGCAGAGGGGAGTACGGAGAGAGTACAGAGGGAGTACAGAGAAGAGTACGGAGGGAGTACAGAGGGAGTACAGAGAGGAGTACAAAGGGGAGTGCAGAGGGGAGTGCAGAGGGGAGTACAAAGGGGAGTGCAGAGGGGAGTACGGAGAGAGTACGGAGGGAGTACAGAGGGGAGTACGGAGGGAGTACAGAGGGAGTACAGAGGGGAGTACAAAGGGGAGTGCAGAGGGGAGTGCAGAGGGGAGTACAGAGGGGAGTACAGAGGGGAGTGCAGAGGGGAGTACAGAGGGGAGTGCAGAGGGGAGTACGGAGAGAGTACGGAGGGAGTACAGAGGGGAGTACGGAGGGAGTACAGAGGGGAGTACGGAGGGAGTACAGAGGGGAGTACAGACGGGAGTGCAGAGGGGAGTACAGAGGGGAGTGCAGAGGGGAGGGCAGAGGGGAGTACAGAGGGGAGTACAGAGGGGAGTGCAGAGGGGAGTACAGAGGGGAGTGCAGAGGTGAGTGCAGAGGGGAGTACAGAGGGGAGTGCAGAGGGGAGTGCAGAGGGGAGTACAGAGGGGAGTGCAGAGGGGAGTACAGAGGGGAGTGCAGAGGGGAGTACAGAGGGGAGTGCAGAGGGGAGTGCAGAGGGGAGTACAGAGGGGAGTGCAGAGGGGAGTGCAGAGGGGAGTGCAGAGGGGAGTACAGAGGGGAGTGCAGAGGGGAGTGCAGAGGGGAGTACAGAGGGGAGTGCAGAGGGGAGTACAGAGGGGAGTACAGAGGTGAGTACAGAGGGGAGTGCAGAGGTGAGTGCAGAGGGGAGTGCAGAGGGGAGTACAGAGGGGAGTGCAGAGGGGAGTGCAGAGGGGAGTACAGAGGTGAGTACAGAGGGGAGTGCAGAGGGGAGTGCAGAGGGGAGTGCAGAGGGGAGTACGGAGAGGAGTACAGGAGGGGAGTAGCAGAGGGGAGTACGAGAGGTGAGTAGCAGAGGGGAGTACAGAGGGGAGTGCAGAGGTGAGTGCAGAGGGGAGTACAGAGGGGAGTGCAGAGGGGAGTAGCAGAGGGGAGTACAGAAGGGGAGTGCAGAGGGGAGTACAGAGGGGAGTACAGAGGGGAGTGCAGAGGGGAGTACGGAGAGAGTACGGAGGGAGTACAGAGGGGAGTATGGAGGGAGTACAGAGGGGAGTACAAAGGGGAGTGCAGAGGGGAGTACAGAGGGGAGTGCAGAGGGGAGTGCAGAGGGGAGTACAGAGGGGAGTACAGAGGGGAGTGCAGATTGGAGTACGGAGAGAGTACGGAGGGAGTACAAAGGGGAGTACGAAGGGAGTACAGAGGGGAGTACAGAGGGGAGTGCAGAGGGGAGTACAGAGGGGAGTGCAGAGGGGAGTACGGAGAGAGTACGGAGGGAGTACAGAGGGGAGTACGGAGGGAGTACAGAGGGAGTACAGAGGGGAGTACAAAGGGGAGTGCAGAGGAGAGTGCAGAGGGGAGTACAGAGGGGAGTACAGAGGGGAGTACGGAGGGAGTACAGAGGGCGTACAAAGGGGAGTGCAGAGGGGAGTACAGAGGGGAGTACAGAGGGGAGTGCAGAGGGGAGTACAGAGGGAAGTACAGAGGGGAGTGCATAGGGGAGTACGGAGGGAGTACAGAGGGAGTACAGAGGGGAGTACGGAGGGAGTACAGAGGGAGTACAGAGGGGAGTACAAAGGGGAGTGCAGAGGGGAGTGCAGAGGGGAGTACAGAGGGAAGAACAGAGGGGAGTGCAGAGGGAAGTACAGAGGGGAGTACAGAGGGGAGTACGGAGGGAGTACAGAGGGAGTACAGAGGGGAGTACAAAGGGGAGTGCAGAGGGGAGTGCAGAGGGGAGTGCAGAGGGAAGTACAGAGGGGAGTGCAGAGGGGAGTGCAGAGAGGAAGTACAGAGGGGAGTGCAGAGGGGAGTACAGAGGGGAGTACAGAGGGGAGTACGGAGGGAGTACAGAAGGGAGTACAGAGGGGAGTACGGAGGGAGTACAGAGGGGAGTACAGAGGGGAGTGCAGAGGGGAGTACAGAGGGGAGTACAAAGGGGAGTGCAGAGGGGAGTACAGAGGGGAGTAAGGAGGGAGTACAGAGGGGAGTGCAGAGGGGAGTACAAAGGGGAGTGCAGAGGGGAGTGCAGAGGGGAGTGCAGAGGGGAGTACAGAGGGGAGTGCAGAGGGGAGTACAGAGGGGAGTACAGAGGGGAGTACGGAGGGAGTACAGAGGGGAAGTACAGAGGGGAGTACGGAGGGAGTACAGAGGGGAGTACAGAGGGGAGTACAGAGGGGAGTACAGAGGGGAGTACAGAGGGGAGTACAGAGGGGAGTACGGAAGGAGTACAGAGGGGAGTACAGAGGGGAGTACGGAGGGAGTACAGAGGGGAGTACAGAGGGGAGTGCAGAGGGGAGTACAGAGGGGAGTACAGAGGGGAGTACGGAGGGAGTACAGAGGGGAGTGCAGAGGGGAGTACAGAGGGAGTACAGAGGTGAGTACAGAGAGGAGTACAGAGGGGAGTACAGAGGGGAGTGCAGAGGGGAGTACAGAGGGGAGTACAGAGGGGAGTGTGAGTCAGGTGTGTGACAGGTGTGTGACAGGTGTGTGACAGATGTGTGACAGGTGTGTGACAGGTGTGTGAAAGATGTGTGACAGGTGTGTGACAGGTGTGTGACAGATGTGTGACAGGTGTGTGACAGGTGTTTGGTAGGTGTGTGACAGGTGTGTGACAGGTGTGTGACAGATGTGTGACAGGTGTGTGACAGGTGTGTGACAGATGTGTGACAGATGTGTGACAGGTGTTTGGTAGGTGTGTGACAGGTGTGTGACAGATGTGACAGGTGTGTGACAGGTGTGTGACAGGTGTGTGACAGATGTGTGACAGGTGTTTGACAGATGTGTGACATGTGTATGACAGGTGTGTGACAGATGTGTGACAGATGTGTGACAGGTGTGTGACAGGTGTGTGACAGGTGTGACAGGTGTGTGAGAGGTGTGACAGGTGTGTGACAGGTGTGTGACAGGTGTGTGACAGGTGTGTGACAGATGTGTGACAGGTGTGACAGGTGTGTGACAGGTGTGTGACAGATGTGTGACAGGTGTGTGACAGGTGTGTGACAGATGCGTGACAGATGCGTGACAGGTGTGTGACAGGTGTGTGACAGATGTGTGACAGGTGTGTGACAGGTGTGTGACAGATGTGTGACAGGTGTGTGACAGGTGTGTGACAGGTGTGTGACAGATGTGTGACAGGTGTGTGACAGGTGTGTGACAGGTGTGTGACAGGTGTGTGACAGATGTGTGACAGGTGTGTGACAGGTGTGTGACAGGTGTGTGACAGGTGTGTGACATGTGTGTGACAGGTGTGTGACAGATGTGTGACAGGTGTGTGACAGGTGTGTGACAGATGTGTGACAGATGTGTGACAGGTGTGTGACAGGATGTGTGACAGGTGTGTGACAGGTGTGTGACAGGTGTGTGACAGATGTGTGACAGGTGTATGAAAGGTGTGTGACAGGTGTGTGACAGATGTGTGACAGGTGTGTGACAGGTGTGTGACAGGTGTGTGACAGATGTGTGACAGATGTGTGACAGATGTGTGACAGGTGTGTGACAGGTGTGTGACAGGTGTGTGACATGTGTGTGACAGGTGTGTGACAGATGTGTGACAGATGTGTGACAGATGTGTGACAGGTGTGTGACAGGTGTGTGACAGGTGTGTGACATGTGTGTGACAGGTGTGTGACAGATGTGTGACAGATGTGTGACAGGTGTGTGACAGGTGTGTGACAGGTGTGTGACAGATGTGTGACAGATGTGTGACAGGTGTGTGACAGGTGTGTGACAGGTGTGTGACATGTGT
>CM036243.1:41712553-41773069 GCA_020698575.1 Bostrychus sinensis | reverse complement strand
CAAACGCAAGAACATCAAGAGAAAGAGCAACACGACAATGACAACAGCCTGACAACGATAAAATGCGAAGAGAACGAACTCCCTAAGATCGGACTAGTGGGCGCACGAAAAGATATCAACAAAAGAAAGAACTAAAACTCAACAAAGAGACCCACGACGATAAGAAAAACAGTCACAGACTTCACAAGAAAGATCAGAAAAAACACAATAACCACACACCGACGGGGAAGGTATGGGAAAGACAACTTTCCCCCCCCGATACCTTTTGTATACCCCCCCCCCCTTCTCGCGGAGTCCCCCCTTTTCTTCTCTGCTTTACTCATCTATCTTTTTGGTTTCATCTTTGTGACGTGTCTCTCTTCAAAACTGAACTCTTTCCTGTGGAAAATTTTAACCCACCCAGATATTGAGTTAGGGTTTTTTTGTTTTGTTAGTTTTATCAGCTGTTTGCATGAGAATAGTCCAATCTGCATTCATGCATTCATCACTTCTGTGCATTTGCATTCAGAGACAATTTTACATTTATTCAGAAAAATAAATCCTGTTCCAGTGATGACCACTGGGGGCAGTGTTCTACAACAAGGGCCATGCTCTCACTGCTGCCTGACTGTGAGTTAGCAGCAGGACAAGCACTGCAGCAAAAACAGTACTATTACTACAGTGAGAGTACTATTACTACAGTGAGAGAACTATTAATACAGTGAGAGAACTATTACTACAGTGAGAGTACTATTACTACAGTGAGAGAACTATTACTACAGTGAGAGTACTATTACTACAGTGAGAGAACTATTACTACAGTGAGAGTACTATTACTACAGTGAGAGTACTATTACTACAGTGAGAGAACTATTACTACAGTGAGAGTACTATTACTACAGTGAGAGAACTATTACTACAGTGAGAGTACTATTACTACAGTGAGAGTACTATTACTACAGTGAGAGAACTATTACTACAGTGAGAGTACTATTACTACCGTGAGAGAACTATTACTACAGTGAGAGTACTATTACTACAGTGAGAGTACTATTACTACAGTGAGAGAACTATTACTACAGTGAGAGTACTATTACTACAGTGAGAGAACTATTACTACACTGAGAGTACTATTACTACAGTGAGAGTACTATTACTACAGTGAGAGAACTATTACTACAGTGAGAGAACTATTACTACAGTGAGAGTACTATTACTACAGTAGAGTACTGTGTTAGACAGATGTTAGTGAACATTTGTGTCATTGGTATAAGATGGCTGCTGTTGGTCACATGACCCATCCTCCTCTGTACCGGGCTCAGCTCAACACAAAATGGCCGCCGTTAAAAAAAAAAAGCCATAAAATGTCTTCCAAGTTAAAACCACTGAAAGAGTACAAGCTGATGTTATCAGTTCTTGCAAAACAGGAAACTCAGTATCGTCAGTCTGATCTCTGGTTGTGGTTTAAATTTTAGAAACACTCCATTTCTGAATAAAATGTACATTTATAACATTTATTTGTCTGCATCCATGTCATCTGCAAGATTGTGGTTAATATTGGTCTGAACCGTTCCATCTGAGTTCAGTGAAGCACCAACCGTTTCTACTCTGACTTCCTTTTTCAGGGTGTCTGCTGCTCTTAGCTCAGTCGTATCTGTTCATCTTTGTGACGTGTCTCTCTTCAAAACTGAACTCTTTCCTGTGGAAAATTTTAACCCGCCCAGATATTGAGTTAGGGTTTTTTGGTTAGTTTTATCAGCTGTTTGCATGAGAATAGTCCAATCTGCATTCATGCATTCATCACTTGTGTGCATTTGCATTCTGAGACAACTTTACATTTATTCAGAAAATAAATCCTGTTCCAGTGACGACCACTGGGGGCAGTGTTCTACAACAAGGGCCATGCTGCCTGACTGTGACGTAGCAGCAGGACAAGCACTGCAGCAAAATCAGTACTATTACTACAGTGAGAGTACTATTACTACAGTGAGAGTACTATTACTACAGTGAGAGTACTATTACTACAGTGGAGTACTGTGTTAGACAGATGTTAGTGAACATTTGTGTCATTGGTATAAGATGGCTGCTGTTGGTCACATGATCCATCCTCCTCTGTACCGGGCTCAGCTCAACACAAAATGGCCGCCGTTAAAAAAAAAAGCCATAAAATGTCTTCCAAGTTAAAACCACTGAAAGAGTACAAGCTGATGTTATCAGTTCTTGCAAAACAGGAAACTCAGTATCGTCAGTCTGATCTCTGTTCAAAACTGAACTCTTTCCTGTGGAAAATTTTAACCCGCCCAGATATTGAGTTAGGGTTTTTTGGTTAGTTTTATCAGTTGTTTGCATGAGAATAGTCCAATCTGCATTCATGCACTGTCAGCATTAACACGCTAATGCATGCGATTAATAAAAAAATGTATTAATGCAAATTAATCACCCGTGTCCACAGAGAAGAGAACAGCTGCCTCACGTTTGCCCGTGGTTCGACTTCAGGACAAGTCCACTGCTTTGGCCGCTGCAGCCCTCTCCTTTCCCTCCCCTCACGAGTCTCCTGTAAAACTTTTTACTAATAAATGTTACGTGTGCTTTTTATATCGCTTCCTTTCACTGCCTCTGTCCGTGGCGTTCCTGGGAGCTGTGCTTTCTGTGCGTCCTGGACCCGCGGTGAGAGCGGGGGGCCGTCCATGGCTATCCCTGAACTTATGGAGCCACAAGTCCAAACTCCTACAAACCATTCATGCGGTGTTGTTTTTTGTGTCTGCAGTAGATTTATATTCACCACGCCCTAGAGGCGGCCGGAAATAAAGCTATGGAAAAATGCTGAGGGGGCAGTTTCTCTCCATTTATCAAGAGTCATGATGTTTTAGCTGTTCATAGTAGTTTTAATGATGAATAGATTTTGTAGTTTCACAGGCCACAGGCGACAGAAGGTGGGCTTTAAAAATAAGTCTGTTCAACTCTAAACGTCCTGAATAACAGCGACAAACTGGTGTCAGTGAGTCTAATCAGATGAATTCTCTTATGGTCAACCGCTTGTTTCCTGGAGCCCCAGCTGAGCCGCGGCAGAATAAGTTTATCTTCTACTCTCCCGCTCTGCAGAGGGGCCCCACTTTCTCAGACGGGGCCCGAGGACAACACAGGCGAAGGTCACTGTCCCGGGTCAGACACAGGTCAAGGGTCACAGGTCACATGTCAAAGGTCACATGTCACATGTCATTTGTCACAGGTCACAGGTCACATGTCACAGGTCACATGTCACAGGTCACAGGTCACATGTCACAGGTCACAGGTCACATGTCACAGGTCACAGGTCACATGTCACAGGTCACAGGTCACAGGTCACATGATCACAGGTCACATGTCACAGGTCACAGGTCAGAGGTCACATGTCACAGGTCACATGTCACATGTCACAGGTCAGAGGTCACATGTCACTAGGTCACATGTCACATGCCACAGGTCACGTCACAGGTCACATGTCACAGGTCAAAGGTCACATGTCACAGGTCACATGTCACAGGTCACGTCACAGGTCACATGTCACATGTCAAAGGTCACAGGTCACAGGTCACATGTCACAGGTCACATGTCAGGTCACGTCACAGGTCACATGTCACAGGTCACAGGTCACATGTCACAGGTCAAAGGTCACAGGTCACAGGTCACATGTCACAGGTCAAAGGTCACAGGTCACAGGTCACATGTCACAGGTCACATGTCAGGTCACAGGTCACAGGTCACATGTCACAGGTCACGTCACAGGTCACAGGTCACGTCACATGTCACAGGTCACATGTCAGGTCACATGTCACAGGTCAAAGGTCACAGGTCACAGGTCACATGTCACAGGTCACAGGTCATATGTCACAGGTCACATGTCACAGGTCATATGTCACAGGCCACATGTCACAGGTCACATGTCACATGTCACAGGTCACAGGCCACATGTCACATGTCACGTCACATGTCACAGGTCACATGTCACAGGTCACGTCACAGGTCACACGTCATATGTCACAGGCCACATGTCACATGTCACATGTCACGTCACATGTCACAGGCCACATGTCACAGGTCACAGGTCACATGTCACGTCACATGTCACAGGTCACAGGCCACATGTCACATGTCACGTCACATGTCACAGGTCACATGTCACAGGTCACATGTCACAGGTCACAGGTCACATGTCACAGGTCACATGTCACAGGTCACATGTCACAGATCACATGTCACAGATCACATGTCACAGGTCAAAGGTCACATGTCACATATCAATGGGCCCCTAAACCTCCTGGGCCCCAGTGCAGTTGCCCTGGCTGCACTGCCTGATGTTACGCCCCTGGATATGACACAACTCAAAGCTAATGAAATAAACACAGCACTGCTCGAACTTTTGGTTGTCCAGAGAAACACAGCAGCTGCAGTATTTTACAGATTACAAAGTGCTTTATCCTAACTTTGATTAAAAACTGTCCTCCCTCTGGGCTCAGTCACGAAGCTGCGGTGCCACCTTTAACTCGTGAGTTCAGGCGAGGCCTTTGTTGGTTTGTCTTTGTCAGTGCCCAGCGCAGTCGGAGACATGGAGTCACTCAGGAATAAAGAGCTGTGACCTGAGCCCTCAGAGAAACGCTCCTCAGTCTTTATTAACCCCAGGAATCATCTGGCTCATTACTAAACTGTCTCAGCACCTTTTCAGATGTCTTCAGACCAGCTCCTCCACAGTCTCTACAGTCAGAGTGTGGGAAAGTCCAGGTCTGGACCAGGACCAGGTCTAAGTCTGGTCTCTTATCTGTTCTTTTTTAAAACTCAAGTCTTTAAATAAGCTGACTGTAAACTTTACAAATACAACTGACTTCATTTGATTTTATTATTATCTGTAGTATTTTAATTCTGCCGTGAGATTGTTACCTCCCAGGAAGGTTTCAAAGGATCCTGGACCATTGCAGGATAGGGCCAGAACATAAACTCTAAAATCTACCCTCATGCCATTTTTTTAATGAAATATCCAAAAGAGCTTCTCCTGAGTCTGGATGAAAGCTCAGACTTTGGCGGTGACTCTGAGTGAGAAAGTTTAACTACAAACGCAGCTGGGAAAGTCACAGCGGAACACAACAAATTCATTTACACCTGACCAAAATCCTACATTTATAAGAAAAAATCACCTCTACAATCCTGCAGCAAAACCCAGGAACTGATAAAAACGTGACTGTCCCTGTGCCAAGTTTAGCGCAGTAAAAACACTAAAGTTATTCTACTTTTCTGTATACATGGATAGTTTTTTCAGAAGTATATCGAGTGTGTTTCTGGTTCAAACTGCTGAGGCTGCTTTCTTTTGAACAGATCTGATCTTTTTTTGGGTAAAACCGTGACGCAAGTTTCTGGTAAAAAACAAACAAACAGATGTTATCATGATAACTCAGGAAGTGAAGTCAAGTCAGTTTCAGCTCCACACAGTCACACACACGAGTCCAAACACACACAAGTAATCATAATCATCATTATATTCATATTTTACAGGCTTTACAAAGTGCTGCACAGAAGCAGACACAAAATAAAAGAATCAAATGTAACAAAGTAAAAGTACTTTGTTACTTTACTTAAGCACACTTTTCATGTATCTGTACTTTACTTGAGTAGATTTTACACGGGGTACTTTAACTTTTACTCCACTACATTTCTGAGTTGCTTTGAAGTACAAAGTATTTGGAGTTTCGCTTTAAAATCCTGTGTTTATGTCACAGCCTCACTGTAGACACACAGTACTTAAATATAACAGATGCAGTAAAGTAGTCCTCCTTTAGAAACATCAGAGTAATAAAGACTTGTCTGTACTCACCTGTTGTCCTGTTCTCTGCATTTGGCTCCGCTGCCACAGCCCTTAACACCGGTGTAAATGGGCAGGGAGACATGCCTCCCTGGGTAAAGTACATGTAGCACTTATGGTCGGATAAAGAGACTTGAGAGAGTATATATTTTTCTTTCTTTTATTTCTGTAACACAAGAGACACAGCTATGACCACGCCATTCATGTCTGGGCACACTTCAACATTAGGACCTACCAGGCCCCCTAGCTGCCCTTCCCTGCCTGCGTGGCTCCCCCACATATCTCCTGACTAAAATCTCACTATGATCCAACAATTAAACTACCTTTAGCATATCCCTTCTTTCATGCATTGCACATTTCAAAATAAAATTGTTATAATAATAATGTAATAATCAAATGAAAAATCAAGGTGGGTGGTGTTTTACAACACAGTACAATAACCACTGTCCAGACATATTAACATTTGTCCCACATACACAAACTGTGTGAGCAGCAGTGCCCTGTTGTCCTCGTGAGAAACACCATTCGTCTACTTGCCCAGAGCCTCAGCTACAAATGACAGTTATGATAAAGCCTTCATGAATGATAACTCCACCTGTTTTTACTCCACTGACATGAAAACACCATGTGGTAAAGACGAGCGGGAACCCGGTTACTCACGTCCCTTTGACACCGCTCAGGATGGTTCTAATTTCTGCCGGGTTCAGAGACAATCCGGCCTTCTTCTGGTTGCCCTGCATCATCCGTTTGTGGTGAAGCAGCTCTCTCTCCAGGACGTCCCGTTCCTCCACATCTGCGTCCACACCCAGCTCCAGGGTTTAAAGGCCCACATTATGCTTTTTTTGTGTCTTGTAAATGAATTTAGGCTACATCTAGATCAGCTTCACTCTGCTCCTGGGTGGCCAAAGGACACAGGACTGTCCCGGACACAGGAGTAAAGACAGGACTGTCCCAGACACACAGGAGTAAAGACAGGACTGTCCCAGACACACAGGAGTAAAGACAGGACTGTCCCAGACACACAGGAGTAAAGACAGGACTGTCCCAGACACACAGGAGTAAAGACAGGACTGTCCCAGACACACAGGAGTAAAGACGGACTGTCCCAGACACACAGGAGTAAAGACAGGACTGTCCCGGACACAGGAGTAAAGACAGGACTGTCCCAGACACACAGGAGTAAAGACAGGACTGTCCCAGACACACAGGAGTAAAGACGGACTGTCCCAGACACAGGAGTAAAGACAGGACTGTCCCGGACACAGGAGTAAAGACAGGACTGTCCCGGACACACAGGAGTAAAGACAGGACTGTCCCGGACACAGGAGTAAAGACAGGACTGTCCCAGACACACAGGAGTAAAGACAGGACTGTCCCGGACACAGGAGTAAAGACAGGACTGTCCCAGACACAGGAGTAAAGACAGGACTGTCCCGGACACACAGGAGTAAAGACAGGACTGTCCCGGACACAGGAGTAAAGACAGGACTGTCCCAGACACAGGAGTAAAGACAGGACTGTCCCGGACACACAGGAGTAAAGACAAGACTGTCCCGGACACAGGAGTAAAGACAGGACTGTCCCAGACACACAGGAGTAAAGACAGGACTGTCCCGGACACAGGAGCAAAGACATTTAGATATATATTTAACATTTAGATATATAATTTAAAACATATTTTTAATATGAAAAAAAATATTCACAAAAATTTGCTAAATGTGTTAAAAAAGAGACATTTGGAGCTAAATGTGTCAAAAAGAAACAGTTATTTTTATATTGTGCAGACTTTACAAACGGCAGCCCAGACTCCTCTGAACCAATTATGAACTGATAAATTGACAGTTATGAAGCTTATTACAGAAATGTCCTGGTTTCTTCTCTTTGTTCATTGTAAAGTCAACATTTTAAATCAATAAAAGCTTTAGACATAAACACTAGTTATGTTGTCACGTGATCGTCCATAGAGCCTTTCGTGTGTCCAGTTTGTAATATTTACCATGATGCAACAGTCTTTACACAACAGTGTCATTCTACAAATGTATTAGTTCAGGCTCTGTACCAGTTCAGTCCATATACAGTATGAGTCCTTGCAGCTGTCCAGAGCATTAGAGCTCTCTATAGTGAGCAGCAGGAGTGGATGAGTGAGTGATTTGACAGCAGACTGTTTTGAACCAGGCTGGAAACAGCTTTATTTCCCATTGAGTTATTTCTCATAGTTCTACTCTTAGTAATAAAATTATTATAATTTTTTTCATTTTTTGATTTGATGCTTAGTACAGAAAAGGAACATTTGAGGACCGACGGATTTTAATATTTATTTTTTCTTTAATCATTTTACATGACCCAGAAGTTGTTCCCGTGTCCCGTGATCCCCGTCAGAACACATTATTTCTTATTGTTTTAAATGAAAATGTGGCTTTAACTTTACACTTCTAACATTACAGGAATGGACTCATGGTGAAAACAAACTAAATGAAGCGCGCTTGTTTTTGTCAACAAGTGTGTAGCTATAGGAGAGAGAGAGAAACAGCGGCTCTGAACGAGCTCCATGACCCTTTTCATGCTGTTTTGTTAAATTTGATAACTTTCTTGTGACTGCGTCACAAGGCAGACTTTTCAACACTGATGTTTAACAAGATGAGTTTTTAGTTTGAAACCTTTCCCACAAACTGAACAAACGTAAGGTCTCTCTCCTGTGTGAGTTCTCATGTGATTTTTAAGATCACTTTTTTGTTTAAAACCTTTCTCACAAACTGAACATTTGAAAGGCCTCTCTCCTGTGTGAACTAACATGTGTCTCTGTAAATCTGAATTCCTTCTAAACCTCTTCCCACACTCTGAGCACCTGTAAGGTTTCACAGAGGAGTTAGGATTTATTGTTGTGGAAGGAGTTTTGAGTGAAGTCGTGTCCTCTGAGTGAGTGATGTGATGTCGAATTCTGAGATGCCGTTTAAGACTAGATTTTTGTTTGAAAGTATTCCCACAAACTGAACATTTGTGAAGTTTTTGTCCAGTGTGAACCAAGATATGTCTTTGTAAATCTGAATTCTTTCTAAATCCTTTCCCACACTCAGAGCATCTGTGTTTTCTGGTGTTTCCTCTCACATCAGTCACAGAGGAGTCAGGATCTTTCACTGAAGACAGAGTTCCATCCTCTACATGAGTCCTCAGATGTTCCTTTAGATCACAGTTCCTTACAAAAGCTTTCTTACAAACTGGACAGATGTGATGAAGACATGTCCGATGTTGAGTAAGATGAGATTTTTTTTTGAAAGCTTTCTCACAAACTGAACAAACAAAATGTTTCTCGCCAGTGTGGATTATCTGATGTGTAACAAGATGAGATTTTTGTTTGAAACATTTTTCACAAACTGAACATTTGAAAGGCCTCTCTCCTGTGTGAACTAACATGTGCATCTGCAAATCTGAATTCCACTTAAACCCCTTCCCACAGTCTGAGCAGCTGTAAGGTCTGTGTGTTCCTCCCACATCAGTCACAGAGGAGTCAGGACTGATCATTGCGTAGCTTCTTTTTGACGGAGCCTGTTCTTGACTATAGTCTTCTGAGTGGTCGGTGTCAGAAGAGCTGTCAGTGTGCTCCTCACTATCTGAGTGTAACTGTGTGAGTGGATCTGAGCTGCAGCCTGCTTCTGCTCCACAGTCCTCTCCATTAGTTTCCTCTCTGTTCTCCTCAGTTGGTCTTTGATGAAGCACAGAGGACTTGTCTTCATCATCTTCAGTTTTGACAGAGACCATGTGAAAAGGAAACTCTTCCGGCTCCTGTTTGATGCACAGCTCTGGTTCCTCTTTAATGTGGGGGGGCTCCCAGCTGCAGAAGAACAAAAGTACACACTTTTAATTATTAATGATTAGGAAGGAGTCTCCTCTGCATCCTCTTCTCTCACACCAACTAACTTCATGTCCTCTTTCACTACATCCATAAACCTCCTCTCTGGTCTTCCTCTAGGCCTCCAGCTCTGACCTCCACTGTCCCTGCTCTGGACCCAAATAGTCGTGGTCTTCCACTGCGGTGAAGTTGGTTGGAGATTGGACATTTGGCAGATATTTGCTCGGGGAACAACTGCGGCCCTCGAGCTGAACGAGAAGCCTGTGAGGCAGATTGTGCAAGAGGGAAATGTTTTCTCTTCATATTTAGGGGCCGTCAACAAATTACTCTACAAAACAATGCTGCGAAAAATAAAATACACATTCTTCAAAAGCATTTTGCTTATGGGATCATATTACAATAGTGACAAATATGATACAATTATAGCAACCCCCCACCTAAAAAAAAAAAAAAAAAAAGCTCTTTCTTGTTTTTCCTGGATTATTTGACCCACTCACCCCAAATCACTCCGGAATATTACTACTAGTTGAGGACTATCAGGCTCAGCTGCTTAGACTGGGTTTTAATGCTTATTATTATTATTATTATTATTATTATTATTATTATTCATATTATTATTATTATTTTATTTTATTTTTTTCAATTTTGTTATTGTTTTTTTATGGTACAGTGTATAGCAAAAAACAAACAAAACATAAATACACAACATTCATTGCATAAAGTACCAAAGTATATATACCTTAAAACAGAACAACCCCCACTCCCCACCACATACACACAAACATACAACACTGCAATGATAATGTAGTCATGTCATCCACAATTTAGTGTTGATACTAACAACAATAACAGTAATTAGAGCAGTGGATAACAAACATAATATGCAAGAGTTAAAAGAAGTGAGAAAAAACAAAACAAAACAACAAACAAACAGGTGCCAGGGGTTGCAAAAATTCAGACTCATTACTAAACCAGGTCAGTAACATGGTCACCACCAACGTACATCTAATTTGGAATTGTCATTTAATCCGGAATACAGGGAAAATCATTTTTCCTTAGAGCATGAAACAAAGGGTTCACTATTGTAATATGAACCCATAAGCAAGATGCTTTTGAAGAATGTGTATTTTATTTTTCGCAGCATTGTTTTGTAGAGTAATTTGTTGACGGCCCCTAAATATGAAGAGAAAACATTTCCCTCTTGCACAATCTGCCTCACAGGCTTCTCGTTCAGCTCGAGGGCCGCAGTTGTTCCCTGAGCAAATATCTGCCAAATGTCCAATATCCCTCCTCTGTACCTCACTGTCCCTCCTCTGTACCTCACTGTCCCTCCTCTGTACCTCACTGTCCCTCCTCTGTACCTCACTGTCCCTCCTCTGTACCCCCACTGTCCCTCCTCTGTACCCTCTCTGTCCCTCCTCTGTACCCTCTCTGTCCCTCCTCTGTACCCTCACCGTCCCTCCTCTGTACCTCACTGTCCCTCCTCTGTACCCTCTCTGTCCCTCCTCTGTACCCTCACTGTCCCTCCTCTGTACCTCACTGTCCCTCCTCTGTACCTCACTGTCCCTCCTCTGTACCCTCACTGTCCCTCCTCTGTACCCTCACTGTCCCTCCTCTGTACTCTCACTGTCCCTCCTCTGTACCTCACTGTCCCTCCTCTGTACCTCACTGTCCCTCCTCTGTACCCTCACTGTCCCTCCTCTGTACCCTCTCTGTCCCTCCTCTGTACCTCACTGTCCCTCCTCTGTACCCTCACTGTCCCTCCTCTGTACCTCACTGTCCCTCCTCTGTACCCTCACTGTCCCTCCTCTGTACCCTCACTGTCCCTCCTCTGTACCCTCACTGTCCCTCCTCTGTACCCTCACTGTCCCTCCTCTGTACCTCACTGTCCCTCCTCTGTACCCTCACTGTCCCTCCTCTGGACCCATATCACAGTTCGTCCTCTGGACCAGGTACTCAGGTGTCCTTGCAGCAGTTGTCACATTCAGTCTCCTCTGTTTGTCTGAGTAGCTGCAGGACAGAGGTAACAGTTCACACAGCTTCTGCTACAACACGACAACGATAAATGAATAAAATTGTTAAGTTGACCCACTCTGCTCCTACAGCCACAGGCTCACATCTGCCCCACATCTGCCTCACATCTGCCTCACATCTGCCTCACATCTACCTCACATCTGCACACCGCTGCTCAGTGTTGCCAACTCCTCAATAAGAAAAGTTACTATTGGCTGTCCTAAAAGTCGCTAAAAGTCGCCAGATGACGTCATCGCCTAATTTGCATAATCGGTCACATGATCTAATTGAAAGTGAGCCTCTGTATTTTTATTATTATCGTTATAAATGTGTTATGTACTATTGAACAGCGCTGCAGTGTGTAAATATTGGTATCCTGCAGACATTTGTTGAATCAAAGTAAACAGCCCTGCAGCTCACAGGCCGTGCGCTGATTGATCTGTGGCAGAGGGAAAGAGACGGAGGAGGAGGAGAAGCTCACAGCGACACGCAGTGAGAAGAGTACAGCAGTGACAAGTGCTGTCACGTTTTTCACGAGTCGCCAAAGTCGCTAACAAGACCAGAAAAAGTCGCTAGATTTGTCGCTTTTTTGAAAATAAGTCCTAGGGAGGTCTGAAAAGTCGCTAAATATAGCAACAAAGTCGCTAAGTTGGCTACACTGCCGCCGCTACAGCGCCACTTTAGCCTCCCACATTGAGCATAAAAGCGTCTTGTTTTGGTTCTGTGAGCGCCCTCTAGCGGCTGTGTCTGACCTGTTGTTGTGCTCCGCGGGATCCCACAGCTCCGTCTCCTCCTTCAGCTTCACTTCTGCCATGTTTCACTGCGCTCTGTTCACTTTAAGGCTCCGCTTTGGGGCTGTTTGTCACACAGTTAGCACAGGAGCTAATCACACAGGGGTCCTCACGAGTTCACTGCGGGCGTCCTGACAGCTGCCTGTTTAAAAACACAGGGAAAAGCCCCAGCTCTGGGTGAAGCCGCTCCAAAAGCTGCAGGAGCTTTGGCCTCTAGGGGGCAGGCTGCGGGACTGAGAAAACCTCTGGAGCACAATGGGAAATAAAGCTGTTTCCAGCCTGGTTCAAAACAGTCTGCTGTCAAATCACTCACTCATCCACTCCTGCTGCTCACTATAGAGAGCTCTAATGCTCTGGACAGCTGCAAGGACTCATACGTACTGTGTTTCATGTACCCTGTGTTTTTAACGTGTTCTAATTTTTACTAATCTGTTCTGTAATCTCATCGACTTTTATCTTTGTGTCCTGTGTAATGTCCTGATTGTTTATGTGTCCGTTATTTGTCCTTTTTCTTTGCCATCAACCTGCCAATGGGACTACAAATGAAAATTAGCCTGTTTGGCTAACTCTGGCACATTTACAGCTGGACTGATGAACACATGTTAATTAATGTGCATTGTCCCATATTAAATAAAATAAACATAAACATACTGTATATGGACTGAACTGGTACAGAGCCTGAACTCATACATTTGTAGAATGACACTGTTGTGTAAAGACTGTTGCATCATGGTAAATATTACAAACTGGACACACGAAAGGCTCTATGGACGATCACGTGACAACATAACTAGTGTTTATGTCTAAAGCTTTTATTGATTTAAAATGTTGACTTTACAATGAACAAAGAGAAGAAAAGGCCCAGGTTCAGAGTATCTTCATTCTCCTCAGCCAGCAGTGAACATATAACAGACAACAACAACAATACAAGAAATTAAAAAGAGGCTGATGACACTTGGAATCCTCATGGCAGCAACAGAAGTTTACACCAATAATAGAAATATGCTTTTCAAGACAAACTAGCAGCACACAGAGAGCACAGACCTCCACCAAGGCATTACAGCTCCAACATGTAAAAACAATCCTGTAACAAACTGGATCCAGTTGATGTTCTAGACACCAGAAGTTAATCGTTCCTTTCCTTCTTTGTGACCTTTCTTGGACGTTTCAGGAATATTCTCCTGTAACATTTAGAGTAAAGTCGCTAACAGATAAACAGAAAAACGTTGCTCTGTGAGTTTCCTCCCACATCAGTCACAAAGGAGTCAGGGTTTATCGCTGTGGAACTTTTTCTGTGTGCGCTGTTCTGGAGTCCAGTGTTCTGAGTGGGTTCTCATATGTTCCCTCAGAGTTCTGTTCCTTGTGAAACCCTTCTTACAAACTGAACAGCTGTAAGGTTTCTCTCCTGCGTGAATAATCATGTGTTCATTAAGATGACTCTTCCATTTAAAACATTTGAAACAAACTGAACATTTGAATAACTTCTCTCCAGTGTGAACTCTTTTATGTTTAAGAAAATCATCTTTTAGTTTGAAACGTTTCCCACAAACTGAACGTCTGTGAGGCTGCGCTCTTCTGTGAACATGTAACATGTGTCTCTGCAAGGTTGACATCAATGTAAATACCATCTTACACTCTGAGCACCTGTATGGTTTGTCATTTTCTACCAAATCTATCATAGAGCTGTCAGGATTTGTTGTTGTGGAAGGAGTTTTGAGTGAAGTCGTGTCTTCTGAGTGGGTGATGTTATGTCTCACTTTCAAATGTCGCTTAAGATGATTTTTCTGTGTAAAAGTATTTTCACAAACTGAACATTTGTAAGGTTTTTGTCCGGTGTGAACTACCGTGTGTCTCTGTAAATGTGAAATGGACCTAAATCCCTTCCCACACTCAGAGCATCTGTGTTTTCTGGTGTTTCCTCCCACATCAGTCACAGAGGAGTCAGGATCTTTCACTGAAGACAGAGTTCCATCCTCTACATGAGTCCTCAGATGTTCCTTTAGAGCACAGTTCTTTACAAAACCTTTCTTACAAACTGGACAGATGTGATGTTGAACTCTCAGATGTCGAGTGAGATCAGTATTTCGTTGAAAACCTTTCTCACAAACTGAACAAACATAAGGTCTCTCTCCTGTGTGAGTTTTCATGTGTGTTTTAAGAGTACCTTTACGTTTAAAACATTTCTCACACACTGAACATTTGAAACGCTGCTCTGCTGTGTGAATGAACATGTGCATCCGTAATTCTGAATTACACTTAAACCCCTTCCCACACTCTGAGCACCTGTATGGTTTCAGAGAGGAGTTAGGATTTATCGTTGTGGAAGGAGTTTTGAGTGAAGTCGTGTCTTCTGAGCGAGTGATGTGATGTCGAATTCTGAGATGTCGTTTAAGACTAGATTTTTGTTTAAAACATTTCTCACAAACTGAACATTTGAAACGCTGCTCTCCTGTGTGAACTGACATGTGCATCTGTAAATCTGAATTCCACTTAAATCCCTTCCCACAGTCTGAGCACCTGTATGGTCTGTGGGTTCCTCTCACATCAGTCACAGAGGAGTCAGGATCTTTCACTGAAGACAGAGTTCCATCCTCTACATGAGTCCTCAGATGTTCCTTTAGATCACAGTTCCTTACAAAACCTTTCTTACAAACTGGACAGATGTGATGTTGAACTCCCAGATGTCGAGTATGTTCAGATTTTCGTTTGAAATCTTTTTCACAACCTGAACATTTGAAAGACTGCTCTCCTGTGTGAACTAACATGTGTCTCTGTAAACTTGTGCTAGACCAAAACTTCTTCCCACACTCTGAGCACCTGCATGGTTTGGAGTTTCCTGCCACTTGACTCACAGAGGAGTCATCCTCTTCATGAGTCGTCATATGTGCACGCAGATTACTTTTGTTTTTAGAACTTTTCTCACAAACTGGACAGATGTGATGAAGACATTTCCGATGTGTAACAAGATGAGATTTTTGTTTGAAACATTTTTCACAAACTGAACATTTGAAAGGCCTCTCTCCTGTGTGCACTGACATGTGCATCTGTAAATCTGAATTCCACTTAAACCCTTTCCCACAGTCTGAGCACCTGTAAGGTCTGTGGGTTCCTCCCACATCAGTCACAGAGGAGTCATTCTCTATATGAGTCCTTACGTGTTGTTTTAGTGCAGTCTTGTCTTTAAAACCTTTCTCACAACCTGAACACTTGTAAAGCCTCTCTACTGTGTGAACTGACATGTGTCTCCGTAAAGATGACTTCCTTGTAAATCCCTTCCCACAGTCTGAGCAGCTGTAAGGTCTGTGGGTTCCTCCCACATCAGTCACAGAGGAGTCAGGACTGATCATTGCGTAGCTTCTTTTTGACGGAGCCTGTTCTTGACTATAGTCTTCTGAGTGGTCGGTGTCAGAAGAGCTGTCAGTGTGCTCCTCACTATCTGAGTGTAACTGTGTGAGTGGATCTGAGCTGCAGCCTGCTTCTGCTCCACAGTCCTCTCCATTAGTTTCCTCTCTGTTCTCCTCAGTTGGTCTTTGATGAAGCACAGAGGACTTGTCTTCATCATCTTCAGTTTTGACAGAGACCATGTGAAAAGGAAACTCTTCCGGCTCCTGTTTGATGCACAGCTCTGGTTCCTCTTTAATGTGGGGGGGCTCCCAGCTGCAGAAGAACAAAAGTACACACTTTTAATTATCAATGATTAGGAAGGAGTCTCCTCTGCATCCTCTTCTCTCACACCAACGAACTTCATGTCCTCTTTCACTACATCCATAAACCTCCTCTCTGGTCTTCCTCTAGGCCTCCAGCTCTGACCTCAGCCTCAGACTTCTACCATATCCACTGTCCCTGCTCTGGACCAATTACTTGGGTTCTTTAATGCGCTGCTCAATTTTCTTACAAGTTCTTGGACATGGAATGTGAAGGAAAGTGAACGGTCAATAAAAATGCCTAAATATTTATAATCTTCGACTTCTGGACCAAAGACTGTACAAATGTTTGGGAAATTGACAACAGCGTTTTTTCCATGAGTGAAAGTCATCAATTTGTTTTGTTTTTTTGTTTTTGTTTTTTAGAATTCAGAACCTATTTTAAAGTGTCCAAATTATGTGGCAAGGTGTTAAATGCAGACTGTAAGTTTGTGATAGCTTTATGCAATGTAGGCCCGGAACAATAAATCACAGTGTCGTCAGCATTGTAATGATAGTTGGCATTTTTGATGTTATTGCAGAGGTTGTTTGTGTAGATAATGAAGAGTAACGGCCCAAGAATTGATCCCTGAGGCACCCCCTTAGAAATGTTTTGAGAGGCTGAAGTGAGGCGGTTTACCTGCACACACTGTGTTCTCCCAGACAGGTAACTGTTGAACCAGCCCCTGTCTGTTCTGAGTCCGACTGAGATGAGTCTTTGCAGGAGTATTTTGTGATCCACTGTATCAAAAGCTTTGGATAAATCAGTAAACAGCGCTGCACAGTGCTGTTTATTATCCAAAGTTCTGATCAGATCATTTACGACTTTGAAGCTGCTGTTATTGTATTATGCTGTTTTCTGAATCCTGATTGAAATTTGTTTAGAATATTGTTATCTATTAGAAAATCTTTTAATTGACGGTTAATAAGTGACTCCATTAATTTTATCACATAACATATTTGACACAGGGTTATAGAAAACTGATATTCCTTTGTTTTTTTCTCAAAAAAGGGAGATGTGGCGTTAGTAATTCTAAGAGACACAGTATTATCTTGGATGTCAGTGTTACACTGCGGTCAAGCTGCCGGCGTTTGTTTTTCCATGGTCAAGTGAGCAGCTCTTAAATTTTGAGTGCACTAATATAGCATTCTTTACGGCAGTTGTCGTGCCGCTGCCAGGGGGGGGCGACACACACGAGAGTAACCACAGAGAGTTTAGAAGCACATTTACACAACTTTTTCCCTAATTTAACAAAATATCCATTTATTATGTAATGGATATTTTGTATGAATTATTACCTAACTAAATCTGGTGAGTGTTTAAGGTGGAATTATATCACATCTATTTCTCTATGAGCCTAAGAAATGACTGACTGTGCTGTGTACTTACCACCATTACCTCTGCTACTACTTTCACACCATGAAGTACTTTTTTCATGAAGTTAGTAATGACTCAAATTAAACTCATTATGTACTGTATCATACTGTATTTGAGATTGAATATATAAATATAAAAATTAAAAAGTACACAATGAAACCTGCGTAAACCACTAAGAGCATGAAGTACTTTTACTGTGTACTTTTTGTGTAATTGTACTTTAAAGTACCTAGTAATGCGTACAAAGAGACTCAATATTATGATTTTGAAGTTGAATAAAAAACTTATTTCAAAAAAGTACACAATGAAATCCACATATACCTGTTAAGTATTTGTACGCATTACTGGGTATTTTGAAGTACAATTACACAAAAAGTACACAGTAAAAGTACTTCAGGTTTCATTGTGAACTTTTTAATTTATATATATATATATATATATATATATATATATATATATATATATATATATATATATATATATATATATATATATATATATATTCAATCTCAAATACAGTATGATACAGTACATAATGAGTTTAATTTGAGTCATTACTAACTTCATGAAAAAAGTACTTCATGGTGTGAAAGTAGTAGCAGAGGTAATGGTGGTAGAAGTACACAGCACAGTCAGTCATTTCTTAGGCTCATAGAGAAATAGATGCGATATAATTCCACCTTAAACACTCACCAGATTTAGTTTGGTAATAATTCATACAAAATATCCATTACATAATAAATGGATATTTTGATAAATTAGGGAAAAAGTTGTGTAAATGTGCTTCTAAACTCTCTGTGGTTACTCTCGTGTGTGTCGCTCCCCCCTGGCAGCGGCACGACAACTGCCGTAAAGAATGCTATATTAGCGCACTCAAAATTTAGGAGCGGCTCACTTGACCACGGAAAAACAAACGCCGGCAGCTTGACCGCAGTACTGTTACTCTTTGGTCACGCAACTGACGCAACCTGCGCTGTAAGCTGTGTGGATAACGTTAGAGCAATGCGTTAATAAAAAAAGCTGTCCCGTTTGTCAGCGCACAGTTGTCCCACGTTCTTTGGTTTAATTTAAGAACACGACCAACCACAGGCCTTGGAGCTCAATCACAGAACGCAGTCAGCGCAGTTTAAGAAACAGAACAACCCTAAAACCTGTGACCCACTCTGTTCCTACAGCCACAGCCTCACATCTGCTCACATCTGCTCACATCTGCTCACATCTGCCTCACATCTGCTCACATCTGCCTCACATCTGCTCACATCTGCCTCACATCTGCTCACATCTGCTCACATCTGCCTCACATCTGCCTCACATCTGCTCACATCTGCCTCACATCTGCTCACATCTGCCTCACATCTGCCTCACATCTGCCTCACATCTGCCTCACATCTGCCTCACATCTGCTCACATCTGCCTCACATCTACCTCACATCTGCCTCACATCTGCCTCACATCTGCCTCACATCTGCTCACATCTGCCTCACATCTGCTCACATCTGCCTCACATCTGCCTCACATCTGCTCACATCTGCCTCACATCTGCCCCACATCTACCTCACATCTGCCTCACATCTGTCTCACATGTACAGCGCCACTTTAGCCTCACACAGTGACCATAAAAGCGTCTTGTTTTGGTTCTGTGAGCGCCCTCTAGCGGCTGTGTCTGACCTGTTGTTGTGCTCCGCGGGATCCCACAGCTCCGTCTCCTCCTTCAGCTTCACTTCTGCCATGTTTCACTGCGCTCTGTTCACTTTAAGGCTCCGCTTTGGGGCTGTTTGTCACACAGTTAGCACAGGAGCTAATCACACAGGGGTCCTCACGAGTTCACTGCGGGCGTCCTGACAGCTGCCTGTTTAAAAACACAGGGAAAAGCCCCAGCTCTGGGTGAAGCCGCTCCAAAAGCTGCAGGAGCTTTGGCCTCTAGGGGGCAGGCTGCGGGACTGAGAAAACCTCTGGAGCACAATGGGAAATAAAGCTGTTTCCAGCCTGGTTCAAAACAGTCTGCTGTCAAATCACTCACTCATCCACTCCTGCTGCTCACTATAGAGAGCTCTAATGCTCTGGACAGCTGCAAGGACTCATACGTACTGTGTTTCATGTACCCTGTGTTTTTAACGTGTTCTAATTTTTACTAATCTGTTCTGTAATCTCATCGACTTTTGTCTTTGTGTCCTGTGTAATGTCCTGATTGTTTATGTGTCTGTTATTTGTCCTTTTTCTTTGCCATCAGCTGCCAATGGGACTACAAATGAAAATTAGCCTGTTTGGCTAACTCTGGCACATTTACAGCTGGACTGATGAACACATGTTAATTAATGTGCACTGTCCCATATTAAATAAAATAAACATAAACATACTGTATATGGACTGAACTGGTACAGAGCCTGAACTAATACATTTGTAGAATGACACTGTTGTGTAAAGACTGTTGCATCATGGTAAATATTACAATCTGGACACACGAAAGGCTCTATGGACGATCACGTGACAACATAACTAGTGTTTATGTCTAAAGCTTTTATTGATTTAAAATGTTGACTTTACAATGAACAAAGAGAAGAAAAGGCACAGGTTCAGAGTATCTTCATTCTCCTCAGCCAGCAGTGAACATATAACAGACAACAACAACAATACAAGAAATTTTAAAAAATCCTCAGAAACTGAACACTTGAATGGCCTTTCTCTTGTGTGTCTGTGTTCACTTGTTCTACAACTTTTGCTGTGTTAGAATATCCTTAAAAACCATCTTGGATTGAGATTTTTGCTTAGAAACTGTGTGTGTGTTGGTCTCCGAGTCACGAGAGTGGACGTCACACTCATGACTCCCTTTATGCCGGGACAGTTTGGTCAGGAACGGAGAGTTCACACTTTTTATTGACATTTTCAGTCCAAAAATATCTAATAAATCATTTATCAGTAAATGACTAAACTAGAAACAGCAGCAGCTTTAATCACATATTTTTCTGTTTCCTATAAAACCACAAAGAAATGCAGATAATGATACGCTGTGAGGTTTCAGGTTTGATTCCTGCGCTGGGCTTGTGAACGGTTGGTTACACTGTAACCCAGGTTCTCTGAGTGAGAGACTCTTCCTCCTCATATTCCATAAGCACGGGACTGACCCAAGGGGCAGGTGACGTGGATCCTACTGAAGACACGGCTCACTGAGAGCAGCTCTGATGCTTGCGACACATGAACTGGGGTTTCTGCTCAAAAGCCTGGCCAGATTCTAAGCAGGACTTTTGTTTGGGAGGTAACTCAAGCGCTCCCCTCGTACACAAAGGTGCCCATGCATACGTAGAGTGTAAATACTGTTAAATACTGTGTGCGTCTCGCGTGCACCGATTGCGGATTGCACTTCAGCTGAGTCTTCCTCGGTCAGAAGGAAAGGCGCACTCCCATTGTAGAGTTCAGAATTTTAATAACAAAGTGGCAGGTACACTGGAGTTGGTAGATGGATGGGTTTGAGTGTCCAGATGTGGGTTATCATGTGCATTTGTGTCTCCGTGTATGTATACGATATGTGTGTGTGTGTGGTTATCTGAAACAAAGAACAAAGAATGTATACATTTGTCACTAGGCACACTATTCAGAAAATGTCCAATAGATGGCGCACTAAGACCACATATGGTTTCTATTTCTGCACACAGTTTGTTGAATAACATTATTACAGGACAGGCAACAGGCTGCAAAAACAGTAAAACAACACTTGTAGGCAATAACAATGCAGCACTATGGCTGTTGGTAAGACACAGGCACGAACTGAACCAGAACAACACGTGGTGCACTGCTCCTTGCACATTAGCATTAGCAACAAGCTAATATAAAACAGTGCTGATATCGCAATACTTGGCACAATGAGTAGCCATGTGCATAATCCACATTGTAACCATAATACTTGCGTAGTAAGAACACACACAGTACTCATACACACTGTTGGAGCTATTTGTAGTTTAATGATTTAATGTGGATTATAATGGGTTAAAGTTCATTTGTTTTTGCTAATGTTAATTTGCGTTTATTTTGCATTTGTTTGTTCATTGTTTATTTCTTTGTTGAATTAGTTTATTTTTTGTTTAGTTTATTTCATTTGTCGATCGAGGGACACATGGTTTTTTACCAGAGACGGAGAGGCTGCAGACTCAAGCACAAATGTCTGTAAGTTTGCTGTAAAAATGGTGAATAAACCAGCATGAACTTGTATTTTGGGTATGGACAGTTCTTTTGTTGATAGACCTGCGTAAAGCCTAGTCCTGGACGGTCCCTCAGTGGCCGTTTGATTTGTTTGTTTAAGTTAGTTTTGTCAGTTATGGACAAATAGCCACTACACACACAGACTGGCACCATATGACATTTCGACAGACAGGCTTAGCTGCTAACACCACACTGAACTGAGGGGCCACGGACCTCTCGAACTACAGCTAAACAAGTGCATTATGGGTAATGTAGTCTGCTGTTTGGTAAGGGGACTTTTTACAAATACCTACGCAAACAATCAGTTAAAGAGTACCCTTAAAGAGAATCCTCGTCAGCTGCCCTTGTGGGCTCAGTCTCTGTATCTAAGATGTAGAGAGAGACTCCACTTGAAAGAGAAATGACTTTTTACAGAAGTCGTGATTTCTGAGGATCAGGAGTCAGGCTTCATCAGTAAAGACTGGAGTCCTGTCTTCTACATGAGTCCTCACATGTTCAATTAGATTAATCTTGTCTTTATTCTTTATTCAGGATCCCCATTAGTTATTACCGCAGCAATAACTCTTCTTCCTGGGGTCCACATAAAACAGCAAACAATGACAATAACATCCATAATGAATAAAACATTTAAAATGTTAATTCAAGCAATCATGCACATTATTAATACATAAACAATACAGTGCTAATGCCAAATAGAAAATACATTTCAAGAGTCAATACTATGCAACAGCTTCCTTTCTAAGAATCGCAATTTTTAATTTCTTTTTAAAAGAGTCCTCCTTATTAATCTACAGAGGCAGATTATTCCACACTAACACAGCTCGATATAAGACTGATTTTTTAAAGCATTGGTTTTAGGTAAAGGTAGTGTGTAATGCATTAAGGAAGAGTTTCTGGTTCCATATCCATGTCTGTCTTTTGAAGGAGTCAATCGAGTGGAGGCAAACAGGTCAACAGATATCTGTCTTAAAAACTGGGCCAATTTACAGAGCAGTCTTTGTTCGACTGTCAGCCATGACAGAGTCTGATATACATCACCTCCTGTTCCCTCAGAGCAGCTCAGAGCAGCTCAGAGCAGCTCAGAGCAGCTCTGTTCTGAGTGAGCTGGATCTTATGAAGATCTTGTTTGGAGGCAGAGGACCACACCACTGGACAATATTCCAGATGGAATAAAACTATAGCTTGTGTTACTTGTTTGAGACTTTTATCTGTAAAGAAATATCTACATTTTCTAATAACTGAAATACTTTTACTCATTTTGGTGATTAACTTATTAATCTGAGTTGTCCATGAAAGTGTGTCCTCTAGCCACGCCCACACTAACTCAGCTTGTTTCACCTGCTCACTTACTTCTCCTTGCAAAAAGACACTGAGCCTTAGATCTGCTCTTAAAGCACGACTAGATGCTAATACCATAGATTTAGTTTTGGAGGTGTTCAGTTTTAACCTGTTTTCATCAACCCATTTACACCAGCTCTTCCTGAAGCAATACATTTACCTCAGTTATAGCCAGCAGATAAATAAATGGTAGTATCATCAGCAGACGTGGCTATAGATGCTTTTCCCAGAAAACTTCAAATCATTTGTAAATATAACATAAAGAAGTGGCCCTAAACAACTGCCTTGAGCAATACCACATTTTAAAGTTTTAACATCTGATAGGGTACCATTAAATAACACACACTGTTGTCTGTTTGATAGATAATTTTCCATCCACCTGAGAGCTGACAATTTAAAACTATATTCAGATAATTTATTGAGTAAAAGTTCATGATCAATGAGATCAAACGCAGCGCTAAAATCCAATAGTACTGTGCCAACTATTTGTTGTTTATGAGTCTGTTAGTTGTGTAAGTGCTGTACAGGTAGAATGGCCTGCCCTGTTCGCATGTTGACATTTAGATATGAGACCATTTTCTATGAAATAATATTGGATCTGTTTATATACAACAGTGGTTCCCAAAGTGGGGTCCGGGGCCCCCTGGGGGTCCGCGAAGGTATTACAGGGGGGCCCCCAGAGGCTGTCTATATTTCAATTTCAATTTGAATTTATTTTATTTTATTTTTATTATTATTATTATTATTATTATTATTATTATTTCAGACACATGGTTTTGGTTCATAAAAACAAATAAAACATACAAAAATATAAAAAGTCAATGAAAATATTAAGTACCTAAAAACATCGGAAATTAATTACGGTTGTATATTTGTTTTAAAATATTACTTTTAAACAACTTTGAGTCAGTAATCAGTGTTTTTGTAATGTTTTTATAAAAAACAAAAAACAAAAACAAAAAAACATGGCAGAGTCTTTTGAATAGAGGAATAGAGGAAGTTTTATCGTTGGGGGTCCACGAGGGATTTTCGGAACTTTAAGGGGGCCACGACAGTCTTGACTTTGGGAATGGCTGATATACAATATTTTCTAAAATTCTACCTAATGCAGGGAGAAAGCTGATTGGTCGACAGTTTGGCCCTGACACTGACTCATTAACATTTTTTGGCATAGGTATAATCTTGGTCAACTTCCAAATTTGTGGAAAGACACCACTTTCTAAACATAGATTAAAAATATGACACAATGGTTTAGCTACAATCTTTGACGATAGCTTTAACAACCTGTTTTCTATTTGATCAACACCACATGGTTTATGATCTTCCAGTGACGTGAGAAGATTCTCAACATCTTTTACTGCAATTTTGGTAAATTCAAACTTACATTTTTTCCCATTCATAATGTGTTTAATTAATGATTGAGAGATCCCCCCATTCACTTGTGTCATTTGATTTCTTATGATGTGCACTTTTTCAATAAAATAATTATTAAATGATCAGCAGTATCTTTAGGTTTTGTAATAAATCCCTCACCAACCTCTATAAAAGTACAGTTTTTATTATTTTTAGGATTTCCCATAACTTCATTAAGTCTTTTCCATAATCTTTTACTGTCACTCCTAGTTTCTTCAATTATGGACTGATAATATAACTTTTTCTTTTGTTTATTCATCTTGGTGACTTTGTTTCGCAGTGAACGATAAGCATCCCAATCAGTCCTGCTTCCAGATGCAATGGCAACTTTCTTAAGTACATTTCTTCCTTGTATAAAGTCTCGAAGCTCTCCATCCAAGCAGGGGGCTTTTTTGTTTCTGACAGTAAGTTTTTTAACTGGAGCATGATTATCACAAACAGATAAGAATCGCTGCATAAATAGACTCAAAGCTGTTTCAGTATTTGTTAATTCAGTTATACAGTCCCATCTTATTTTGCCTACCTCTTCCACAAATGCAGTTTCCTTAAATGTTTTATAGCTTCTTTTGTGAATCACTTTAGGCCCAGTTTGGAAATTTTTGCTTTTCTTGCCAATGCCATTATGTTATGATCACTGAAACCCAGTGGTTCAGAGGAGACCTTGGAGCACACTTCTACAGCGTTGGTAAATAGGTGATCTATACAAGTCGAAGACAACAGACTTGAACCCTTCATACTGACTCTTGTTGGTACATTGACCATTTGAGATAGATCACATATTGTTGCCACATCACTCAACTTTTTCCTCAATGTACATGTGCCACAAAACCAGTCGATATTCCGGTCTCCTAGAAAGTAGATTTCTCTATTTTCATCAGTAACACACTGTAACATATTGCATATTTTTTTCAAAATACTGAATGTTGGAGCTGGGGGTCTGTAGCAGCAGCCAACTAATATAGGCTTAAGGTGAGGTAGATGAACTTGAAGCCATAATGCTTCTACTTCTGGAATATTTAAATCCTTTCTTAATTTCACTGGCAGCTTGTTCTTGAATATAAAATGCTACACCACCTCCAAATTTATTTCTGTCACTTCTAAATATATTATATCCCTCTATTTTTACCTCACAATCATTTATTTTTTCATCCAAATGTGTTTCAGATATGCATATAATGTGTAAGCTATTTTCATGTAAAATGGAACTAAGTTCATGTACTTTATATTTTAGACTGCAGATATTTAAATGGGCAATTCTTAACCCTTTTTTTTTTTTTTTTTTTTTGGCAACTTCAGCATTTGACCTGATGTTCAGTCTAATATTCGCACAGCAATGACAAAAATAAAAACGTAAAAACAAACAACCAATTAGGATTTTACCCCACTTGCTCTCTTAGGCCTCACAATGAGTCTGTCATTACTGATAATGGCATAGTTACCCTTTGCTCGTTCCTCTCTCATTGCAGGCATAAGTTCAGCTCTCTTTTTACGCAGTCGCTCTGAGAAGTCCTCACTAATATATACAGAGGTAGCTTTGAGATGTATTCTCGCTTTTTCCAGAATGCGTTCTTTGTCCTTAAATCTCAGTAGCTTCACAGCAATAGTTCTTGGTCTTTCTTGTTCTCTCTTAAATTTCCCCATTCTGTGTGCCCGCTCATTTGGATTGTATCTGAAGCCAGTTTTAACTTTGTGGTGAACATCTCACGCACTTTATTTTCAGTTTGAGCCCATGATTCCTCTGCGTGGTCTAATTTAATCCCGTCCCGTCCAGGTAATCCAAATGCTCAAGGAGGGCAGTTGACTGATCTGGTGCAGCATTGAGAAGTGTCACTTGGTTTTCTAAATTTTTCAAAAGATTTTTATCCGAGGCTTGTGTTGCCTTTATTTCATCAATGTCCATTTGAGAGTATTTTAGACTATTACACAAGTCTTGGAACTCTCTTACAATCCCATCAGTTCTTTTGTTTCCTGACGTTTCAATACTTTCTGTCTTGTCTTTAAAACTTCTTTTACAAACTGGGCAGATGCGATGAACTAATTTCAGATGTCAAGTAAGATCAGATATTTGTTTGAAACCTTTTCCACAAACTGAACATTTGAAAGGCCTCTCTTCTGTGTAAAAAAACGCATATCTTTGCAAATCTGATTTATTTTGGAATCCCTTTCCACACTCAGTGCACCTGTGTTTTTGGGAGTTCACAGAGGAGTCATCCTTTACATGAGCACTCATATGTTTTTTTAGTTGAATCTTGTCTTTAAATCCTTTTTTACAAACTGGACAGATGTGATGTTGAAATCTCCGATGTTGAGTAAGATTAAATTTTTGTTTGAAAGTTTTTTCACAGTCTGAACATTTGAAAGGCCGCTCTTCTTTGTGAAAGAACACGTCTTTTAATTTTGAGTTACATGTAAACCTCTTCCCACACACTGAGCACCTGCATGGTTTGACAATTCCTCCCACATCAGTCACAGAGGAGTCAGGATTTACAGTTCCATCCTCTACATGAGTCCTCAGATGTTCCTTTAGATTACGTTTATTTACAAAACCTTTCTTACAAACTGGACAGATGTGATGCTGAACTCCCAGGTGTGGAATAAAATCTGATTTTCATTTGAAACCTTTCTCACAAACTGAACAAACATAAGGTCTCTCTCCTGAGTGAATTCTCATGTGGGTTAAGAAACTTCTTCAGTAAAAGATTTCTCAGTGAACTGAATAAACACAAGGTCTCTTTTCTGTGTGAATTTTCATGTGGGCTTTAAGAGTAGCTTTTTCAGTAAAAGCTTTCTCACAAACTGAACATTTGAATGGTTTCTCTCCAGTGTGAATTATCTGATGTTTAACAAGATCATACTTTTGTCTGAAACCTTTCCCACAAACTAAACATTTGTGAGGCCTCTCTCCTGTGTGAACTGACCTATGTCTCTGTAAAGATGAATTAACTGTAAATATCTTACTGCACTCTGAGCACCTGTATGGTTTAACGGGTGCTCTCACATCAGTCACAGAGGAGTCATCCTTTACATGAGTCTTCATATGTTTCATTAGTTCAATCTTGTCATTAAAATGTTTCTTACAAACTGGACACATGCGGTGGACGCGTTCTAGATGTCGAATGAGATCAGATTTTTTTTTAAAACTTCTCTCACAAACTAAACACTTGAAAGGCCTCTCTTCTGTATGAACTGACATGTGCATCCGTAAATGTGACTTCCACTTAAACCCTATCCCACACTCTGAGCAGCTGTAAGGTCTGTGTGTTCCTCCCACATCAGTCACAGAGTAATCATCCTCTGAATGAGACCTCATATGTGCCCTTAGATTAAAACTTCTTGTAAAACCTTTCTTACAAACTGGACAGATGTGATGCTGAACTCTCTGATGTTTCTTGAGATTACTTTTTAACCTGAAACTTCTCTCACAATCTGAACATTTGTGAGGCCGTTCTCCTGTGTGAACTGACATGTGCATCCGTAAATGTGACTTCCGCATAAACGTCTTCCCACAGTCTGAGCAGCTGTAAGGTCTGTGGGTTCCTCCCACATCAGTCACAGAGGAGTCAGGACTGATCATTGCGTAGCTTCTTTTTGACGGAGCCTGTTCTTGACTATAGTCTTCTGAGTGGTCGGTGTCAGAAGAGCTGTCAGTGTGCTCCTCACTATCTGAGTGTAACTGTGTGAGTGGATCTGAGCTGCAGCCTGCTTCTGCTCCACAGTCCTCTCCATTAGTTTCCTCTCTGTTCTCCTCAGTTGGTCTTTGATGAAGCACAGAGGACTTGTCTTCATCATCTTCAGTTTTGACAGAGACCATGTGAAAAGGAAACTCTTCCGGCTCCTGTTTGATGCACAGCTCTGGTTCCTCTTTAATGTGGGGGGGCTCCAGACTGGACACAAACAACACACACATTCACCTCATTATTGGTTTCAAAGAAAAGAGACAGAGTTGAAAGTGGATGACAATAACAGTTTACTGCTAATGTTGTCTCTGGATCTAAAGTATGAATCCAAGTCTTAAAGTCCTCTATAGTATTAAATATCTCTACATATAGCTTTGTGCATCACCATTAAACTTATATTCTGATGTAGTACTGCTAAGGTTAATAACGCTTCAACATTAGTAATAATAACATTAGTAATAATAACATTAGTAATAATAGCATTAGTAATAATAACAAACACTTGGGTCTTATGTGGTGTTTTTCCACTGTAAGCTCAGCTTACAGTTGGGTGCATTGTTCATTTATAAAATTGCACACATAACAAACAGAGCTGCTACAAAGTTCTCAGACTCAGTGCTGCAGGTGTGATTCCCCGTGGCCCTGCCCGATGCACGGGAGGCTCAGGAAGACAAAGAAGATAACGCTCTGCTGAGATCGTCATACACAATATAAAAACTTAGGACACTCCTCTCTTGCAGCGTGCTCTCACTCTCCATTCAGCAGGGCCTGCTGCTGTAACCTCACATGTGTGATATTAAATAAACCTTGTGACTTGACTGCACTTCTGAATCATCGTCCTCTTTGATGCTTACACCAGAAAATGAACAATTCTTACAGTAGTAAACATTAAAGCATTCTCTGCTGCTGCGCTGCGCCTCTGCTTCACAACTCCGTGCCGCTCTGTTTTTGAGTGCGCCCGACCTCGGGGCCGCACCTCCGTGCCGCTCAGTCAATGAGTGCGCCTCACCTCCACATCGCACATCCATCGCATTACCGGTGCGCTGCTGCTGCTGAGAGAGAGAGACGCTGCTCTGCTCGGAACAAGGGACGGCCCACAGACAGCGGTAAGTGCAGCAAAATGCAGTTTGAAAGAAAAATCTCAGCAATAATTGGCTAAAGTTGCGGAGTTTGGACAAAGTTGCAGGGTCGCGCTGAATTCGCAGGTATGCTTGATTTTGCGTTAATAGTTGCGATCGCAACATCGTGAAATCCTGGAGGGACTGATCAATGTGCAGTTTTCTATGGCCTGTGTGTAGTGTGTGGGAGAGCTGAACTGTCTGGAAGCATGTTGTTGTTAATTAGTGCAATGTGTTTGATATTTTTAACAAACTTACAACAACTTACTAACAACAACTTTGTCTACATCACAACTTTTCATGACTGAGCCTCTCACAGTCTGTACTGTCAGCTCCTGTCAGTTCCTCTGTGCAGCGCTAATGCCTTTCCTTTCAGCCTCTGCCACAGTAAAGTTGTTTCTGCTGCTGGAAAAGGATGAAGCGTTATTTTGAAGGGTCACAGGAGGTAGTTGATTGCTGTTAACAGAAACTTTACAGTGCTTCCCCATCCAGCTGCAGTTTCTCCTCTGCTCTTCTCCATCTCTCCTCTTACTTTTGATCATAATTAATAACAAAGTTATTGGAAATAATGATCTCTTTTGTAATAGTTTCTGAGTAAAAGAGACACTGGAGCTAAAAAAAAACACCGCGCTGTTCTCAGATGGAGCGGTGATAAACCGCGCGTCTTGTAATGAAGCCTAAATGCTTTTACAAACCTTTAACGGTGCATATCTCTGTGATTCCTGAACCTATCAACACCAAATAAAAACTGACACAAAGCTTGAGCTCTTATCTGTCAGTATCATTTAGCTGCAGGTCTCTATGTCAAGTCGTTTGTTTTACAACAGCTGCGCAAATACGTAATGTCAGTCACTCACACCAGCGTCATTATGGACCTTAGCACAGGACGCTCAGGGGCCAAGCTTTGACCAACAGGGGCCACAAGGCCACAGCCTCACATCTGTCTCACATCTGCCTCACATCTGCCTCACATGTACAGCGCCACTTTAGCCTCCCACATTGAGCATAAAAGCGTCTTGTTTTGGTTCTGTGAGCGCCCTCTAGCGGCTGTGTCTGACCTGTTGTTGTGCTCCGCGGGATCCCACAGCTCCGTCTCCTCCTTCAGCTTCACTTCTGCCATGTTTCACTGCGCTCTGTTCACTTTAAGGCTCCGCTTTGGGGCTGTTTGTCACACAGTTAGCACAGGAGCTAATCACACAGGGGTCCTCACGAGTTCACTGCGGGCGTCCTGACAGCTGCCTGTTTAAAAACACAGGGAGAGTGTGAGTCTTCTTTTCTACCTCATCATAACTCTGATAAGGACGTGACCTCCGTGGCTGCTCCAGCTGCAGAACTGACCACAAACAGGTTTTGGAAATGGAACCTTTGTGAACATATAATAAGTAACTCACAAACTGAACAGCTGCAGGATTTAGAGACAGTAAAATAGTGAACAGAAGCCTGAACAGAAGCAGGGTTTCTCTCTGTGTGAGTTCCCAGTTTGTAAGTTAGTTTAGATTGAACAGACGGTGATAGTTATTGAACCTGTTCTACTGAATATGCTCCTCATTCTTCTCATAAACTGGATCCTGTCTTCAACACTGATGAACACACAAAGGTAACAAATATAAAGTCAATATAATGCACTAAGCTTTAACTCAGTCTGAAGTTAAAAGTGGCGTTACAGAAAAGCATGAACACGTGCGGCCGCAGACAGGAAGTGGAAGGGTCTGCTGTGGCCACTTTATTAGGTACACCTGTCCAACCTAAACCCTGTCTCCTGAGCCACTTCTGAAATGTGTCGTAAGATGACCTTTAACTGAGAAACACAAACTGTACAGCTGAAGGTTTCTCTCCAGTGTGAGTTCTAATGTGTGTCCTGATTAAGGCTGTCAAAAAAAAAATCGATACCAAGATATTAAACAATACTAAAACGAGTATCTAAATTAGATATTAATTTGGAAAAGTATTGATAATGTGACGTCTTTAGCCTAAATGTAACAAATGTCCCGTTACCAGCAGAGAAAAGAGAGACAGCTGTTATTAGCATTAGCAAAGCTGCTATAGGCTACTTTACAGTAGCACTGCTGTGGTCCTGCTCTGTGGAGCCACAGACAGAGGACGGTCTTCAACCTGAGGTCTGAGAGCCAGAGTCAGTCCAGTAAAACCAATCACAATCACAATGTAAATAAAATATGAACCACGTCTATTGCAGCCTATTAACCCAGGCTACAGAAAACGCAAACAGGCAACATGTAATCAAACTACACTTGTGATGCAAAACTACACATTTGAGAAAACATTTATCTTAATCTGAAGTAAGTTTGGTTCATAAATACAAACGACTTAGCTACTGTATTGTTTAGCTTTGTGTTGAATAAAATCCTCATGTACCCACCGTATACGGCCGTGGACTACACAGGCATCAGAGTTCTGTTGGAGGATCAACTAACAACCACTGCTTGTATAGAAAATTATACATTCATTCATCATTCATTTTCTACCGCTTATTCCCGTTAGGGGTCGCGGGTGACTAGAGCCTATCCCAGTAACTTTGGGCCGTAGGCAGGGTACACCCTGGACAGGGGCCAGCTTGTCGCAGGGCTGACACAGAGACGAACACAGACAGACAACCATTCACTCTCACATTCATTCACCAATTCACCAACACAACACAACCTGCAGACTCCACCCAGAGAGTTCATGTGATGGTGCATATTGGTCGGCCCGGGGCTCAAACCCACGACCTCCTTGCTGGGAGGCGAGAACGCTAACCACTCTGCCACCGTGCACCCAAATTATACATTTGAAAAAATATACATGTTTTAAAAATTATTTAAAAACACAAACTTTATTTAAATTACACTACATATATAGAACCAGCCTAATAATATTATTCTATATAAATAAATATTATTGTATGATTAATATGGTGATGGTAAATTAGTTATAGCCTTATACTGCCTCAAACAACATTCAGGGAAAAGTGGGCATTTTTTTACCGTGGTATCGAAATTGGTAGAGTTTTTTTTTTTTAAGTATCGAATTCGAGTTGAAATTTAAGTATCGTGACTGTAGGAGCCATATAATGTATTTTGTCACATGTTGAGGGACACAACTTAAATTCATCAATGCTGTTGTTTAAATTATGTTGCCAATTAAATAAAGTGTATCAACAGTTACAAGAGACACAATCAGACCAATACTAACAAAGAAATTGTATTTAAAACTTATCTTAGTTAAATTAACAATGCAAGTTTGTCATTAAGAAAGAGGGACAAGTGAAAATGTGAGTCGCCTTCTCTCTCTCTGCAGTGCTGTGCCGCTGCTAAAGCTCACAGCTGCAGGCACGGCGCAGTCGGGGTCCTTCACTGACACGGTCGGCCGCGCACGTGCCTGCGGTCGACCTCTAATGTGAAAGAGTGAATGCAGACTCGTGAGCCATAGCCAGGCGCAGGACTTTAATCCTCCCAGTCTGTTTGTTTCCATCTGCTGTTTCTGGTTTGTAATGGCATCTGCGAGCGTGTCTCCACAGTTCTTTACGCAGAAACATTCCCTGACAATACATGCAGTGGATATACTTTCCAGCTGCACGGTCTCCTCTGGGTTTTCTCTTCACTTTTAAAAGACCAGAGCCAGATCGCAAAACTCCTTGGTTATGGAGAAAATTTCCTTTATTCCTCATTTTTTCTAATATTTGTTTGCGCTCCTTTGAGCAGCGAGGAAAGGAAAAAGCACGCACGATCTCAGCGTGGGTCTTGTGTGTTTTTAGATGCCTGGAAATTTTCTTTTGCGGCTTGCCACAGATGAAACAGTAATTACAGCCGCTTGTTTCAACCTTTGAATTGTCTTTGTGTTTGTGTTTTGAGTGTAACTCTTCTGAGGCGCCGGGGGTCAGTCGTTTGACAGCTCGTTGGCGTTTTGATGCATCTGCTGAGACTGAGATTTCTTGTTTCAGACCCTGGCTTCAGAACAGGCAGAACCACTTTGGAAAAACTGGATGAAGAGGTAACATCTGCCTCTGAAGCTCGATCTTCATCTTGTGACTCAGAGTCTGGGACACATTCCTTATCAGACAGATCATCCTCTGATTCTTCATCCACTTTTGAACTTCGGTGCGCTGTCACGGTCTGGCGCCATCTCTGGTCCCTGAATGGATGATAAAAAAATTATTAAAAGCTGATCATTATTTAGAGCAGGAGATTTTACAAGGCATAAATTAAACATCTATCTGACACTGAAGTTTACTCATCTGTGTCAAGCAGGATTTATGCCAGATTCCTGCGCATTCTCCAAGTATGGTTTAATCCACATGTGTCAAACTCGTGGCCCGCGAGATCATTTCCATTTTATATTAATAATGGCCCGGCGATATATTGTGCTCGATCTGTTTGAACTACATCTCCCATAATGCACTGTCCCTCCCCCGCTGTTTTATTGAGCGGCATTTAACGAGCCGCAGGAGCAGAGAGAGAAGGATTCTCCAACAGGAAATTTAACTTTCCACAAAAGAAATGGACAAAGAGGGGCTCAGTGAGAGCAGGAGCTTCTTAAACACTGGGACTCTCTGTAAACTCTCTACACTTTGTTTGTTGAGCTCATGTGGCAGCAATAAAAACAGGCTCCACCCTCTCAGCAGTGTAAGAACATCTCCTTTACAAACCCCGTCTCCAAAAACAGAAAACCAAGTTGTGTCAGTAAAACCAAGTTATCAGCAGAGAGTTGTCTGAGTTCATTCACAGCACTGCCCTCCGTCGCTCTTTTTCCTTTCTCTCTGTCGCTGCTTGTGCTCTAATGCACTCATTAACACACAGCGAGCTAAACCTGCCCAGAAAGAGCTATAATCCTGCTCACACCGTGTCCTGCAGAGGACAGAGAGGTGGACAGTAGTTTGCTCAATAGAACTAAAGTAGGCCTATAATACGTGTTTGTGTGTAGGAGCTGACTCAGATTAAAGTTGTGCTGGGCTTATCCACATGAGGGCCATGACATGAACCTAAATATTTATTTGCTGGTCCCCACTGTCACAGTAAAACAGAGTGGACCTGATGAAAACATCTGTCGTATATGAGGAGCTGGGTGGCAGTAAATAATACTTAATAAATAAATAATTGGCCAGTGTTAGTCAGTAGTCTGTGGCCTATTTAATAATAATAATGGATTGGATTTATATTGCGCTTTTCAAGCTTGACAAGTTTCTCAAAGCGCTTTTACAATTTTGGTCCATTATTCATTCACTCCTCAGTCACACTCGGTGGTGGTGAGCTACTTCTGGAAGACTGACAGAAGCGTGGCTGCCATTCTGTGCCAACGGCCCCTCCGACCACCACCAAACACAGTCACACTGACACATTCATACATACAGGCAAGGTGGGTGAAGTGTCTTGCCCAAGGACACAACGACAGTATGCGCTGCAGATGGGATTCGAACCGGCTACCCTCCGGTTGCTGGGCAAATGCTTAACCCACTGCGCCACCATCGCCCCGAATATTTGTTGTTATTTGTTGAGTTCTGATTTAAAACAAAACTACAAAGCCCCTTAAAACCACAAATCTACAGCTGTAGTTCTGTGGGGAAGTATTATTCTATGTTAAAAAGCCTATTGTAGCCTAACTGAGAACAAAAATACAGAGGCTGGCTTCATTATTTATATAATTCTCTTATTCAGCCACGACCAAGACTGGTTTTCTAATTTTGGCCCCAGCTCTGATTGAGTTTGACACACCTGGTTTAATCAGTAAATGCATTAATAATCACACACTTATAGTAATTAATTTGGACAATTTTTGCCACAGATGGAGCATAACACCTTTGCATTTATAACCAAGCCATTTCAGGGATGACACAGGGCCAACACAACCAAGGCACTTATCTAAAGATGATATGTTGGTGAAGACAAAATCATGATTCACACACTGTTAGGAAAGGTTTTTATGAAACAGTGGCTGATATGTGAAATGAATTAGTAACACTAAGATGTTCCCTTTAATCCACAGAAGGTAAAACAATAAAATTTTACTTTTAAGACCCACATTGAAAACCTGCTAAAAAAGCTAAAGTTAAAACTGGGGTTCTTCTTTCGAAACAAGTCCTGTTTTTCATACAATGCCAGAAAACAGCTGGTTTCTGCCGCCTTCATGAGTCTTCTAGACTATGGGGATATTATTTATATGAATGCCTCTGCAGCTCAGAGTTGGACTGCTGTCTGTGATGGAGCTTCTCAGATTCATCACAGGCAGCAGAGCCCTCACTCACCACTGCCCCCTGTAGGTTACCTGGCCCTCGTTACACATGCGCAGACTCCTACACTGGTCACATTCATTTACAAATCTATTCTGTGTCTGGTACCATCAGACTTGTCTCGTTATATCACAGCCTCCACTCCCAGGATCTGCTCACTTTCAGAGCTCCATCAGAGCTCCATCAGAGCTCCACCAGAGCTCCAGCAGAGCTCATTCAGAGCTCCACCAGAGCTCCATCAGAGCTCCATCAGAGCTCCACCAGAGCTCCAGCAGAGCTCCAGCAGAGCTCCAGCAGAGCTCCAGCAGAGCTCCGTCAGAGCTCCAGCAGAGCTCCATCAGAGCTCCATCAGAGCTCCAGCAGAGCTCCAGCAGAGCTCCGTCAGAGCTCCAGCAGAGCTCCAGCAGAGCTCCAGCAGAGCTCCAGCAGAGCTCCGTCAGAGCTCCAGCAGAGCTCCATCAGAGCTCCATCAGAGCTCCAGCAGAGCTCCAGCAGAGCTCCATCAGAGCTCCAGCAGAGCTCCAGCAGAGCTCCGTCAGAGCTCCAGCAGAGCTCCAGCAGAGCTCCAGCAGAGCTCCGTCAGAACGTACAGAGCTTGGCAGGATCTGAAGCTGCCCACTCTGCTCACACTGGGAAATTTAAACTTTTGCTAAAAGGATTGGAAAACAGATCTATAGGCAATTGCTCCTGTTTTCAGTAAAACTTGTTTGTTAATAATGATCATCTGTACAGTTACTCTGATGTACATTTGTACTGTAAATTGTTATGTTGTTGGTTTTTATCTATGGCAGTGTTGTAATGTGTTGTGACACAGGACTCTCTTATAAATGAGACCTAGCGTCTCAAGAGACCAACCTGTATAAATAAAGGATTAATAATAATAATAATAACAATGCCATCAGAATACTGCTTTAAGCTCTCAAGCTAATCGTTGTAAAACGCTTGAATCCACAGCTGGCAATGTCCAAAAAAATACGGTCATGTTCCTGACTGACAGAAAAATCTAACATTTGAAATAAAAATCTAAATTAATTGACATCAGATACAGAGAGAGATAAAGTCAGGGTCTAGTAAATCCCATGTCCCCCTCAAAAATATTTAGAAGCCATCTGCCCTTTACACAGAAGCTCTGTCCCTATAACCCATAATGAACTCCAGAAAAACTTCTCGAAACGCCACCTAGAGGTACGTCAGTCTAAAGTGTTCCTGAATGGTGTAGAACTCGAGGTGGTTACTGAATTTAAATATCTTGGAGTAATTTTGGACCCAACATTAGCATTCAAAAGCCACGCAAGAAAAATAGCACAAATGATCAAATTTAACATTTAAAACTGTCGACATATCAGAAAAAACTTACATTTGGGTGCTGCCAAGATGTTCTTCTATTCTATGATTATCTTCCACGTGGACTATTGCTTAACAAGCTGGACACTTGCTTTCCCCACAACTCTTAAAACTATAGAAGATTTATATAAAAAAGCACTGAAAGTACTTGACAAAAAACTTTTATCCTATCATCACTGTATTATTTTAAGAAAACTCAAGCGACTGGACTTTCAAAACATGATTAACTTAAAAAACACCTGTCTGATTTTTAAGGTACTGCATTCTCTCGCACCACCTCCATTGGGAGAGTTTATTAACCGGTAACATTAACCCACAAAGGATTCCTAGAGCCACTACCAGAGGAGACGTCATAATACCTCATCAGTGTACCACAGTCGGTCAGACTGTGTTGTCAGTCCCAGGTGAGAACTTATGGAACAGTTACCACCAACATCGAGAGAATGACCCACATATAACTCCTTTAAAGCTCAACTGAAAAGCTGGCTTTGGTCGAATCAAGACTGCATTCATGATATTGAACCGTAGTATCTCATTGTGACGACTGGATAGTGTTTGGTTTTGAATGCAGTGTGGGCGGTGGATTTGTGTGAATGTGATTGTTTGAGTTCTTTGAATGAACGTCATGTATATACTGTATACTGTGATAGGATATGAAGTGTATGTATATTTTTATCATAGTTGTAATATTGTGTTGTATTGTTCTCCTGCTTCCCCGTTCCATGGAACTATGGCTGGAAATTAGCCATTGGCTAGAATCCGGTGTGTTTACAGTCATGTGTCATGTATGTTCATCAACACTGTCCCTTTCAAATAAATAAAAAATATATATAACAGCTTACACACATGACGAGCGTGGGGAAACTAACCTACTGTCTCTAGTGCTGTTATTAAAATAGCTCATGTGGTGACATTTACCAGCTGAACACTGCTGAGTGGATCAGATTCTGCTGGGCTCGCTGCCTCCTTGGCTTTTTTCATCAGGCTTTGATGGTTTTCAGTATCCATCTGAGACAGAAAAACACACACAGATTGTAAATGTGACCCTAGGAACACACTTAGTTTAGTGAATTAACAGGATTTTTATCTGACATGAGCTGCAGCACAAGAGCTACAACACCTCACTATCAGGCAGTCTGTGGCTAAATCCAGCTGAATGACATTATCTGAACAGAATAAATTCATTTTTCATCAAAGGTTAATAAAGGAAATTGGATGTGCTGTGGCTGTTGTTTGAGTGTGTAGTAATTATTGCTTTCTAATCATCTCAATTATCCATAATAAGCATTGCCAATGAAATAAAAAGATTTGAGTGTTTTCTATAAAGATAAATGAATCGGTAACACTGCTACTCTTAGACATAAACCTCATGTCCTCCTTAGACACGTTTAGATACTCGTCTGTCTTTCACACAAAGCTTTGGAAATGGACACAGAAACAACAGTGTCCTGTAAACCCAGAGTCCCAATGAGACACATTCAGGTCATGTCTGCTCAGTACACACCACTTTAGCAATAACACACAGAAGCTTTCATTAGGTTCCTCACCAACCACACGTCCCTATAATCCATATACTGTATTTTCTGGACTATAAGTCGCACTTTTTTCCATCGTCTGGCTAGCGGTGCGACGTATACTCAGGTGTGACTTATATATTAAAATATTTCAGGTGTTGGTTAGAGGGCGCTCTAGGCTTGTGTACCAGCATCTGCTGCACCTGTACCACTGACAATTTAAAATGTAAACATTACCAACAACAACTTAGGCTATAAAGACAACTGAGAAAGAGCGGAATAATTGAATTTAAAGAATTGAGCGATTAGGAGTGAGATGGTGAGTTTGGTGAACTTGTTATATTATGTTCTTTATGCTATAGTTATGTGAATAACTGTTAATATATTACGTTAACATACGAGACACCTATTCAGTTCGTTGTTTATGCTTCATGTAGCTGAATAACCATCAATGTGTTACGTTAGCATAGCGCACACCTATTCAGCTGTTGTTCTCTATTCTATTATTACTATAACTCGCCTTTCAACATGAAATGTCTGTTCTTGGTGTCGGATTTTGTAAAATAAATTTCCCCCAAAAAATGTGACTTATAGTCCAGTGCCACTTATATACGCTTTTTTTTCTTCTTCATTATGCATTTTTTGTCTAGTGCGACTTATACTCCGGAGCCACTTATAGTCTGGGAAATACGGTAACTGCTTACAGGACTGACCATTGCGTAGCTTCTTTTTGCCGGAGCCTGTTCTTGACTATAGTCTTCTGAGTGGTCGGTGTCAGAAGAGCTGTCAGTGTGCTCCTCACTATCTGAGTGTAACTGTGTGAGTGGATCTGAGCTGCAGCCTGCTTCTGCTCCACAGTCCTCTCCATTAGTTTCCTCTCTGTTCTCCTCAGTTGGTCTTTGATGAAGCACAGAGGACTTGTCTTCATCATCTTCAGTTTTCACACAGACAGGTGTCCATAGGAAGCCTTGCAGCTGTTCCTTCTCCTCTTCGGTGCACAGCTCTGGTTCCTCTTTGATGTGGGGGGGCTCCAGACTGGGACCAGCCTCTTCTTGACTCTCCACCACAATCTGGACACCTGCAGGACACAAAATGGAAAGCAGTCAGTTTAACCTGACACGTGTGAACAAAAGCGACAGTGAATGTCAGTCAGATTTGTGATCAGTAGTAACATGTCCCAGCTCCTGCGGTGATGAACAAACACATCACAGAAAGCCCCCGGGAAGTGTCTCAGTTCTACTCAGAACAATATTAATGCTCACAGAACACGATCAGCACTAAACAAAAGCTGTGTTCACTGACTTCAGGAAAGCCGCTGATACAGTAAACATCTTGTTAAAGAAGCTTGTCTCAGTTCACGTTTTCTCATCTGTAATACAACTGCTCCAGTCCTAACAGTTACATTAACATTAACAGAGCCCAGGTTAACCAAGTTGGACAAAGCTCTGCCTTTAGACTGAAAACTGGGTGTGCCACAAGCAGCTGTTCTGGGTCTCCTACTATTTCTTCTTCATATAAATGACCTTCCTGTGGTGTATAATTATTCTAAAAGTGTATTGTCTGCAGATGACACTGTAATTTCTCGCTCTGATCCAAAGGAGCTGTAGTTGGAGCTGTAGGAGTGATGTTTCTGATGCTCTGTCATCGTTTTTAGCTCTTGTTGTTGTGAATTTCCATTTTATTGCTGCAGGAACCTGCTGCAAGTCAGGTCCAAGTAATTGTAACACAACTGCTGCCTTTACTATTTACTATTTTAAACAGTGCAGACAGTCTTCCAAAAACTGGGTCAAAGTGGCCCAAGAAGACCAAAGGTGCATTGTCTAAACGAGGATAACGCGAAGGTTTAAGTTATTGTCAGAGTGCGCCACCTCGTGGCCTAAAGCAGCTCTAAAGTCACAGACAGTGTCTGTGTTTCTGTAAATGCTCTGCTCGTCTGAGTCTGTTCTGACTTTAACCTTTTATTTCTGTTAAACTGCAGAAACATGAGAACTGCCTCAGTGCGCAGCCTTTAGTTTGTCCCCTTTAAGCTCCCGTACCGTAAGTACAGAACTAAACGCGCATCTAAATCCAAGCCTTTCCGAGCCGCGGTCCCTTCAGGAGTTTAGGACAAAAGAGAACAAACCTGTTGTGTGTGAGTGAAGTGTTGGCTCCAGAACAGCGGCCAGCAGCTGCTGCTGGGAGTCGTTGGTTTGTTTCAAGCGAAGCACTTCCTGCTCATACTCCGCTATGGTTCTTTCAAACAGCTCAAATATCTCTTCAGCTGCCGCAGTCAGGCGCTCATTCACCAAAGCTCTCAGCTTCTGGACCAAACACATTTTTACTCACTGTCTCTCTCAGATAACGGCTCACACTAAATCCACTCCACACCGATGTTCTCAGTGCTGTCGCTGTTCGCAGCTAAAAACAAAGCAGCTGCGTGTCTTCTCCGCGGAGTTTAGCGGCGGTGGGCAGCGGCTGTAGGAGCACTACCGCCCCCTGCTGCTCACACTCACAAATAAAACCTGCTTTTGCCACGTGACGAGGGGAGAACATCCGAGTTATTCTCCCGAGGCGGGAATAAAAAACATTTTGCATCTTCATAGTTGTTGTCGTGATGTAAAGTGACTGACATGAACCTCTCAATGATCCATTTAAATTCCAGGTTATAAGGCAACAACACTGGAAAAATGCTAAGGGGGTGAATACTTTTTATAGGCACTGTAGAGGGCATTACAGTAGTCGCTCCTCGAGCTGTGTTTTTAAACAGGCAGCTGTCAGGACGCCCGCAGTGAACTCGTGAGGACCCCTGTGTGATTAGCTCCTGTGCTAACTGTGTGACAAACAGCCCCAAAGCGGAGCCTTAAAGTGAACAGAGCGCAGTGAAACATGGCAGAAGTGAAGCTGAAGGAGGAGACGGAGCTGTGGGGTCCCGCGGAGCACAACAACAGGTCAGACACAGCCGCTAGAGGGCGCTCACAGAACCAAAACAAGACGCTTTTATGCTCAATGTGTGAGGCTAAAGTGGCGCTGTACATGTGAGGCAGATGTGAGGCAGATGTGAGGCAGATGTGAGGCAGATGTGAGGCAGATGTGAGGCTGTGGCTTGTGACGTAGCCACGCGGTGGCCTGGGGGCCCCTGTTGGTCAGAGCTTGGCCCCTGAGCGTCCTGTGCTAAGGTCCATAATGACGCTGGTGTGAGTGACTGACATTACGTATTTGCGCAGCTGTTGTAAAACAAACGGCTTGACATAGAGACCTGCAGCTAAATGATACTGACAGATAAGAGCTCAAGCTTTGTGTCAGTTTTTATTTGGTGTTGATAGGTTCAGGAATCACAGAGATATGCACCGTTAAAGTTTGTAAAAGCATTTAGGCTTCATTATAAGACGCGCGGTTTATCACCGCTCCATCTGAGAACAGCGCGGTGTTTTTTTTTAGCTCCAGTGTCTCTTTTACTCAGAAACTATTACAAAAGAGATCATTATTTCCAATAACTTTGTTATTAATTATGATCAAAAGTAAGAGGAGAGATGGAGAAGAGCAGAGGAGAAACTGCAGCTGGATGGGGAAGCACTGTAAAGTTTCTGTTAACAGCAATCAACTACCTCCTGTGACCCTTCAAAATAAAGCTTCATCCTTTTCCAGCAGCAGAAACAACTTTACTGTGGCAGAGGCTGAAAGGAAAGGCATTAGCGCTGCACAGAGGAACTGACAGGAGCTGACAGTACAGACTGTGAGAGGCTCAGTCATGAAAAGTTGTGATGTAGACAAAGTTGTTGTTAGTAAGTTGTTGTAAGTTTGTTAAAAATATCAAACACATTGCACTAATTAACAACAACATGCTTCCAGACAGTTCAGCTCTCCCACACACTACACACAGGCCATAGAAAACTGCACATTGATCAGTCCCTCCAGGATTTCACGATGTTGCGATCGCAACTATTAACGCAAAATCAAGCATACCTGCGAATTCAGCGCGACCCTGCAACTTTGTCCAAACTCCGCAACTTTAGCCAATTATTGCTGAGATTTTTCTTTCAAACTGCATTTTGCTGCACTTACCGCTGTCTGTGGGCCGTCCCTTGTTCCGAGCAGAGCAGCGTCTCTCTCTCTCAGCAGCAGCAGCGCACCGGTAATGCGATGGATGTGCGATGCAGAGGTGAGGCGCACTCATTGACTGAGCGGCACGGAGGTGCGGCCCCGAGGTCGGGTGCAATCAAAAACAGAGCGGCACGGAGTTGTGAAGCAGAGGCGCAGCGCAGCAGCAGAGACTGCTTTAATGTTTACTATTGTAAGAATTGTTCATTTTCTGGTGTAAGCATCAAAGAGGACGATGATTCAGAAGTGCAGTCAAATTAGAATTTTATTTAATATCACACATGTGAGGTTAAAGCAGCAGGCCCTGCTGAATGGAGAGTGAGAGCACGCTGCAAGAGAGGAGTGTCCTAAGTTTTTATACTGTGTATGACGATCTCAGCAGAGCGTTATCTTCTTTGTCTTCCTGAGCCTCCCGTGCATCGGGCAGGGCCACGGGGAATCACACCTGCAGCACTGAGTCTGAGAACTTTGTAGCAGCTCTGTTTGTTATGTGTGCAATTTTATAAATGAACAATGCACCCAACTGTAAGCTGAGCTTACAGTGGAAAAACACCACATAAGACCCAAGTGTTATTATTACTAATGTTATTATTACTAATGTTGAAGCGTTATTAACCTTAGCAGTACTACATCAGAATATAAGTTTAATGGTGATGCACAAAGCTATATGTAGAGATATTCAATACTATAGAGGACTTTAAGACTTGGATTCATACTTTAGATCCAGAGACAACATTAGCAGTAAACTGTTATTGTCATCCACTTTCAACTCTGTCTCTTTTCTTTGAAACCAAAAATGAGGTGAATGTGTGTGTTGTTTGTGTCCAGTCTGGAGCCCCCCCACATTAAAGAGGAACCAGAGCTGTGCATCAAACAGGAGCCGGAAGAGTTTCCTCTTCACATCGTCACTGTCAAAACTGAAGATGATGAAGACAAGTCCTCTGTGCTTCATCAAAGACCAACTGAGGAGAACAGAGAGGAAACTAATGGAGAGGACTGTGGAGCAGAAGCAGGCTGCAGCTCAGATCCACTCACACAGTTACACTCAGATAGTGAGGAGCACACTGACAGCTCTTCTGACACCGACCACTCAGAAGACTATAGTCAAGAACAGGCTCCGTCAAAAAGAAGCTACGCAATGATCAGTCCTGACTCCTCTGTGCCTGATGTGGGAGGAACCCACAGATCTTACAGCTGCTCAGACTGTGGGAAGGGGTTTAAGCAGAATTCAAATTTACGGATGCACATGTTAGTTCACACAGGAGAACGGCCTCACAAATGTTCAGTTTGTGAGAGAAGTTTTAATTTAAAAAGTAATCTTAAGAAACATCAGAGAGTTCAACATCACATCTGTTCCATTTGTAAGAAAGGTTTTACAGGGAGCTTTAATCTAAGGGCACATATGAGGACTCATGTAGAGGATGACTCCTCTGTGCCTGATGTGGGAGGAACCCACAGACCATACAGGTGCTCAGAGTGTGGGAAGGGGTTTAAGTGGAATTCTAACTTACAGGAACACATGCTAGTTCACACAGATAAGAGGCCTAACAAATGTTCATTTTGTGAGAAAGGTTTTAAAAAAAAGTCTGATCTTAAAAGACATATGAGAACACACACAGAAGAGAAGTCTTATGTTTGTTCAGTTTGTGAAAAAGGTTTTAAACACAAATCTTATCTTGTTGAACATCAGAGAACTCACACTGGACAGAAACAATTCAAATGTTCAGTTTGTGAGAAAAGTTTTAAACAAAAATATGATCTTAACCAACACATGTTAGTTCACACTGGAGAGAAACCATTCAAATGTTCAGTTTGTGAGAAAGGTTTTACACAAAAAGGTAATCTTAAAAAGCATATGTGGACTCATGTAGAGAATGGAACTCTAGACCAGTCTTCACTGATGAATCCTGACTCCTCTGTGGCTGATGTGAAACCATACAGCTGCTCAGAGTGTGGGAAGAGGTTTGAATATAATTCACTTTTACAGAGACACATGTTAGCTCACAAAAGAGAGAAGCCTGTAAAATGCTCAGTTTGTGAGAAATGTTTTAAACAAAAATATGATCTTACTCGACATCTAAAACATGTCCATCGCATGCGTCCAGTTTTTAAGAAATGTTTTAAAGATGAGATTAAACTAAATAAGCATAGGACTCATGTAGAGGATGACGACTCTGTGACTGATGTAGGAGGAACCGACAAACCATACAGGTGCTCAGAGTGTGGGAAGGGGTTTAACTGTAATTCTGACTTAAAGAGACACATCTTGGTTCACAGAGATAAGAGGCCTCACAAATGTTCAGATTGTGATAAATGTTTTAAAAAAAAATCTGATCTTAAAAGACATCAGAGAATTCACACTGGAGAGAAACCATTCAAGTGTTCAGTTTGTGAAAAAGGTTTTAAACAAAAACCTGATCTTAAGCGACACATGTTAGTTCACTCTGGAGAGAAACCATTCAAATGTTCAGTTTGTGAGAAAGGTTTTATACAAAAAGGTAATCTTAAAAAACATCTGTGTACTCATGTAGAGGATGGAACTCTAGACCAGTCTTCACTGATGGATCCTGACTCCTCTGTGGCTGATGTGAAACGATACAGCTGCTCAGAGTGTGGGAAGCGGTTTAGGAAGCAATTATGATTTAAAAATGCACATGTTAGTTCACACAGATAAGAGGCCTCACAAATGTTCAATTTGTGAGAAAGGTTTAAAAAAAAAATCTGATCTTAAAAAACATATGAGAACTCACACAGGAGAGAGACCTTACGTCTGTTCAGTTTGTGAGAAAGGTTTCAAACACAAATCTAATCTTGTTAAACATCAGAGAATTCACAGTGGAGAGAAACCATTCAAGTGTTCAGTTTGTGAAAAAGGTTTTAAACACAAACCTGATCTTAAGCGACACATGTTAATTCACTCTGGAGAGAAACCATTCAAATGTTCAGTTTGTGAGAAAGGTTTCAAACACAAATCTAATCTTGTTAAACATCAGAGAATTCACACTGGAGAGAAACCCTACAACTGTGTTAGTGTCCACACTGCTCAAATGTTCCCTGAATAAGAAGTGATTATTAAATGAATTGTGTATGTTCTGGTTTACAGATGAGGTTTATCTGTGGTTTATTCAGACGTTCCACTCTGGGTTATATGCGTAATTAAGTAATTGCTGAACAATTAAAAGAACACCTCTCCAGTAATAATTTGCTGTATCCCATGCAATTTGGATATAGGAAACACCATTCCACCGAAACTGCATGCTGCTATTTCATAGAGACAGTAAAGGCAAAGCTGGACAAGGGCGGGGTTGTGGGTGCCGTATTCTTGGACCTAAGTAAGGCTTTTGACACCACTCAGTGTTACTGAAAAAGCTCACCCATTACAATCTGTCTTACAGTGCACTGCAGTGGATAGAATCATATCTTAACGACCGTGTCCAGTGTGTGCGCATCAACTCAAAGCTATCAACATCTAAGGCCAATGATATGGGAGTTCCACAAGGCTCTGTCCTTGGGCCATTGCTTTTTACAGTTTATATAAACGATCTCCCGTCAGTATGTGGTGATGTGGACATACAAATGTATGCGGACGATACCGTTGTCTATGTACATGGGAGTGATGCGACCAGTGTGGCAAAAAAACTAACTAAAGTTATGCAAAACATCTCACACTGGCTACAATCTGCTTCTCTCACTCTGAACACAAACAAAACGGTGGCAATGTATTTTACTAAGACACAAAAACAGAAGTCCTCGTTTCCATGTATATACATAAATAAGAGTCAAATCAAAACAGTAGAAGAATTCAAATATTTAGGAGTTGTTCTGGATCCAATTTTTTGTTTTAAAAAGCATGTTAAAAAAGTTTCTAATACTTTAAAATATAGTCTGTCTGTGTTTAGAAATATTCGAAACAAATTGACCTATGATGCTGCAAAAGTGTACCTTGATGCAATGATTATTTCACATATTAATTATTGTATATCTTGTTGGTCTCAAGCAGGTGAGACAACAACAAAACCTCTAAAGTCCTTATATAATCAAGCTGTTAAAATATAGGACAAAAAGTCACTGCGATATCATCATTGTCCAATATATATAACACAACACGCTAAATTTTGACAATTTAATTACCTATTCAAATGTGCGATTAATCTTTAAAATCTTAATGAATGCAGCGCCTCCTCCACTGGAAAAATGTGTGCAGCTCTGCTCTGAACAAACAGTGAGGACCTCCAGGTCCAAATGACTGCAGATTACCTCAGCGGAGTTCTGCTTTCTCACAGACAGCTTTCTCCTTCAAAGCCATTAAAGAATGGAACTCCCACAGAGTCTGAAACTTTCCTCTGACATGAAAAACTTTTCATTTAATGTCAAGAAATTACTATTGGAAAATCAGCAGTGTCAGCATTAAGAATTGTAACAGGTACGATGTGGTCTTAGTGAGATTTTAATGTATAATTTTATTGTGTAATAATTCATAGTCACAGCGTGTGAATGTGTTTTGTTTATATTGCTTGTATTTGCTTATGTGGTATTTCTCACCTGCTCAGGGACTACAGATGGAAACTAGCTTCAGCTATAATCTGCTGTAAAGCATCTTTAATGTATTTGCACATTGTCCCTGTCAAATAAACTAATAAATAAATAAATAAAATGTTACATAGAAAGAGAAAACGGTTACAGCCTTAGGTGAAGTTTTTGTGTCTCTGTTTGTGGTGAGGCTGAAGGTAGAGCTTAGGGGAAGTCTGGACCCTCCAGGAGGCTCCTGCAGCTTTTGGAGCGGCTTCACCCAGAGCTGGGGCTTTTCCCTGTGTTTTTAAACAGGCAGCTGTCAGGACGCCCGCAGTGAACTCGTGAGGACCCCTGTGTGATTAGCTCCTGTGCTAACTGTGTGACAAACAGCCCCAAAGCGGAGCCTTAAAGTGAACAGAGCGCAGTGAAACATGGCAGAAGTGAAGCTGAAGGAGGAGACGGAGCTGTGGGATCCCGCGGAGCACAACAACAGGTCAGACACAGCCGCTAGAGGGCGCTCACAGAACCAAAACAAGACGCTTTTATGCTCAATGTGGGAGGCTAAAGTGGCGCTGTACATGTGAGGCAGATGTGAGGCAGATGTGAGGCTGTGGCTGTAGGAACAGGTCTGAATGGAGAAAGGAACCTACATGAAAGTATCTTAGAGTTGTGTAACTGTTTACAGCTGCTGTGTCTTTACCATTAGTTAACTGTGTTTGGATTCATATTTAACTGTTTGAGGATCCATGACCTGTTCTCTCTTCAGTTGTGTGACCAGACGTCCTCCTTTTCCCGGACATGTCCCGGCCGAATTTCTCAAAATTACCCCAAATGTCCCAGATTTTAATTCTACCACAGTCAAACGGCATTTATATTATTTTATTTTATTTTTATATTGCACAAGTACAATTACATAAAAGGAATACAATGTACAAACATAATTAACTAATGATGTACAAATACATAAACACATAGAAAGAGTGAAAGTGGTTAACCACAATTCATACAAATTTGTTTAAACAAAAGTTTACGAAAACCAAAACAAAAAACAAAAAAAAAAAACATTAATACATATCAAAAACGGGGGTGTTATTGTTTACATTGAAGTTGAGGTAAAGGTGTTATAGGATTCTGTGGTTTTAAATGCTTTTTTATTGTTGCTATACAGAGAACGGGTTCGTGACAAGATATCTTCAACAGCAAAACAATGAAGCATTTTAGGATGGAAATGACTCGAGTTAGCGTTAACACAAAAGTATTTTGATACTTCAGTGTGTGATAGCGCTGTAACTAATGATTATTTTGGTAGTCGATTAGTTGACTAGTCAAACGATTACTTCTGTTGTGTTTACCTAACCCCACACTGCTGTACATGTTACACCTGCTCAAGCACATCACTGATTATCACCCTTCTACCATAACAACCTTCTATTGGTAAAATAACCACAAAGATATGTGATTTTTTTTTTTTAACATAACCCCAAGTTATGTTAAAAAATATATATATTAGCTATAAATTAGCTTTAAATAATGCAACAAAATAAACTGCCAAATTTGTCGCGAGTGAACAACAGAGAAAAGCTTTGATTAATCTGCAGTTTACAGACTGCATGTGACATTTGTCAGCTCAGACTACTGTTGCAGGCTAAATGTGCCTCGTTAGCTTAACTTGCAAAAACGTACCCATGAGTATCAGAAGTGGACACGGCTCCCGGGTGTTTTTGTTTTGTTTTGGGTCATATAAAAAATGCGTTTTTTTGTAATTTTACAAACTAAATGTGTGTCCGTACCACGCGTTGACTATAAAAATTAGCGTCAACAAATTTTAATAATCGACATCGTCGATTATGTTGACTAATCGTTACAGCCCTAGTGTGTGATAAATATTCACCAAGAGTGACAAAGCAGTTAAAAGAGTTTCAAGGCTTGTTTGTTTACTTTTTTCTGGTGCTGTTTCTAATGCATCTTTATAGCATTTCTCTGTCTGTGACCACTAACAAGGCAAATTCATCACTCAGCGGTCGTTTTTTAGACCTAGGTTTCCGATCTCTATTGTAGGGTTTATTATTGATTTATATCGAGCATGAACTCTTTGATTCTTGGTTTTCATTTGGGCCATTTGCATTAATGGATAATGTACTGTACCCTACATTAATGTTCCAGTGTTTGTACTGTTGTTCAGGTGTTCTGTGGTTACTGACTGCTTTGGGGATGCATTATTTGTATGGAGTTATGAGAGGCATGTGATTGGATAAGAAAGACAGGGGGCAGGGCGAGTGCTCTGTTGTGTGTTAGAGGCAAGAGAGAGGGAAGAGTTACGGCCAGTCAGGGAGAATTTCTCTGGACTGTAACTTATTGTATTGACACGGTTGAGGCTGACAGTAACCATTTAAAGTTCCACAGTAAAACAAGGTCTTGTGACATCCATCTCATCCATCATTACGTCCAGCCGGACGTTACAGTACGTTCCAAGTAAACTAAAAAGATTTTGAATATATTTTGTGTTGTGGTTAATATAATTTTTTGTATACGAAAATAAAATTTTGTTTTGCATTGTTTTTGCCTTTAGCATTGTTGTATGCGCAGTACTGTCGTGTTCCTAAATTAAACCAAAGAACGTGGGACAACTGTGTGCTGACAAACGAGGACAACGTTTTATTAACACATTGCTCTAACGTTATCCGCACAGCTTACAGCGCAGGTTACATCAATTGCGTGACCAAAGAGTAACAGTGACATCCAAAATAATACTGTCTCTTAGAATTACTAACAGCACAAGTACGTTCTCCCCAGACTGCGACACGCCACTTTTATCCTTCCAGCGCTTTGCAAATCCATCACTTCACAGAGCGCACGACACGCTTTCCCCTTCATCCCACCGTGAGTCACACTTGTGTTTTTGGAGAAAGGACGTGTCTCCTTACATTTCTCTCGTGCGCCTCGCGTACCTCTTGTTTTGTGCAGACAGAGCCGTGGCAGAGGCGAAATCAGCAAAAGCTGGGGGCACAGAGAGACAGGGAAGCGTCTGGCACTGCCGTGTTCTCCAGCACAACAAGGCTTAAGGAGCCTGATCAGTAACAGGAGAAATATGGACATCAGGGAGAGTTTTGAGTAGAGCCCGACTGATATGGATTTTTTTGAGGCTGAGGCCAATGCTGATACCGATATTAAGTAAAAAAAAAAAAAAAACGATATCTGATTAAAAAAAAAAAAGTATTTTAAAGCATTTTTCTTTCTGCTCTTGTTTACATGAACATGGCGAGTCCACCCCATGCCACTTTATTAGGCTAAACTTATTTTTAAAATGTTGTAGAAAGCTGCTTATTGTTCTTTATGCTGATTGTTATGCAGGTTGTAGTGGGCATTGGTGTGGGGAGTATTATTATGTATTTTATGTATTATATTTATTTTATTTAGCTTTAACTAAATTTGTTGAGCTTACATTTTATTTAAACTTGCCGTGGAAGTAGAGCATGGGGAGAACCACAAAATGCATTTTGAATTTTTGTTCTATGAGGTTTTATGGCAAAGAAATGAGTAAAGTATTTTTATTGCCTTTTTGAGCTTTTCAGGCCATGAGAAGGTGATTTGGGGAGTTTCCTATGAACTGCAGAGTAAAAGCCCAACTGTTTGGAAACACCAGCGCCCTCTGCTGGACAAATAGCTGAAGGCCATCATTTGCAAGTAAACAGGTCTTATTCCATCACACAGTAAACATAATACTGTTTATATCGGCCGGTATCAGCCAGATTTCGGCCCATAACTCATAATTTTCTAATGGGCTATATCGGCCGATAATATTGCCCAACCGATGTATCGGTCAGGCTCTAGTTTTGAGTCCATAGATGTGTCCTACACTTGTCAAGCTTTAAGTCACTTTTCGTTAGATGACAGCTGACCTCTTCCTTGCGGAGACACAAAACAGCTCTGAAATAATACAGCAGTAATTAAAGTCACGATCTGAAGCACGCGTTACCACGGCGATGCCTTTGTCACAATATTTTAGTTGTGTTATTATAAAAGCAACATAAAACATGAGTCCAGACGTCCTGACAAAAGCTTCTGGAGCTAGTGGTGTTCTCTGGAGCCTTTGTCCACAGCTCAGTGATGAGACTGAAGGCTTCAGCCCTGTGCTGCAGGGGCGGAGCAGAGCTGGGGGCCCCACTGAGGAACCATTAACAGAGGATTTTTTAACACAAGTCACAAGGAGCCGGTGTAAACATAACAAAACTAAAGCTAAATCACACTGTGCTCCAGTCTGTGTGGAGAAGCAGCCCATGTTTAAATTGTGAGTCATTATAAGAAACAGTGTTTTGTCTTGAAACTTTAAAAGACGTAAAATCATTGTCTCTTTTTTGCTGCAGGGAGGTAGTTGCTGAAAAATCATATATGATCTTCTAAAATACATAAGAATACAGGAAATCACAACTATTTAGTTCAAATTTTCTTATGGGAGGACTCCCAGTCCCCCCCAGCCTTCTATTATATGTCATAAAAATCTACTACAAAATACATCGTAGCACAATTCAGGGAGTGACACAAAACTGATGTTAATTCTTAGAAAAGTATTATCAAATGTAGCCTTTATTCTGTTTGTGATTTTTTTTATCTTTCCAAGGGCACCACCAGAGCTAGGGCCAGCTTTCTTTATATTTTATAAAAGTGTGTACTTTTGTTCTTCTGCAGCTGGGAGCCCCCCCACATTAAAGAGGAACCAGAGCTGTGCATCAAACAGGAGCCGGAAGAGTTTCCTTTTCACATGGTCTCTGTCAAAACTGAAGATGATGAAGACAAGTCCTCTGTGCTTCATCAAAGACCAACTGAGGAGAACAGAGAGGAAACTAATGGAGAGGACTGTGGAGCAGAAGCAGGCTGCAGCTCAGATCCACTCACACAGTTACACTCAGATAGTGAGGAGCACACTGACAGCTCTTCTGACACCGACCACTCAGAAGACTATAGTCAAGAACAGGCTCCGGCAAAAAGAAGCTACGCAATGATCAGTCCTGACTCCTCTGTGCCTGATGTGGGAGGAACCCACAGACCTTACAGCTGCTCAGACTGTGGGAAGGGGTTTAAGAAGAATTCAGATTTACAGAAGCACATGTCAGTTCACACAGGAGAGAGACCTTTCAAATGTTCAGTTTGTGAGAAATGTTTTAAACAAAAATGTAGTCTTAAACGACATCTCAGAATTCGACATCACATCACTCGCTCAGAAGACACGACTTCACTCAAAACTCCTTCCACAACGATAAATCCTAACTCCTCTGTGAAACCATACAGGTGCTCAGAGTGTGGGAAGGGCTTTAAGTGGAATTCTAACTTACAGGAACACATGCTAGTTCACACAGATAAGAGGCCTCACAGATGTTCATTTTGTGAGAAAGGTTTTAAAAAAAAATCTGATCTTAAAAGACATATGAGCACTCACACAGGAGAGAGACCTTACGTTTGTTCAGTTTGTGAGAAAGGTTTCAAACACAAATCTAATCTTGTTGAACATCAGAGAATTCACACTGGAGAGAAACCATTCAAATGTTCAGTTTGTGAGAAAGGTTTTAAACATAAACCTGATCTTAAGCGACACATGTTAGTTCACTCTGGAGAGAAACCATTCAAATGTTCAGTTTGTGAGAAAGCTTTTATACAAAAAGGTAATCTTAAAAAGCATATGTGGACTCATGTAGAGAATGAAACTCTAGACCAGTCTTCACTGATGGATCCTGACTCCTCTGTGGCTGATGTGAAACCTTACAGCTGCTCAGAGTGTGGGAAGGGGTTTAAGTCAAATTCAGTTTTGCAGATGCACATGTTAGTTCACACAGGAGAGAGGCCTTACGTCTGTTCAGTTTGTGAGAAAAGTTTCAAACAAAAATCTCATCTTGTTAAACATGAGAGAATTCACACTGGTGAGAAACGTTTTGTTTGTTCAGTTTGTGAGAAAGCTTTCAAACAAAAATCTCATCTTACTCGACATCGAACATGTCTTCATCACATCTGTCCAGTTTGTAAGAAAGGTTTTACAGTAAAAAGCACTCTTATAAGGCACATGAGAACTCACACAGAAGAGAAACCAAAGATGCCCATGCTAGATGACACAGGAGAAAGGCCTTTCAAATGTTCAGTTTGTAAGAAATGTTTCAAACAAAAATGTGATTTTGTTAGACATCTGGGGGAACATTCAAATGTTCAGTTTCTGAGAAAGCTTTTATAGAAAAATGTTATCTTAAAAGACATGAGAATTCACACAGAAGAGAAAACTTGTTTGAGAAAGGTTTTAAACAAAAATCTCATTTTGCTCAACATCTACAGCATCTCCATCACGTGTCCAGTTTGTAAGAAATGTGAAACTGTGATCTAAAGGAACATCTGAGGACTCATGTAGAGGATGGAACTCTAGACCCTGACTCCTCTGTGACTGATGTGGGAGGAAACTCACAAAGCAACGTTTTTCTGTTTATCTGCCTTTTCTTCTCTTTGTTTATTGTAAACTCAACATTTTGAATGGATATATATATATATATAAAGTGATGGTGTTAACTGAAATGTTTGCGTTTTTGTGAACGTGTTGAATCGGCGTCAGGCGTCGTACTCAAACGATTCTGATTGGTTGTGTTCTGTTCACTATTTGTCAAACAGCTCACGTTTAACATTAAAATATAAGGATCTTTTGTTCTAACAACTCTTCATTACACATCTGTGATGCTAATGTGCGGTAGTTAGTAGTTAGCTTACCTTAGCTTTAGGCTTGTACAGATGAAAATATAATCCTCCCTCTGAGGCAAACAGTATTTTTGCAGTAATTAAAAATAGCTATTATTTCCTTGTCTTCTAGAGCTTTACGAAACATTGTCATAGGATTTCTATTTATTAAATTATCCCCAAATATCACAGGACTCGTTATTTTCTTTGCCGGGTTTAGTCCAATATTTACAAAAAATGTTATTAATAAATTGTATTAATGAAATATTGTTAACTACTTCCTCCATATTATTTACAATGTGGCAAACACTATAGAGACTTGTCTCACCCACAAATATAGACTTTTATTCTGAAAGTGTTTACGGAGGAATGGAAGTGGTTGTTGGAATTTTTTTCTGGTTTTTAAAGCATTAAAGGTGTAATTTGTAAGCTTTCACTTTAAAACACCAGAGGGCAGAGTTTTGTGCACTTTTTGCTCAGTTTTCTATATCGCCATCAGGAGGCAGTGTTCAGATTTGTTCACAAGGAGCATTCAGGTCGTCCTCCTATGACAATGAGGGGTCCGCCCACTTCATGTCGCGCTCCTAAAGTCCTCCCCCTCCCACTAAACTCTGTGTTTTGAGAGCAGGAGCATGTTGGGCCATGGTGTAGCAGTAAAGTGACTACTCCTGGATCTGCAGGTCGCAGGATCAAATCCCTGTTAAGACACTGCCTTCCAGGGACACCTTGAATAATAATGGATAGAAAATTTGAGGTCACAACACACATTTTAGTTTGTATTGTCTTTTGGAAAACTAAAAAGTTCACTTCATTTACTCTGTGATCCAAGAATTATGCTCTGACCGAAGTGACTTTGTCCAGAGAGCAGTCAGCTGCAGCACCGTGTTTATGTTCAGTTACTGACCAGCACGTAAAGTTCTGCGAGTGTAAAGCTACGACTGTAGACGGCTAACGTTAGCTGTCATCAAACAAAACACGCTCATAACCATCATTTATTTATTCCACTGATCTACAGCAAAACGCTTCCGGAACAAAAGTAGTGAAATTTTTATTGGATTAGGTCACTAATAAAGAAAAAGTAAGTCAGAAGTGCAGATTGGCTTTAGTTTAATAACAGCGAGGACTCACCTGTATAACAGCGAGGACTCACCTGTATAACAGCGAGGACTCACCTGTATAACAGCGATGGTCAGGACTCACCTGTATAACAGCGATGGTCAGGACTCACCTGTATAACAGCGAGGACTCACCTGTGTAACAGCGAGGTCAGGACTCACCTGTATAACAGCGAGGACTCACCTGTGTAACAGCGAGGACTCACCTGTATAACAGCGATGGTCAGGACTCACCTGTATAACAGCGATGGTCAGGACTCACCTGTATAACAGTGAGGACTCACCTGTGTAACAGTGATGACTCACCTGTATAACAGCGATGGTCAGGACTCACCTGTATAACAGTGAGGACTCACCTGTGTAACAGCGAGGACTCACCTGTATAATGTTGTATGTGATTTTAACATGATCAAGTTTATAATGAAATGTGAAGAAATGTATCTAATCATGTGACCAGGATCTGACCCAGACTCAAGACGCCACAACAAGTGCAAGGGAACAATCTGTGCTGGAAATGTGGCCTTCATGGGAGCAGAAGTGATAATAGCCCCTCCCTTACAACTCGCACTGCTTTGCCTGAGAACTGGTTCAGATCCTGGACTATGCCCATATCTGGAGTGGGTGGTATGAAGTTGAGCCTGGGTATTTATTCAGTGTGATAGGGACAGTCGTTGTTGGATGCCCAGCGTAAGCCCTGAGTAAGACGTAGGCGGTAGGGACAGATCCAACCCAGAGCTCTGTTTAATTTGGCTTATGCGAATAAAAAGACAAAAAGCTAAAAAAAAGCTGATTGGAGTCTTTATTGATTAGAAAAAGAACGCGTCATTATGGTGACCCCGACGTGATGAGAAGTTGTCCCCTGGCTCAGGAACCTTCTGCAGCGGCTGGCATTGATCCAAGTGGAAGTTGTAGAAGCCGGAGATGGAGCAGAGGTTGTTGTGGAGAGTTGAGGCCCTTCTTAAAGGAGCCAGCGTTGTCCAGGTGGTTCAGTTGGTCAGCTGTGATGTTTCCAGTACAGGCAGAGCTTTGGGCCCTGCCTGTTTTCCCTCAGCACTCTCCCATTGTGTTATCTACTTTTCCAGAGTGGAGGTAGGAGCAGTGATACCTCACAGCATTCATTTAGGAAACATGTTTTTGGTAAACATATTATCTGGGACCTGCTGAGAGAAAATAGAGGAACACGTTGCACACAAAACAATGCCATCCCCCTTTTTTTTTTTTTTACACATTAGCAAAGCTTATTCAACCAAATGACCGTGCTCTGCATATCCACGTGCAGGGGCTCGTACCACGTCCCCTGGTGTTTAAAACCCTCTTTATTAATCAGCGGTCATCAACTCCAGCAATTGCACAGTACGAGTAATAAAGGTTAGGAAAGAAATTGTCTATCAGTTATTGCAGGAGTGATACAGGTCACAGCAGATCTGAGTACTTTTGCTCGAATCTACAAGCATCAATAACCATGTCCTGGCTCAGGTGCACTAAGACACAACATGCTTTGGCCTTGCAGCTGTTACGCTGCTGTTGTCCTTGTACCGCAGTAAGCTCAGATAATAATAAACTAACGGGATAACACAGAAATTAATAAATTTCCATTATTGTATTTTTTTTTGTATAACTATATCACCAAAAAGGGGGGATGTTAACAGCACTCAAGCAACAGTGGTACACAAAAGGGTTGACAGGTTATGTACAGAAATCTTGTCCACAGCTCATAATGCAGGTAAAAGCACACACAACACCTGCAGCTGGGGTAAGGAATCTGCATTTACTGAGAGCTCTGTGTATTTCTGTAAGTGTAAAATAACTAATTTAGGAAGCATTTTCTGTTTTATTTCAAAGGTCTATTGAACTTGTTGCAACAAGAATTAGAAACTCTGCTCATCTGAAACAGTGGTGACCTTCTGGGGCCATGTGATCACAGACAGGAGACTTCCTGGCCTCAGCAATAATGCAACAAAATGTTTGAGTTAACATGACGTCATTCTTAAAAAATTGTGCACAAAAATGAAAGGGGAATGGTAAAATACATTTTTGGGACTGACCAAACTCTGATGTGGACACTTTCTGTGTGAATGTCTGGGTGAATGTGAATATGTGAACTTTAATCACTCTTTGTGTTGTTATGATCCAAAATGTTCATATTTCTGAAATTAACAGGTTTTAACAGGTGCTTAATAAAGATAATAAGGATCCAACAAACTGGATCCATATGGACCTGAACCCACTGAAAACAACTCTAGGAGAAGAGTTGTGGTGTGTATATGTTGATATTTCCCTCCACAGACTGAACTATCACCTAAAAGCAATACAAATGGACCAAAAGACTGAGCTGATACAAACCCATATGGAACAATATGAAATATGGAACAAGCACACTTCAGAAAAGTGTGTATCATTCAAGGAACTAAGGAAAATCCAAGGAAAATACATGGATGTGGTAACTATAACACCTTTGGTAAAGTATTTCAGATTGCCTTATCATATTTGATGCTTTTATGTGCTATCTATGTGAGTCTAACTTTTTTTGCCAAATTACAACTTTACTAAAAAATCCATGAGAGAATTGAAATCAGAGATCATGGTCCAGACACGAGACCATCCCCCAAAAAAAAAAAAAAAAAGGGGGGATGGCATTGTTTTGTGTGCAACATGTTCCTCTATTTTCTCTCAGCAGGTCCCAGATAATACGTTTACCAAAAACATGTTTCCTAAATGAATGCTGTGAGGTATCACTGCTCCTACCTCCACTCTGGAAAAGTAGATAACACAATGGGAGAGTGCTGAGGGAAAACAGGCAGGGCCCAAAGCTCTGCCTGTACTGGAAACATCACAGCTGACACTGAGCCACCTGGACAACGCTGGCTCCTTTAAGAAGGGCCTCAACTCTCCACAACAACCTCTGCTCCATCTCCGGCTTCTACAACTTCCACTTGGATCAATGCCAGCCGCTGCAGAAGGTTCCTGAGCCAGGGGACAACTTCTCATCAGTCGGAGACAAACAACAACCTTCCTCTCTGGACGTTGAGGACATCAACACTGACCAAGAGGATCACCTCACTCACTGACTCTCACAACAGTCAGGCTGCGTTGACCTGCACGGACACAGGTGCGAGCCTAGCGCCGCCTGTGTTCGCTCCGGTGAATTCACAACACACACACATCTCACAACGAGCAGAGCACACACCTCACAGGTTGTTACTGCAACTGAAGAACAACGACCAGACTCATCTTGCGCATTTAACAAAAAGACTATGACATCTGAGCAAGACCTGACCCGGAGAGGGGCCAGGCGCAAAATCAGACATTGTAAATGGGCTTTGTGAAAGAGCCATACATGCTGCTGTCATTAACTTTATTTATTGATTATTATAAACAGGGTTTTATTATAATCAAAAGGGGGGAACGTAGTGGAAATTTATTAATTTCTGTGTTATCCCGTTAGTTTATTATTATCTGAGCTTACTGCGGTACAAGGACAACAGCAGCGTAACAGCTGCAAGGCCAAAGCATGTTGTGTCTTAGTGCACCTGAGCCAGGACATGGTTATTGATGCTTGTAGATTCGAGCAAAAGTACTCAGATCTGCTGTGACCTGTATCACTCCTGCAATAACTGATAGACAATTTCTTTCCTAACCTTTATTACTCGTACTGTGCAATTGCTGGAGTTGATGACCGCTGATTAATAAAGAGGGTTTTAAACACCAGGGGACGTGGTACGAGCCCCTGCACGTGGATATGCAGAGCACGGTCATTTGGTTGAATAAGCTTTGCTAATGTGTAAAAACAAAAAAAAAGGAAGATACGTGGGTTTTTCATTATTTGCTTTGCAGCTTAAAATTTGTTGATCTCCGATTGGAGATCAAAAGGGGGAATGTTGTATGTGATTTTAACATGATCAAGTTTATAATGAAATGTGAAGAAATGTATCTAATCATGTGACCAGGATCTGACCCAGACTCAAGACGCCACAACAAGTGCAAGGGAACAATCTGTGCTGGAAATGTGGCCTTCATGGGAGAGCAGAAGTGATAATAGCCCCTCCCTTACAACTCGCACTGCTTTGCCTGAGAACTGGTTCAGATCCTGGACTATGCCCATATCTGGAGTGGGTGGTATGAAGTTGAGCCTGGGTATTTATTCAGTGTGATAGGGACAGTCGTTGTTGGATGCCCAGCGTAAGCCCTGAGTAAGATGTAGGCGGTAGGGACAGATCCAACCCAGAGCTCTGTTTAATTTGGCTTATGCGAATAAAAAGACAAAAGATAAAAGAAACTGATTGGAGTCTTTATTGATTAGAAAAAGAACGCGTCAATAACAGCGATGGTCAGGACTCACCTGTATAACAGTGAGGACTCACCTGTGTAACAGCGAGGACTCACCTGTATAACAGCCAGGACTCACCTGTATAACAGCGATGGTCAGGACTCACCTGTATAACAGCGAGGACTCACCTGTATAACAGCGAGGACTCACCTGTATAACAGCGATGGTCAGGACTCACCTGTATAACAGCGAGGACTCACCTGTATAACAGCGAGGACTCACCTGTATAACAGCGAGGTCAGGACTCACCTGTATAACAGCGAGGACTCACCTGTGTAACAGTGAGGTCAGGACTCACCTGTGTAACAGCGAGGAGTCACCTGTATAACAGCGAGGACTCACCTGTGTAACAGCGAGGAGTCACCTGTATAACAGTGAGGACTCACCTGTGTAACAGCGAGGACTCACCTGGGACTCACCTGTATAACAGCGAGGACTCACCTGTATAACAGCGAGGAGTCACCTGTATAACAGCGAGGACTCACCTGTATAACAGCGAGGAGTCACCTGTATAACAGTGAGGACTCACCTGTGTAACAGCGAGGACTCACCTGTGTAACAGTGAGGTCAGGACTCACCTGTATAACAGTGAGGACTCACCTGTATAACAGCGAGGACTCACCTGTATAACAGCGAGGAGTCACCTGTATAACAGTGAGGACTCACCTGTATAACAGCGAGGACTCACCTGTGTAACAGTGAGGAGTCACCTGTATAACAGCGAGGACTCACCTGTGTAACAGCGAGGAGTCACCTGTATAACAGCGAGGACTCACCTGTGTAACAGCGAGGAGTCACCTGTATAACAGCGAGGACTCACCTGTATAACAGCGAGGACTCACCTGTGTAACAGTGAGGAGTCACCTGTATAACAGCGAGGACTCACCTGTGTAACAGCGAGGAGTCACCTGTATAACAGCGAGGACTCACCTGTGTAACAGTGAGGAGTCACCTGTGTAACAGCGAGGAGTCACCTGTATAACAGCGAGGACTCACCTGTGTAACAGTGAGGAGTCACCTGTATAACAGCGAGGACTCACCTGTGTAACAGCGAGGACTCACCTGTGTAACAGTGAGGACTCACCTGTGTAACAGCGAGGACTCACCTGTATAACAGCGAGGACTCACCTGTATAACAGTGAGGACTCACCTGTGTAACAGCGAGGACTCACCTGTGTAACAGCGAGGTCAGGACTCACCTGTATAACAGCGAGGTCAGGACTCACCTGTATAACAGCGAGGACTCACCTGTATAACAGCGAGGACTCACCTGTGTAACAGCGAGGACTCACCTGGGACTCACCTGTGTAACAGCGAGGACTCACCTGTATAACAGCGAGGACTCACCTGTATAACAGCGAGGACTCACCTGGGACTCACCTGTGTAACAGCGAGGACTCACCTGTGTAACAGCGAGGACTCACCTGTATAACAGCGAGGA
>CM036243.1:41612553-41707553 GCA_020698575.1 Bostrychus sinensis | reverse complement strand
CCACATTAAAGAGGAACCAGAGCTGTGCATCAAACAGGAGCCGGAAGAGTTTCCTTTTCACATGGTCTCTGTCAAAACTGAAGATGATGAAGACAAGTCCTCTGTGCTTCATCAAAGACCAACTGAGGAGAACAGAGAGGAAACTAATGGAGAGGACTGTGGAGCAGAAGCAGGCTGCAGCTCAGATCCACTCACACAGTTACACTCAGATAGTGAGGAGCACACTGACAGCTCTTCTGACACCGACCACTCAGAAGACTATAGTCAAGAACAGGCTCCGTCAAAAAGAAGCTACGCAATGATCAGTCCTGACTCCTCTGGGACTGATGTGGGAGGAACACACAGACCTTACAGCTGCTCAGACTGTGGGAAGGGGTTTAGGAGCAATTATGATTTAAAGATGCACATGTTAGTTCACACAGGAGAGAGACCTTATGTTTGTTCAATTTGTGAGAAAGGTTTCAAACGAAAATCTGAACATAGTCGACATCTCATAGTTCAACACGACTTCTGCGCAGTTTGTGGGAAAGGTTTTTCAGCCAAGATTAATCTACAAGCACATCTGAGGACTCATGTAGAGGACGGGACTCTCGAGCAGTCTTCAGTGATAGAAGGAAAGATCAAACCATACAGGTGCTCAGAGTGTGGGAAGAGGTTTACAAGGAATTCAGATTTACAGAGACACATGTTAGTTCACGCAGAAGAGAGGCCTTACAAGTGTTCAGTTTGTGAGAAAGGTTTCCTACAAAAATCTGATCTTAATCGACATCAGAAACACATTCATCACATGTGTCCAGTTTGTGAGAAAGGTTTTGTGAAGCACTCTGATCTCAGGGCACATCTGAAGGCTCATTATGAGGAAGGTTCTTTAGACCAGTCTTCAGTGATTAGTCCTGACTCCTCTGTGACCGATGTGAAACCATACAAGTGCTCCGAGTGTGGGAAGGGATTTAAAAAACACTTCCAATTAAAGAAGCATGGTTTCTTTCACACTGAGGAAAGACCTTTCAAATGTTCAGTTTGTGAGAAATGTTTTAAACAAAATGGCCATCTTGTTAGCCATCAGAGAATTCACACTGGAGAGAAACCATTCAGATGTTCAGCTTGTGAGAAAACGTTTACAGCAAAATGTGATCTTACAATCCACATGAGGACTCACACAGGAGAGAGACCTTACGTCTGTTCCTTTTGTGAGAAAGGTTTCAAACGCAAATCCGAGCTCACTCAGCATCAGAAACTTCCCCATGAGAGCTGCCCAGTTTGTAAGAAATATTTTATTAAGAACTTAAGCCTAAGTGTACACATGTGGACTCATGTAGTGGATGGGACTCTAGCCAGTCTTCAGTGATAAATCCTGACTCCTCTGGGTGTGATGGGTGAGGAACAGCCAAACCATGCAGGTGCTCAGAGTGTGGGAGGAGGTTTAGATTTAGTTTACAGAAACACACTACTTCACACAGGAGAGAGAGCTTTCAGCTGTACACACTTTCACTGGACTCCTTTGATGGGTTAAAGACACACTGCTCACACAGCTTCTGTGGACATTCTGACAATTTCACAGAGTCTGAACAGCTGCAGGTCACATGGTCATCTGAGCTCCTGAAAGGGTTTAATGTCTATACTATATTGAGATTGACTGAACAAAATTGAATTGAATAAATGATGAATCTCTCCTGATAATTGATAAATTGACAGTTATGAAGCTTATTACAGAAATGTCCTGGTCCTGAAGGCACTGGAGGACGGCTTCTCAAAAACTGAGCCCTGCAGCTGTCAGACATCTTTGCCCTGATCTTCCAGATGTCATTCCAGCTGCATTAGGTCCTGGTCTTTGTAAGGACTCAATAATTGTTCCTGAGCCAAAGAATGAAAGCCCAAAGACACTGAATGACTGTAGACCAGTGGCTCTGGTCTCACTGACTTTAACGCTCTGTATAGGATCAGGGCAGAAAGGACAAAACTATTATTGGTGTAAACTTCTGTTGCTGCCATGAGGATTCCAAGTGTCATCAGCCTCTTTTTAATTTCTTGTATTGTTGTTGTTGTCTGTTATATGTTCACTGCTGGCTGAGGAGAATGAAGATACTCTGAACCTGTGCCTTTTCTTCTCTTTGTTCATTGTAAAGTCAACATTTTAAATCAATAAAAGCTTTAGACATAAACACTAGTTATGTTGTCACGTGATCGTCCATAGAGCCTTTCGTGTGTCCAGTTTGTAATATTTACCATGATGCAACAGTCTTTACACAACAGTGTCATTCTACAAATGTATTAGTTCAGGCTCTGTACCAGTTCAGTCCATATACAGTATGTTTATGTTTATTTTATTTAATATGGGACAGTGCACATTAATTAACATGTGTTCATCAGTCCAGCTGTAAATGTGCCAGAGTTAGCCAAACAGGCTAATTTTCATTTGTAGTCCCATTGGCAGCTGATGGCAAAGAAAAAGGACAAATAACAGACACATAAACAATCAGGACATTACACAGGACACAAAGACAAAAGTCGATGAGATATCAGAACAGATTAGTAAAAATTAGAACACGCTAAAAACACAGGGTACATGAAACACAGTACGTATGAGTCCTTGCAGCTGTCCAGAGCATTAGAGCTCTCTATAGTGAGCAGCAGGAGTGGATGAGTGAGTGATTTGACAGCAGACTGTTTTGAACCAGGCTGGAAACAGCTTTATTTCCCATTGTGCTCCAGAGGTTTTCTCAGTCCCGCAGCCTGCCCCCTAGAGGCCAAAGCTCCTGCAGCTTTTGGAGCGGCTTCACCCAGAGCTGGGGCTTTTCCCTGTGTTTTTAAACAGGCAGCTGTCAGGACGCCCGCAGTGAACTCGTGAGGACCCCTGTGTGATTAGCTCCTGTGCTAACTGTGTGACAAACAGCCCCAAAGCGTAGCCTTAAAGTGAACAGAGCGCAGTGAAACATGGCAGAAGTGAAGCTGAAGGAGGAGACGGAGCTGTGGGATCCCGCGGAGCACAACAACAGGTCAGACACAGCCGCTAGAGGGCGCTCACAGAACCAAAACAAGACGCTTTTATGCTCAATGTGGGAGGCTAAAGCGGCTCCGGGGAGGGACCGCGTTTGTGGCTTTGTTTCTGAAACAAAAGCAGGACTCTTCCTTTTACATTTGAGTTCAAGGGCCACAGGTCACTTAGCTTATTTCTGATTCACGCTCACTAAAACATTGCCTCTGCCTCAGTGCTTAATCAGGTGAGCACCTGTCCCACTCCTGGTTGTCCTGCAGCTCTTCTGTCCTCTGTCCCACTGAGTAAGATAATGCCCCGCTTTTCCGCTGTTTTTTGTAGAATAAATATTTGTGGGTTGAATGTTTGTTGTGTCCTGCCCCTGTGTCCCGGGACAGGCCTCTGCTGGAGCTGGGGTCGGTGCCTCTGGATTGTTCTGAGAGTCACCACCAGGGGCCGCTTTAGACTGCGGTGAAGTGACGGTAATGCGTTGCACATTTTGCCGAGTACTTAAAGCTGCACTTCCTGATTTCTTTTTCCTTTTATTTTGGTAAAGATAATTATTTAGTTTTTAGTGCAGCACAACAGAAGTCATCTGAGAGAAAACTGAGCCTCTGAGGTCACTGTGGGCTGTGTTATAAAGGTTTTTAGTTTTAGAGCGAGGGAAGGAACAGTTTAACCAATCACACGCTTTCATAGGACAGGAGCGCTCTGATTGGTCGATACATCCTTTATCTATTCACAACTAGAATCTGTCAGGAATAATGTGAAGGAGCTTATTCTCAGTATTTCTATTTTTTATTTTAAAGAATGAAAAGCAGACTCCAGATCTGCTGTGTTACTGTGACAGACTCCAGGTTTGTGTGAGGAAAGAGGAGTGGATCATTCACACTCAACATTTTTTTAGACATCACTTTTACAGTCACACAATCATCAGGCAGTGCAGCTTTAAGGTAACTGCAGCAGCAAGGACAGAGGACGTCTGCCTCTCGTCTTTCTGCTGTTGGTTCATAAATGTGACTTTTACCATGGGTACACTTTAAGATCATACGTAGATGATGCAAAACAAAATAAAATGTATTTTGGAAATTCGTACAGCCAGGGTCTGCTCACTTTAACAAAATGATCATTGTCATTATCCTGAAGATTACTTTCTATAAATTGAAAATCTCTATGACCCTGTGTCCTCATGCATAAATGTAAACAAGTATACAATATAAAAAGTACAGTAAAATTACAGTGTCTGTAATTATATATAGCAACACGTGCCACAAGATGCCATATGTAAAGGACCCTAAAATCATAATCTTCAGAGTGTGTGACAAATTCTTCTCCAGTCACGTCTTCAGTCATGTCCTGCACCAACATACATATGTTCATAAAATTTGACGGTAGAAATTTTTAATAAATCATATATAAAATAAACTAAAGGTGCAATTTAAAAAAAAAAATCATATTCTTTAGAGAAATCTTGATGCAATTTTACTGTTTTAATTTTCCATCAGTAAAATGACCCCAAGTGTCATGTAACTGACACTAAATTCATATTTTTCAGGCTGGGGAGTGTGATCCCCTGTAGTTGGAACACACCTTCTGGTTCCTCTTCTTAAAAAGAGGAACCACCCCAGTCTGAGTCCAGAGGCACTGTCCCCGACCGCCACGCGATGTTGCAGAGACGTGTCAACCAGAACAGCCCAAAACATCCAGAGACCTGAGGGACTCAGGGCAGATCTCATCCACCCCCGGAGCCACTGAGGAGCTTTTTGACCTCAGTGACTTCAGCCTGGGTGATGGTCGAGTCCACCCCGAGTCCCCAGCCTCTGCTTCCTCTACAGAAGGCATGTCAGTGGGTTTGAGGACATCCTCAAAGTATTCCTTCCACTGCTCAACAACATCTCCAGTTGAGGTCAACAGCTCCATGTCCACTGTAAAGAGTGTTAGTGAAGCATTGCTTCCTCCTCCTGAGGCGGTGGACGGTTTGCTAGAACCTCTTTGAGGTCAACCTCCTCCCTGAACTCCTCCCAGACCCACTTTTTGCCTCCACAACCGCCCGGGCTGCAGCTCGCTTGGCCTGTCAGTACCCGTCGGCTGCCTCAGGAGTCCCACGAGCCAGCCAGGCTCGATAGGACTCCTTCTTCAGCCTGACGGCATCCCTAACTTCAGGTGTCCACCAGCGGGTTCGGGGGCTGCACCATGACAGGCACCAGAGACCTTACGGCCACAGCTCTGAACGGCCGCATTGACAATAGAGGTAGAGAACATGGTTCACTCGGACTCCATGTCTCCAACCTCCCTCGGGATCTGGACAAAGCTCTCCCGAAGGTGGGAGTTGAAGACCCCTCTGACAGAGGGCTCAGCCAGATGTTCCCAACAGACCTCGACAATACGTTTGGGCCTGCCGAGTCTGTCCGGCCTCCTCCTCCGCCAGCGGATCCAACTCAGTTGACAGCTCAGCCCCTCTCTTCACCCAAGTGTCCAAGACACACGGCCGAAGGTCAGATGACACGACAACAAAGTCAATCATCGACCTCCGGCCTAGGGTGTCCTGGTGCCACGTGCACTGATGGACACCCCTGTGCTCGAACATGGTGTTTGTTATGGACAAACTGTGATTAGCACAGAAGTCCAATAACAAAACACCACTCGGGTTCAGATCAGGGAGGCCGTTCCTCCCAATCACACCCCTCCAGGTGTCACTGTCGCTGCCCACGTGAGCATTGAAGTCTCCCAGCAGAATGACGGAGTCCCCAGTCGCAGCACCCCTCCCAGGGACTTCCAGAAGGACGGGTTCTCTGCTGCTGTTCGGCCGTAAGCCGAGACAACAGTGAGAGACCTGTCCTCGACCCGGAGGCGCAGGGATGTGACCCTCTCGTTCACCTGGGGTGAACTCCAACACATGGCAGCTGAGCTGGGGAGCTATGAGCCCACGCCAGCCCTGACTCTCACTGCAGGCAACTCCAGAGCAGAAGAGAGTCCAGCGTCTCTAAAGGAGTTGGGTTTCAGAGCCCAGGCTGTGTGGAGGTAACGCTCAACCTTCCACACAAGCTCAGGCTCCTTCCTTCCCAGCGAGGTGACGTTCCCTGTCTCTGTGGCTAGATTCACTGCCCATGGGTTGGGTCGTCGAGGGGCCTGACTTCAGCTGCCTCCCAGGTTGCACAACACAGACCCCAGATTTTGAATTTATAGAGACTAGTCTTCAGGGTAATGATAATTATAATTTTGTTAAAATAAACAGACCCTGTTCTAATTTTAAAATACCTTTTGTTTCGTTTTACATCAATCTACATGTGATCTTAAAAGTGTATTTATGGTAAAAATTGCATTTATGTAACAACTGCACAACTATCTTCCCAACAAAGCAAAAGGTAGACATCCACTGTCCTCGCTGCTACAGCTACCGTAAGTACTCGGCAAATTGTGCAACCTGCTTATCTCGTGTGGACCACATTACCATCACTTTACAACTGGCGGCCCACTTTGCCACAGTTGATTTAGATCTGGTCTAGTCCCGCCTGTATTCCTGGTTTAGGTTCTGCATTTATTTTATTTTATGCTTTTTTTTTCCTAGTTGTCAGACGATCTAGTGACATACTGCAGCCACCAGGGGAGGCTGTAAACTGTTATTGTCATCCACTTTCAACTCTGTCTCTTTTCTTTGAAACCAATAATGAGGTGAATGTGTGTGTTGTTTGTGTCCAGTCTGGAGCCCCCCCACATTAAAGAGGAACCAGAGCTGTGCATCAAACAGGAGCCGGAAGAGTTTCCTTTTCACATGGTCTCTGTCAAAACTGAAGATGATGAAGACAAGTCCTCTGTGCTTCATCAAAGACCAACTGAGGAGAACAGAGAGGAAACTAATGGAGAGGACTGTGGAGCAGAAGCAGGCTGCAGCTCAGATCCACTCACACAGTTACACTCAGATAGTGAGGAGCACACTGACAGCTCTTCTGACACCGACCACTCAGAAGACTATAGTCAAGAACAGGCTCCGGCAAAAAGAAGCTACGCAATGATCAGTCCTGACTCCTCTGTGACTGATGTGGAACCATACAGCTGCTCAGACTGTGGGAAGGGATTTAAGAGTAACTATGATTTAAAGGTGCACATGTTAGTTCACAGAGGAGAGAGGCCTCACAAATGTTCAATTTGTGAGAAAGATTTCAAACGAAAATCTGAACTTACTCGACATCTCAGAGTTCAACACGACTTCTGTCCAGTTTGTGAGAAAGGCTTTTCAGCCAAGATTAATTTACATGCACATATGAGGACTCATGTAGAATGTGGGACTCTCGAGCAGGCTTCAGTGATAGGAGGAAAGATAAACCCATACAGGTGCTCAGAGTGTGGGAAGAGGTTTACAAGGAATTCAGATTTACAGAGACACATGTCAGTTCACACTGGACAAAAACCTCACAAATGTTCAGTTTGTGACAATTCATTCTCACAAAAATCTGGTCTGTACCGACATTTGAGAAGTCAACATTACATCACCCACTCAGAAGACACGACTTCACTTAAAAAGCATTCAACAATAATAAATCCTGACTCCTCTGTGACTGATGTGGGAGGAATCGCCAGAGCACACAGTTGCTCAGACTGTGCAAAGAGATTTGAATGTTATTCTGCTTTGCAGAGACACATGTCAGTTCACTCAGGAGACAGACCTTTCAAATGTTCAGTTTGTGAAAAAGGTTTCAAACAAAAATCTCATCTTGTTAACCATCAGATACTGCACACTGGAGAAAAATCCTGCATCTGTCCAGTTTGTGAGAAAGCTTTCATAAAGAACAGTAATCTAAGGGCACATCTGAGGACTCACATAGAGGATGGAACTCTAGACCAGTCTTCACTGATAAATCCTGACTCCTCTGTGACTGATGTTAAACTCATACACATCATTCACGCTGCAGAGAAACGATTCAAATGTTCAGTTTGTGAGAAAGCTTTTACACAAAAAGGTACTCTTAAAACACACATGAGAATTCACACAGGAGAGAGACCTTATGTTTGTTCAGTTTGTGAGCGAGGTTTCAAAAAAAAATCTGAGCTTACTCGACATCTGAGAGTTCGACATCACATCTGTCCAGTTTGTAAGAAAGGTTTTGTAAAGAACCGTAATCTAAAGGAACATCTGAAGACTCATGTAGAGGATGGAACTCTAAATCCTGACTCCTCTGTGACTGATGTGGGAGGAAACACCAAACCATACAGGTGTTCAGAGTGTGAGAAGAGGTTTGAATGTAATTCTGCTTTACAGAGACACATGTTAGTTCACACAGGAGAGCAGCTTTTCAAATGCTCAGTTTGTGAAAAACGTTTCAAACAAAAAGGTCATCTTGTTACACATTTGAGAGTTCACACTGGCGAGAAACGATTCAAATGTTCAGTTTGTCAGAAAGGTTTTATAGAAAAAGGTACTCTTAAAAGACACATGAGAACTCACACAGGAGAGCGACCTTATGTTTGTTCAGTTTGTGAAAAAGGTTTCACACAAAAATCGGAGCTTACTCGACATCTGGGAGTTCATCATCACTTCTGTCCAGTTTGTAATAAAGGTTTTGTAAACGACTGTGATCTAAGTGCACATATGTGGATTCATGTAGAGGATGGAACTCCAGAGTCTTCACTGAAAGATCCTGACTCCTCTGTGACTGATGTGAAAGGAAACTCCAAACCATGCAGGTGCTCAGAGTGTGGGAAGAGGTTTAAGCAAAGGAAAGATTTAAAGAAACATAGATCAGTTCACGCAGGACAAAGACCACATAAGTGCTCAGTTTGTTTAAAATGTTTCAAATGGAAAAGTCATCTTAATGAACACATGATTATTCACTCAGGAGAGAAACCTTACAGCTGTTCAGTTTGTAAGAAGGTTTCACAAGGAACAGAACTCTGAGGGAACATATGAGAACCCACTCAGAACACTGGACTCCAGAACAGCGCACACAGAAAAAGTTCCACAGCGATAAACCCTGACTCCTCTGTGACTGATGTGGGAGGAAACTCACAGAGCAACGTTTTTCTGTTTATCTGTTAGCGACTTTACTCTAAATGTTACAGGAGAATATTCCTGAAACGTCCAAGAAAGGTCACAAAGAAGGAAAGGAACGATTAGCTTCTGGTGTCTAGAACATCAACTGGATCCAGTTTGTTACAGGATTGTTTTTACATGTTGGAGCTGTAATGCCTTGGTGGAGGTCTGTGCTCTCTGTGTGCTGCTAGTTTGTCTTGAAAAGCATATTTCACAGCATCATCTGAGCTGCTGAAAGGGTTAAACTGTCTACATTTTACTGGGGTCTACAGATGAAAATCTAAGGGAATAATTCTAACTCGTTCCACAGCAGACTCTGAACCAATTATGAACTGATAAATTGACAGTTATGAAGCTTATTACAGAAATGTCCTGGTTTCTTCTCTTTGTTCATTGTAAAGTCAACATTTTAAATCAATAAAAGCTTTAGACATAAACACTAGTTATGTTGTCACGTGATCGTCCATAGAGCCTTTCGTGTGTCCAGTTTGTAATATTTACCATGATGCAACAGTCTTTACACAACAGTGTCATTCTACAAATGTATTAGTTCAGGCTCTGTACCAGTTCAGTCCATATACAGTATGTTTATGTTTATTTTATTTAATATGGGACAATGCACATTAATTAACATGTGTTCATCAGTCCAGCTGTAAATGTGCCAGAGTTAGCCAAACAGGCTAATTTTCATTTGTAGTCCCATTGGCAGGTTGATGGCAAAGAAAAATGACAAATAACAGACACATAAACAATCAGGACATTACACAGGACACAAAGATAAAAGTCGATGAGATTACAGAACAGATTAGTAAAAATTAGAACACGCTAAAAACACAGGGTACATGAAACACAGTACGTATGAGTCCTTGCAGCTGTCCAGAGCATTAGAGCTCTCTATAGTGAGCAGCAGGAGTGGATGAGTGAGTGATTTGACAGCAGACTGTTTTGAACCAGGCTGGAAACAGCTTTATTTCCCATTGTGCTCCAGAGGTTTTCTCAGTCCCGCAGCCTGCCCCCTAGAGGCCAAAGCTCCTGCAGCTTTTGGAGCGGCTTCACCCAGAGCTGGGGCTTTTCCCTGTGTTTTTAAACAGGCAGCTGTCAGGACGCCCGCAGTGAACTCGTGAGGACCCCTGTGTGATTAGCTCCTGTGCTAACTGTGTGACAAACAGCCCCAAAGCGTAGCCTTAAAGTGAACAGAGCGCAGTGAAACATGGCAGAAGTGAAGCTGAAGGAGGAGACGGAGCTGTGGGATCCCGCGGAGCACAACAACAGGTCAGCGCTTATGTAAGAGCTGGGTTACAGTGACATACTGTCAGAGACTGCGTGTTTTCAAAGGACAATGTGCTACTTTTCCCCTCTACATTAGTCAGAGTTTATTTTACTGTGTTCAGTGTCAGCTTTGGCTGGCGCTGGAGTCAGGTTGATACAGAAATATTTTTGAGACTGCGTAATTTCAGCTCACGTCTCATCGAGGAATCACAGAAATAACCAGCTGCAAAAACATAGGGTGACGAGATTTCGAGACCCAAAAACTGAAAACATTTTTTTCACAGTGCATTTAAACTCACCAAGTTACAAAAAAAAAAAAAAAAGCCTCTGAAATGCACACAGACTGTAGGGCTGGGTACTGTTATACAATACCTCTGTGGAATCGAAAGAAAAGTTACAATGCTACTGGTAAAATATTTTTTATTCAATACCAAGTTTTAATACCAAATGGAACATTTCCTTTGCATGAATCAAACTACTGGTTTTAACTTACAGCTAAGAATTTAGCTTTTATTGAATATTATTGTGTTTAATTATTGTAGAAGATGAATTAGCTCACCATAGGAATCAGAAAAAGTATCGCTCAGGCACCGGGATCGAAAATCAGGTATCGTTTAAGAACTGGGATCAAAAAAATCTTAGCGGTACCCAGTTCTACATGTCTGTTATTCAGAGTACATGATGCCAGTTAAGCTCGCTTAAGTTTTGAATATGCTTTAAATTTATTGATAAAACGTAGGAGTGTAATGATAAATTTTTGCAACAATATGATATGTATCAATTAAAAGTCTTTCGATACGATTCAAGAATGATATTGGCTAATTTGGAACGATACGATCCAACACCTTCGTATCGATAATCGATACAGCAACTTTTTGCCAAAAATCATAAAAGTTTACTCTCAAATGTAGCACCGCGGTCGGGGTTGATTATGTCCAGCAGACAGAGAGCAAAGAAAAGCTGAATGTAACATTTTATTTAATTAAAAACACAAAAATTATCTCCAAAAAGCCATATCTGGTTTTATTTTAACATACAAATTTCTAATTTTGATATTTCTGATATTATTGATCGATTCTTCATGTGTAGCTGATATTCACTTCCTAGAAAACGATACGATACAAGGTCTTATGCATTGATGTAGTTGTATCGTAGGAAAAAAAATTGATAAATCAATAGTTACTGTATTGTTACAGCCCTAATAAAACGACATTGTAAATAAATTTAGTGAGAAAAGTCTTCAGATTAATGACTTTAAGTTTCCTGTACTTTTCTGTTGTTTAAATTGGAACAACGTTTTTATAAATCTGTGTTAGGACATGGGACAAGGAGCCTAAAACTTGGACTGTCCCGGTTAAATAGGAACATCTGGTCACCCTACGCAAAAATCTTTACCTTGTACTCACCTTAAACAGATTATCGTTCCATGTTTTAAGATCAGCCATGGATTGAATGAGTGAGAACCACAATATATTTGTCAAATGCTGTGTGTTGTTTGTGTCCAGTCTGGAGCCCCCCCACATTAAAGAGGAACCAGAGCTGTGCATCAAACAGGAGCCGGAAGAGTTTCCTTTTCACATGGTCTCTGTCAAAACTGAAGATGATGAAGACAAGTCCTCTGTGCTTCATCAAAGACCAACTGAGGAGAACAGAGAGGAAACTAATGGAGAGGACTGTGGAGCAGAAGCAGGCTGCAGCTCAGATCCACTCACACAGTTACACTCAGATAGTGAGGAGCACGCCGCGGACCGCTCAGAGGACTGGACCCTCCACTGGGAACCCCCAGCCCACACGGCGACCGGCGCAGAACTGGACCGCAGCTCGGCGACAGCAGCGATGAAGCCTTACTCCTCTGTTACTGACGTGGGAGGAAACCGAAAACCTCACAGGTGCTCAGACTGTGGGAAGGAGTTTGTGCGTTTTTCAGAGTTACAGAGACACGTGTTGATTCACACGGGACAGAAACCGTTCAAGTGTCCCTTTTGTGGCCAGTGTTTCAGACGTAAAAGCAACGCAAAGAGACACATAAGGATCCACACCGGAGAGAAACCTTACGTCTGTTCAGTTTGTGACAAGGCATTTGCAAAAAAACTAACTTTGGAAAAACACGTGAGGACCCACTCAGAAGAGCAGTCCTCAGAGGTAAATCCTGACGTCTCTGTGACCGACGAGGCAGGAAATGGAAAACCGCACAGGTGCTCGGAGTGTGGGAAGAGGTTTCCGCGTGTTTCAGATTTACAGAGACACATGCTGGTTCACTCGGAAGAGCGGCTCCAAAAGTGTTCCGTCTGTGATAAAGCTTTCAAGCAAAAATCCAGTCTGACGCGACATCTGAGAGTTCATCATAACATCTGTTCAGGTGTGACAAAGAACATTAATTTCAGTGAAAGCCAGTCCTCGGGCATAGATCCGGACTCCTCTGTGACCGGTGTGGGAGGAAACGACAAAAAACACAGGTGCTCTGAGTGCGGGAAGGGGTTTTCACGTAAATACGTTTTACACAGACACATGTTAGTTCACAGAGAGCAATCATTCAAGTGTTCCGTCTGCGAGCAGTGCTTTACAAAGAAAAGATCTCTCATGAAACACTCAAGAACGCACTCGGAAGAAAAACCCGCCACGTGTTCGCTTTGCGCTAAAATGTTTTCAGGCAAAAGCTTCATTGAGGCGACACATGAAGATCCACACGGGAGAGCACGCCTTCAGCTGCTCGGCGTGCAGCAGAGGGTTTGCTTTCGAACACCAGTACAAGCGACACATGATGGTCCACACGGGAGAGAAACCTTTCGGCTGTCCCGTTTGTGAGAAATGTTTTGCGGATAAGAGTACTCTGAGGGCGCACGTCGAGCTTCACACCGGGGAGAAGCGGTTTGTCTGCGCGGTCTGCAGTAAGGGCTACACTCAGCAGACGAACCTGAAGAAGCACATGAGAAAACACACGGGAGAGAAGCCTTTCATGTGTCCAGTCTGCGGTAAAGGATTTGCAGAAAAGAGCTATATCAAGGTGCACATGGCGATCCATTCGGAGGCGAAGCCGTTCAAATGTCCGTTTTGTGACAAAGGATTCATCCAGGAGAGTTCTCTGAGGAGACACGTGGCGATGCACACCTGAGGAGAGACCTTTCAGCTGTGCAGTCTGCAACAAAGGCTTCGCGTGCTGAGTATCGGCTCAAGAGGCACTCGCAGAGCCACGAGGGGGAGAAGGCTCTCAAAAGTTTCTCGGACGAGCGTGCGTTGGCGAGACACAGGGACGCTCACCTGGAGGAGAGACGGCACGAGTGTTCGGACTGCGGTCGGACGCGCTCGCAAAAGGGAGATCCTCTGAGGCACACGAGGACGCAGGCCGGAGAGAAACCGTTCAGCTGCTCGGTGTGCGCCAAGAGGTTCGCGAGAAAATGTATTCTGAACTCACACGAGAGTGCACATCAGCGGGAAGAAGAGCATCAGCAGTCCGGTTAAAGGGCTTCACTCAAACGTACTGTTGAAACTAAGGGTGCTCCGATCGATCGGCCGCCGATCATGATCGGCCGATCATGGCTAAAAATAGAGTGATCGGTAAAATGGGCCGATCAGAAGGGCCGATCAAATTACAATAAACACGCGAGGCTCTCACATTTACTGTCCTGCAACTCCGGTTTGATTAAACAGCAGTAGCGTTATTTTAGCAGTGTTTTTAAGTTAAGCCCTGGTTATAACGAACACAAACCTGCCCTGGAGGCGCTGCTTTGTGTCCCCGCTGTGTCCCCGCCTGCTTTAGGAGCGCACGGGACAGAACCGAGGCGCAGCAGTGCGTGTATTTGCAAACACCAACGTAAATAGAGCTACAGCTAACCCGCTAACAGTTACGTTAAAAGGATTAAGAAAGTTCAGAGTCTGCCTGTGTCTTGTTGCGCGGAGAAAACTGTGCGTTTTGTGGCTTAAACTGCACCAAATGGCTGCTGATGGAAAGAGAAAGTAAAAAGGCAGCCCATGTGTCCGTGTGTCTGAGAGGAGCACCTTTCATCGTTGTCTTCTCTGCTCTCTTTGCACGTTTTCTTCATTCAGACGTTGTCAAAACTGGCAGCAGGAGCTGTTTGCTCTTTAGTCCTCTGTGTTTCAACCTGGTTTGGCTGCGCGTTACGCGGACACAGGCGCTGCACCCGCGGACTCGCATTAAAGGAACCAATTAAGAACAGCTGATTTTTACATCAGCGGAGCATTCAAACAAAGCCACACAGACACTGGGCACACATTAAAGACCAATAATGCAACAAAACCTCTTCTAAAACAAAAATAAGTAGAATTTTGTTGTTCTTTTATATTTACAAAGACTACAGTATTTTTCAAATGGAACTAATAATAGCTTGCATACAATACATTACTACATTGAAGACCACGTGATCGGTATCGGCCATGATCGGTATCGGCCGATCACAGCAGAGGCTGATCGGTGATCGGCCTCAAAAACCCTGATCGGAGCACCCTTAGTTGAAACCTAAAACAACCATAAACACTCTGTGCCTTTTTGCTTTAGTTCGTCCAACATAAAGTGAATTCTAGTGTTAAAAGTACTTTCAGCTGTCCAGCTTGTGAACCATGATCTTTAAAGACACATTGGACTCAGATGTAATATTATATTTAAAATAAATGTATAAAATGTTTGGCTGTGTACTGATAATACAGTTGTGTGTCTGAATAAAAAACATGTGTCCCTATGAGCCATTTCCTTATTTTACATCAGATTATGTGCTGCCAGACAAAATTAACCTCTATACCACAATTTTTTAAAGTTACATTGTCGCACTCACAAAACTTCATAAAAATAGTATTCATTTTTATACTTTTAGTGCGTACCAGTCAGGGCGCACGTTGATTAAAAGATTTATGTAAAAAAAAAGTAGAAAAATATTAACATACTATTATTACATGTAATATGATCTTTAGGGATGGGTACAGCTTTGTCACTTAACAGTATGTTTATTGCAAACAAAATCTAAACTAAATGTTTGCTTTGAGAATATTAAAATATTTCATTTTTGTGTGTGTTTCTTAAGAATTGAGATGCTATTACATACCCTGGCATATAAAGGGTTACAATTCTGAACATGATTAAATAGTTGGTATTTATAATCATAAATACCTAATATTAAAAGATGTGTACTATTTCTGTGATGTTTTGTGACGAGGACATTTTGTCTCTGAACAGCAGCAGAGTCTCAGATTTAGTCAGCGAAAGTAAACATGAAGTAAAATTAGATTTGTGTTTAGAAAAATCAACATCAGTGATAAAATACACAGCTTAGACACAGAGAAAAGAAAAGAACCACTGCAGAGAGATCAACAAAACTGGAAAAGACATTGTTTTGTCTTCAGTGGGACACAAAGGTTAAGTAAGAAATGAAATTGTTTTATTAAATTCATCTGGGCTCAAGGAGATCCACTTCCATCTCTTTGCTGGTTTTAAGTGTTCATCTGAGAAAGTAATTGTTTTAATGACATGAAATAAAGGTGTAAGTATAAAGTTATTTAGAAAAATCACTGTTCTGTAAAAAGTGGGTCACAGTGAAATGATCAGGGTTAAACTGGGTTCAGCAGTGACAACCAGCGCTGTGATGGATGACTTTATATTGTTTTATAATTTAATGACAAATTTGAGTAAAGTATCTTTCAGAACATGTGTGAAAAAGTCAGTGGATAAGAAAAAAAACAAACCAGTTAGAGACCCAGCATTTGTAACCTGAGCTAAAGCAGAGTTCATGTGGTTCTCTGGAAACTCGAGTTGAAATAAGGACATGAACGCCTGCACAAGCCCCACAGGACGTCATCTGCTTTATGGACAGATTAGAAAAAGATTTTTGTTAGATTAAACCAGGGGTCTCCAACCTGATTGGGCAAATTTAATTTGACCATTGGCAAACCAACTTGTGTATGTATTCAGTCAAATTCATAGGTGCTCGTCCCCTTTGTGCACAAAATTATTTTTAAGATGAGGCGATAGAGTTTTGTTTCAAAGTAAACAGGGAACTATAGATTTTTCTTGTTTTAAATTATAATGTGAGCTACGGACACCAACATGTTGTAAATGGTCAAGGAAAAGAAAATAAGATTTCTTTGGGTTGAAAGTGTTAACCCTGCGACTGACTGTCCACTGTCCACCCCACCTGAGGCCCAGTTACTGGAATTGGGTCCAGTACCTGTGACTCTTAAAGAAAATAAGTGGAAGAATATTACAAAGCACGAGTAGCTCTCTGCCATTTTTATTTTATTAAAGTAGCTCTCCGGGGAAAAAAGGTTGGAGACCCCTGGACTAAATGTTGCCCTGGCAGCAGCTAGAAGGTCCCAGGTTCAATTCCCGGACGGTGCGAGGCCTTTCTCTGTGGAGTTGTCACGTTCTTGCTGTGTCTGGGTGGGTTTCCTCCAGTTTCAACCTGAAAACAGTGCACAATAATCCTCCAGATGTGATCCTGACAGGTTTAACCCCAGAGACACTGAAGGATGGGTCAAATGCAGAGGAATGAATGAGTTCACTAAAAGCTGTCCCTCTCTCAAGACTGAACAAAACTGACTAAAGCTGTATTTGCTGCATTTATGAACACTTTTCAGTTGTGACAGTTCTCTGTGAAGTAACATCACCGACCAATAACGAAAGAAAGACGTCAGTGTCCAGACTTTCTGAGATTAAAGCTCATGAACAAAGCCACGAGCAGTCTGAACAGCAGCAAAAACACGATCATTTAACTCCTAACATAATTGGATTAATGCAAATATCACAATAATATAGGTTACATCAGTGGTTCCCAAAGTGGGGTCCGCAAACGAAGCTACTGCAGGGGCCCCAGAGGCTGTCTATATTAAGCACATGAAAAGAAATTGAGTTTGAAATGCACTGTAAAAAACAATGCTGCGAAAACTCAAGGCAACAGGATCCATCAAGATTTTTGAGTTTTAGTGATCAACTCAAAATCTCAAGATTTTCAACAACTAATATTTTTTTACTCACCAAATTTAACGTTCATACATCTAAAAACTTGAAATTTTAAGTTTTACTCACTATCTTTATTTTTTCAGCTCATCTTACAGCAACTGACTCCACTGTTCAGAAAAAGTATTATTGATAATAATAAAAACTAAATATACTACATTTAACAAAAGAATAACACTGTAAGTTGGCTGTAAGATGAGTAAAAAAATAATGATAGAGAGAAAAACTTAAAAATTTGAAAAGTTTTTAGACGTATGAACATCAAATTAAGTGAAAGTGTGGAAAACTTAAGATTTTGAGTTGGCCCCAAAAATCTTGAGGGATCCTTTGCCTTGAGTTGTTGAGTTTTTGCAGTATTTTATTTTTTAGTGTTTATGTTTAAAAATAAAAACTTTAAAACACTTTTTAGCCAATAGTCAGTGTCTTTTGTAATGTTTTTATAGAAATATATGGAGAAAAACATGAAAATAAAATTTAGGATGGAGGGAAGTTGTATTGTTGGGGCTCTGTGTGGGATTTTGGTGAATTTAAGGAGGGCCATTGATAAAAATGTATTCAACCAATGCTCTTTCTAATGAAAATAAAGCAAGAGACGAGGACACAAGGAAGGGAAAAACAACCCAGAGCTGAACTGGAACTGAAGAGAGGGGCAGTAAACATTTGTCCAAAGCAAAGGCCATTTATTTGATATTACAATATTTTAAAATAGTACAACAGAGTAATGCGTCTGACTTTACACTGACCTGGTCCAGATCAGGGTCCTAACCCCACAACTTTATCAAACCAACCCATACATTTTTATTTATGCATTTTTTTTAACTTTACACAGATATCTTAAGCTCCCATTCCCACAGAAATTATTCACGAGGCGGTTCTCTCCCAGTTTCAGGGACGGCTTTTTTCTTTTTTTAATCATCAGAGTTTAAACAAAGAAATAAAAAGACTAAGAATAATTAACTTAAATATAACCGAGGCCCAGGCAGAGCCACGTCTCCACCGGCGACCGCTCCCATTTTAGCCGCGACGCACACAAAACGTGGGGCTGAAAAGAAGCAGGAAAGCACTCGAAAACGTGGCGACTGAACAGCTGAAAGAGCTAAAAAGCGAGCGGACGCCGGTGGAAAAGTCGTGGCGTAAAAGTCGTATTTAGAGAAAAAAAAGCCGTGGAGGGTCTCCGGTGGAACTTCTCTGGACTCTATTCATAGAGAACAATGTGGAAAAACAATAATCTAATCCAAAAACTGTAGTAAAGGTTAAAAAGAGGAGGATTTGGTGCCGCTGCCACAAACCGCTCTGAGTCTCTGTTCCCGCTGGTTCGGTCCGGTCTTCGGTCTCGGTCTGGTTCCGGGTCCGGCTCTCGGGCTTCAGCAGCAGCCCCCGGAGCTGGTGTTGACTGGTTTGCTCTGGATCTTCACGTTGCTCTTCTCCGAGGAGCCCGCCGTGGCCCCGGGGCCCATGCGTTTCTTTATCTCCGCCGCCATCGTCATGAACGCCTGCTCCACGTTCGTCGCACTCTTCGCGCTCGTCTCCAGGAACGGGATGCCCAGGTTATCCGCGAACTCCTGCGGGGGAACAACAAACGAGAGCAGAGTTTTTAAAGACGACACAAAAACGCCCAGAACTCAGACCACGCTGCCTCTGAACACCTGCAGGTTCAAAGGCATCTTTTCATTCATTTTGATATTTCTTATGCTAGAGTGATGATATGTAACAAAGATGTTCATTCAGGGTTTAGTCCAGCGCTTTATGAATGAATGAATGAATTTATTTATTGAACATAAATACAACATACATTAACAAAAAAATTCCCCAAAATTAGAGTCATTAGTTTAAGGCAGCCATTCCCAAAGTCAGGAGCATCACGGCCCTAAATTTACCAAAATCCCACGCAGACTCCCAACAATACAACTTTCCTCAATCACAATCTTTTTCATGTTTTTCTCCATATATTTCTATAAAAACATTACAATAGACACTGAGTATTGGCTAAAAGTGTTTTAAAGTTGTATTTTTAAACAAAAACACTGTAAAAAAGAAAATACTGCAAAAACTCAATAACTCAAGGCAAAGGATCCCTCAAGATTTTTGGGGCCAACTCAAAAACCCTGAACACCGGCGTGGGCCTGAACACCGGCGTGGGCCCGAACACCGGCGTGGGCCCGAACACCGGCGTGGGCCCGAACACCACTGACCCTGAACACCGGTGTGGGCCTGAACACCACTGACCCTGAACACCGGTGTGGGCCCGAACACCACTGACCCTGAACACCGGCGTGGGCCCGAACACCGGCGTGGGCCCGAACACCGGCGTGGGCCCGAACACCAGCGTGGGCCTGAACACCACTGACCCTGAACACCGGCGTGGGCCTGAACACCACTGACCCTGAACACCGGCGTGGGCCTGAACACCACTGACCCTGAACACCGGCGTGGGCCTGAACACCACTGACCCTGAACACCGGCGTGGGCCTGACACCCACTGACCCTGAACACCGGCGTGGGCCTGAACACCAGCGTGGGCCCGAACACCACTGACCCTGAACACCGGCGTGGGCCCGAACACCGGCGTGGGCCCGAACACCACTGACCCTGAACACGGCGTGGGCCCGAACACCACTGACCCTGAACACCGGCGTGGGCCCGAACACCACTGACCCTGAACACCGGCGTGGGCCCGAACACCACTGACCCTGAACACCGGCGTGGGCCTGAACACCACTGACCCTGAACACCGGCGTGGCCCTGAACACCACTGACCCTGAACACCGGCGTGGGCCTGAACACCACTGACCCTGAAGACCACTGACCCTGAACACCAGCGTGGGCCCAAACACCAGCGTTGGCCCGAACACCAGCGTGGGCCCGAACACCAGCGTGGGCCCGAACACCAGCGTGGGCCCGAACACCAGCGTGGGCCCGAACACCACTGTGGGCCTGAACACCACTGACCCTGAACACCAGCGTGGGCCTGAACACCAGCAGGTGATCCGTACTCAGAGGACGAGCTGAATGTTGTGCGTCTGGTTCAGTGAAGCCCAGCTCTGGCCTCAGAGTCAATTCATGTGCAGTTCAGACTGATTTAACTCTGGTTAAACTCATGGTTAAAGTCATGGTTAAAGTCATGGTTAAAGTCATGGTTAAAGTCATGGTTAAACTCATGGTTAAACTCATGGTTAAACTCATGGTTAGACTCATGGTTAGACTCATGGTTAGACTCATGGTTAAACTCATGGTTAAAGTCATGGTTAAACTCATGGTTAAACTCATGGTTAAACTCATGGTTAAACTCATGGTTAGACTCATGGTTAGACTCATGGTTAAACTCATGGTTAAACTCATGGTTAAAGTCATGGTTAAACTCATGGTTAAACTCATGGTTAGACTCATGGTTAGACTCATGGTTAGACTCATGGTTAGACTCATGGTTAGACTCATGGTTAAACTCATGGTTAAACTCATGGTTAAACTCATGGTTAAACTCATGGTTAGACTCATGGTTAGACTCATGGTTAAACTCATGGTTAAACTCATGGTTAAAGTCATGGTTAAAGTCATGGTTAAAGTCATGGTTAAAGTCATGGTTAAAGTCATGGTTAAAGTCATGGTTAGACTCATGGTTAGACTCATGGTTAGACTCATGGTTAGACTCATGGTTAGACTCATGGTTAAACTCATGGTTAAACTCATGGTTAAACTCATGGTTAGACTCATGGTTAGACTCATGGTTAAACTCATGGTTAAACTCATGGTTAAACTCATGGTTAAACTCATGGTTAAAGTCATGGTTAAAGTCATGGTTAAAGTCATGGTTAAAGTCATGGTTAGACTCATGGTTAGACTCATGGTTAAAGTCATGGTTAAAGTCATGGTTAAAGTCATGGTTAGACTCATGGTTAAACTCATGGTTAAACTCATGGTTAAACGCATGGTTAAACGCATGGTTAAACGCATGGTTAAACGCATGGTTAAACGCATGGTTAAACTCATGGTTAAACTCATGGTTAAACGCATGGTTAAACGCATGGTTAAACGCATGGTAACTCATGGTTAAACTCATGGTTAAACTCATGGTTAAACTCATGGTTAAACTCATGGTTAAACTCATGGTTAAACGCATGGTTAAACGCATGGTTAAACGCATGGTTAAACTCATGGTTAAACTCATGGTTAAACTCATGGTTAAACTCATGGTTAAACGCTGGTTAAACTCATGGTTAAACTCATGGTTAAACTCATGGTTAAAGTCATGGTTAGACTCATGGTTAGACTCATGGTTAAACTCATGGTTAAACTCATGGTTAAACTCATGGTTAAACTCATGGTTAAACTCATGGTTAAACGCATGGTTAAACGCATGGTAACTCATGGTTAAACTCATGGTTAAACTCATGGTTAAACTCATGGTTAAACTCATGGTTAAACTCATGGTTAAACTCATGGTTAAACGCATGGTTAAACGCATGGTAACTCATGGTTAAACTCATGGTTAAACTCATGGTTAAACGCTGGTTAAACTCATGGTTAAACTCATGGTTAAACTCATGGTTAAACGCATGGTTAAACGCATGGTTAAACTCATGGTTAAACTCATGGTTAAACTCATGGTTAAAGTCATGGTTAAAGTCATGGTTAAAGTCATGGTTAAACGCTGGTTAAACTCATGGTTAAACTCATGGTTAAACTCATGGTTAAACTCATGGTTAAACTCATGGTTAAACGCATGGTTAAACGCATGGTTAAACGCATGGTAACTCATGGTAACTCATGGTTAAACTCATGGTTAAACTCATGGTTAAACTCATGGTTAAACTCATGGTTAAACGCATGGTTAAACGCATGGTTAAACGCATGGTAACTCATGGTTAAACTCATGGTTAAACTCATGGTTAAACTCATGGTTAAACTCATGGTTAAACTCATGGTTAAACGCTGGTTAAACTCATGGTTAAACTCATGGTTAAACTCATGGTTAAACTCATGGTTAAACTCATGGTTAAACTCATGGTTAAACGCATGGTTAAACGCATGGTTAAACGCATGGTTAAACTCATGGTTAAACTCATGGTTAAACGCTGGTTAAAGTCATGGTAACTCATGGTTAAACTCATGGTTAAAGTCATGGTTAAAGTCATGGTTAAAGTCATGGTTAAAGTCATGGTTAAACTCATGGTTAAACTCATGGTTAAACTCATGGTTAAACTCATGGTTAAACTCATGGTTAAACGCTGGTTAAAGTCATGGTAACTCATGGTTAAACTCATGGTTAAACTCATGGTTAAAGTCATGGTTAAAGTCATGGTTAAACGCTGGTTAAACTCATGGTTAAACGCTGGTTAAACTCATGGTTAAACTCATGGTTAAACTCATGGTTAAACTCATGGTTAAACTCATGGTTAAACTCATGGTTAAACGCTGGTTAAACTCATGGTTAAACTCATGGTTAAACTCATGGTTAAACTCATGGTTAAACTCATGGTTAAAGTCATGGTAACTCATGGTTAAACTCATGGTTAAACTCATGGTTAAACGCTGGTTAAACTCATGGTTAAACTCATGGTTAAAGTCATGGTTAAAGTCATGGTTAAACTCATGGTTAAACTCATGGTTAAACTCATGGTTAAACTCATGGTTAAACTCATGGTTAAATTCATGGTTAAAGTCATGTGGGTATAATGTGTTACAGTGGAGCAGAGAAGTGATTTAATGCACAGTAGAGCTGCAACAACTAATCAGATTGATTATAATTATTGAAATAATCTTCAACTAATTTAGTAATGGCTTAATCTTGTCTTAATTTTGTCTGATTGCGTGTTTATGTTTGATTAACTGTTTGTGAAGCCCTTTGAGCCGACTTTTGTTGTGATACTGGGACATACAAATAAAACTGAATTGAATTAATCAGTAACTGAGGAAGTAACAGACTCTGAAAGAGGCCGTGTGCTGAGAGGTTTTTTACCAACACAGAGCAATAAAGCAACACAAACAGTTAAAAACAATGTACATTTTGTGTTTATATATATATTTGCATTTATATGCTCTATCCAAACATCCTTAAGTGGCAAATTCATGGCCTTGTCTGGTTCAAATTTTGTAAAAAAAAAAAAAAAAAAAAAAAAAAGTGATTTTTTTTAGAATTATCAAAAAAAAAAAAAAAAAAATAAAAAAATTAACAAAACTATAAACACCTTAAGTTTTTAACCACTTTACTTGCACTTCACTATCAGATTATTCATTTAAAAAATATTCAACAGTTTAATTGATTATTAAAATGATCTTTATTTGCAGCCCTGAATGCACAGCAGGATTTACTTCTCCTTGTTTATTAAACACTGGCACCGCCTTCATTTACAGAGAAAAACAAAAAGGATGACGAATGTTAATGAGTTTCTGCCAGTGGTTCTTAAAAATCCTGATTAAAAACATATATGCAAAAACAACGAAATACCCAAGGCACTCTCTCCTAAAGTTAAAAAGCCTTTATTATTCAGGGCAGGTCACAGTAAACTAAAAAAGCCCCAGCGTGTTTCGCTGTCACAGCCTTCATCAGGGGACAAACTAAAGTAAAGTGTGTCATGTGAGTTTTAAAGATACATTCCACCAACATGGTTTGTCCACCTGTGAGAGGGCGTGGTGCAGGGTTAACACCTGTGTGGACAGGTGTATGAAGAGCCACAAGACAGCAGCATTAACCAAGAAACACTAACAGTACATAAAAGCAAACTTACAATGGCAAAAACTACAGATAAAGTACAGAGAATAGCCCAACAGTCTATAAAAACACAGTGAAGTCCAAATCTTCATTCAGTCCTGGGCGTTTTGTGGCCTTAAGTCTATAAATCCATGAGGTCTCGCACTGTTTAAGTTTTTTTATTCCTGTTTCCTTTTTGTATGGAGTCCGGAAAAAAAAAGGAAACAGAATAAAAAAAAACTTAAACAGCGCGAGACCTCATGGAAATACGTTGGGGCTATTTTAGTCGACTGTGACATGCCCTAAATAATAAAGGCTTTTTAACTTGATGGGAAAGTGCCTTGGGTATTTCGTTGTTTTTGCGTTGCCTGTCCCTTCCCAAAGAGCACCTCGTTTTTGCTTCTCTTATACTTCCTTCTGGAGGTCCAGGAAGCGCTCCTCCTTGCCTCTTTTTTGTTAAAATATATATATATTGCAAATCTAATCCCAATCGCTATATTAATCAATATCACCTTCACTGACACACTTTCTGTGGGAAACACTGACTCAACCCAGTGCCACTTAAAAAAAAAAACATCTGGTGGTGTCTTTAAGAACCCTGGGCTCACAAACGACTGAGGACCCAGCTTTGGTTCTTGTGTGGTGCCGGGACCTGCCCCGAGATCAGGGCTAAAGGGCGTTTTTCCTGCCGCGTATGGTAACAGCGTAACACAGTGGTTCCCTCCCCCTCTAAACATCTTTATTGATTAGTGCAAAGAAATGTTGTACTTATTTTACTGTAAATGCTAATTCTCCTGCATTTATTGCTTAAAAACACAAGAATTTTAAATAAAAATTGACTTACTAAATAACTAGAAAATAATAAATCAATTATTACATTAACCTATTTTATTATAACATTAAAAAAGATATTATATTTCCTATATATTTCTTGAAAAAAAATTATCTTAAATTATAATATATTTATTTATTTAATATATTTATTAAACAACAAAAAAAGAATTTGACTCTCCTTTAAAACAAGCTATTAAACCTAAAAAATATTTAACAAAAATATCCAAATAATATTTTCAGCAGCTTCCTCTCCTTCAGCTTGCTTGTTTTTCACAGGTTTCTATAGTTTAATATGAAAATATTGTAAATATTTTCTTCCGCGTTCCCCTGAGGGCCCCGCACCCCTGGTTGGGAAACACGGGCGTACGTGACTGACCTTGGCTGTGGTGTAGTCCACGACCTTCTTGGTGGTGAGGTCGCACTTGTTCCCGACGAGCAGCTTGTTGACGTTCTCGCTGGCGTAGCGGTCGATCTCCTGCAGCCACTGCTTCACGTTGTTAAAGGACTCCTGCCACAACACAGCACAAAGTCACGCTTTAAACCCAAAATAAACCCAACATAAACCCAAAACAAACCCAACATAAACCCAAAACAAACCCAACATAAACTCAAAATAAACCCAACATAAACCCAAAACAAACCCAACATAAACTCAACATAAACCCAACATAAACCCAAAACAAACCCAACATAAACTCAACATAAACTCAAAATAAACCCAACATAAACCCAAAATAACCCTAAAATAAACCCAACATAAACCCAAAACAAACCCAACATAAACTCAAAATAAACCCAACATAAACCCAACATAAACTCAAAATAAACCCAACATAAACCCAAAATAAACCCAACATAAACCCAACATAAACCCAACATAAACTCAAAATAAACCCAACATAAACCCAACATAAACTCAAAATAAACCCAACATAAACCCAACATAAACTCAAAATAAACCCAACATAAACTCAAAATAAACCCAACATAAACTCAAAATAAACCCAAAATATACCCAACATAAACTCAACATAAACCCAAAAGGCCCAGGGACCAGAGGACACAGACCTGGTCCGTGACGTCGTAGACCACGATGATGCCGTGGGCTCCTCTGTAGTAGCTGGAGGTGATGGTCCTGAAGCGCTCCTGTCCCGCCGTGTCCCACTGAAAACACAGACCTGGTTTAGACCTGGTCTAGTCCTGGTTTAGTCCTGGTTTAGTCCTGGTTTAGTCCTGGTTTAGTCCTGGTTTAGTCCTGGTTTAGTCCTGGTTTAGACCTGGTTTAGACCTGGTTTAGACCTGGTCTAGTCCTGGTTTAGACCTGGTCTAGTCCCGGTTTAGACCTGGTTTAGTCCCGGTTTAGACCTGGTTTAGTCCCGGTTTAGTCCCGGTTTAGACCCGGTTTAGTCCCGGTTTAGTCCCGGTTTGGACCCGGTTTAGACCCGGTTTAGACCTGGTTTAGACCTGGTTTAGACCTGGTTTAGTCCTGGTTTAAACCTTGTTTAGTCCTGGTTTAGTCTTGGTTTAGAGCTGGTTTAGACCTGGTTTAGAGCTGGTTTAGAGCTGGTTTAGACCTGGTTTAGTCCTGGTTTAGTCCTGGTTTAGTCCTGGTTTAGACCTGGTTTAGACCTGGTCTAGTCCTGGTCTAGTCCTGGTCTAGTCCTGGTCTAGACCTGGTTTAGTCCTGGTTTAGTCCTGGTTTAGTCCTGGTTTAGTCCTGGTTTAGACCTGGTTTAGTCCTGGTTTAGTCCTGGTTTAGTCCTGGTTTAGTCCTGGTTTAGACCTGGTTTAGTCCTGGTTTAGTCCTGGTTTAGTCCTGGTTTAGTCCTGGTTTAGTCCTGGTTTAGACCTGGTTTAGACCTGGTTTAGTCCTGGTTTAGTCCTGGTTTAGTCCTGGTTTAGTCCTGGTTTAGTCCTGGTTTAGACCTGGTTTAGACCTGGTTTAGACCTGGTTTAGTCCTGGTCTAGTCCTGGTCTAGTCCTGGTTTAGTCCTGGTTTAGACCTGGTTTAGACCTGGTTTAGTCCTGGTTTAGTCCTGGTTTAGTCCTGGTTTAGTCCTGGTTTAGACCTGGTTTAGTCCTGGTTTAGTCCTGGTTTAGTCCTGGTTTAGTCCTGGTTTAGTCCTGGTTTAGACCTGGTTTAGACCTGGTTTAGTCCTGGTTTGGGTCTGAGGAGCTTACGATCTGCAGTTTGATGGTCTTCCCGTCCAGCTCGATGGTCCGGATCTTGAAGTCGACTCCGATGGTGCTGATGTAGCTCTCTGTGTACGTGTCGTCCTGGAACAGAGAGGTCAGAGGTCAGAGCTTCATTAACACCTCTAACCGCTCTCTTGTCGTCACACTCAGGCAGGAAACCAGACCCGGCTCTGAGTTTAACATAACGCTCTGCTGGCAGCGTTTCCCAACCTGGGGTACGCGGGCGCTTCACAATTATGAAGAAAATATTTGCCGCCTTTCTAGAGCCAGCTTCTGAAACTTAAGAAGCTCCAAAGTGCAGCTAAGTAAGATTATTTTAATGTTAGCTTACCTCAGGGGTGTAATCGATGCAGCTACTGCGAAACAACTATATCGATACACATCAGCTTGTATCGAATCGTATCGTTTGCTACGTCATGTATAATATCGGAAATATCAATATCAGAAATTTGCATGCTAAAATAAGACCAGACAAGGCTTCTGGGGTATATTTTTTGTGTTTTTAATGAAAAAAACATCGCTCTCTGTTTGCTGGACTCAATTAGCCCCGGCCGTGGTGCTACATTTGAGAATAAACTTATGATTTTTGGCTAGGGATGTAACGATTCTTCGTAAATCAGCTAAAAATCGATCGAAGAGAACATTTTTTATTTAGGCTGCACAAACCTCTTTGCTCCGTTTACCATCGTTCAGAAAGTAGCTTGTTGTTAGCAGCGAGCTAAAGGAAAGCTAAGTGGCTAACAACAGCTAAAGTTTATCTGAAGTTTCAGTGGTCCCTCCCCTTGAGCGTTTCCATGGAGATAAGAGTCTTTACTAAGGATGTGTCTTTCCTCTCTGATATTTTTATAAGACTTGACCCATTTTATATTTCTGAGGTGTGGATTTAGAATAAGCTGGGTGATGTTATTAAAAGTCACTAACAAATTATGTTATACATTTTTGTTATTTTAATCCTATCTATTGTTTAAATATCTACTTTTTTATTAAATTTCTGTTAATAAGAAATGTACAACATTTTAAGTGTAACAAGGACACACAAATAAGCTATGTAAAAAAATCATAATGTAACATATTTATGCTGCAACTAAGTCTGCTAATAAAATCATAAACAATCGTAATCGTGAACATAAAATCGTGAATCGAAATCGTGACTTCAGTGCATTGTTACATCCCTATTTTTGGCAAAAAGTCGGTGTATCAATTATCGATATGAAGGTGTTGAATCGTATTGTTCCAAATTAGCCAATATCATTCTTGAATCGTATCAGAACACTTCTAACCGATACGTATCTTATCGTAGCAAAAATGTATCGTTACACCCCTAGATTACATAATTTTTTAAAGCTACATTTTTGTAGTATTTTTTTTATAAATTTAAGATTATTATTTACTTTCTTCTCTCAGGTATATTCTGAACATAGAATATCTAGTAAAAAGAGTAAATTTAATCATTTATATTGCTATACTTTTATTTTAAAAGCAGGGAGATTATTCTTTTTAATTTTTATCTTGAATTTGAGATTTTAAAAAAACTGGAGAATTAGTGCAGGGCAGCTCCAGGTTTCGTCCTCTGAAATTTAAGACCTTTTAAAGACTTTCAACGCCAGTATTGTCAACAGCAGAACTTTACACTGAAGAATTATCCGTGCTACTCTGAAACTCAAGGATTTTATTTTAAAAGTCCAACACCAATGAAAGAACTCAGGAGCTGCATTAAAACATCGTGAAAACATGAATCATGCATTTCAATGGCAACATTTCTTTAATAAATAGATTTTGTTGTGTGCGGTGACTCCACTTTTTGTAATATTAAATTTTTTGCCAAATTTTAAGACCTAGATGAACAAAATTTAATACCTACTCATAATATTTAATACTTTTATGACTTTGGGGATACCTTTAGTATTTACGTAAATAAAGTAAGAATAAAATGCATTTTTTACTAAAAAGCACAGATGTTTTATATGAGCACTTTACGAAGACTGTATGAGCGAAGGGCTGGGTACAGTTAAACAATAGCGAAGGAAAGTGACGATACTACTGGAATCAAAAAAATATATACCAAGTTTCAGTTCCTAGTGGGAGCTTTAATGTTCCTTTGCATGAATCAAATAAATAACAGAATAAATCTTTCACACTACAGGTTTTAAGTCACAGCTAAGAATTTAGCTCCAAACATGTGTCTTTTATTAAATATTATTGTGTTTTATGGTTGTAGAAGATGAATTCGCTCATCATACGGATCAGAAAAAGTATAAATTATTTTTGTTTTTTTATCTCCATGGTCTGATCTTATTTATTTATTTGTACATCATCAGTGAGTTATGTTTTTTTTAAGCATCTTGTGGGCACCTTTCTGTCATTGCATTCTCTCTGTGGAACAACTGTCTTGTTTTTGTGATTGTTTGTGTTTGGACGCTAGCCTCTGTTTTTTTTTGTCCACTGAAGTGTACTAGTAAAAACTCTGAGGTCAGGGGTAATGCAGAGAGGACACAGGCTAACCACTCTGCCGGAGGACACTTACTGCGAACCGTAGGAGGAGACAGGACTTGCCCACGCCAGAATCTCCGATGAGCAGCAGCTTGAATAAATAATCGCTGGGGAAACACAACAGAGACATGACGTCAGACACAGGACAGGAGCAAAAACCACACACAGACTCTGACTGCAAAGAGAGCTGTAACTCCTGGTTAAGACCTGGTTTAGTTCTGTTTTAGACCTGGTTTAGACCTAGTTTTAGACCTGGTTTAGTCCTTGTTTTAGACCTGGTTTAGTCCTTGTTTTAGACCTAGTTTAATCCTTGTTTTAGACCTGGTTTAGTCCTTGTTTTAGACCTAGTTTAATCCTTGTTTTAGACCTGGTTTAGTCCTTGTTTTAGACCTAGTTTAATCCTTGTTTTAGACCTGGTTTAGTCCTTGTTTTAGACCTGGTTTAGTCCTTGTTTTAGACCTGGTTTAGTCCTTGTTTTAGACCTAGTTTAATCCTTGTTTTAGACCTGGTTTAGTCCTTGTTTTAGACCTGGTTTAGACCTTGTTTTAGACCTGGTTTAGTCCTTGTTTTAGACCTGGTTTAGTCCTTGTTTTAGACCTGGTTTAGACCTTGTTTTAGACCTGGTTTAATCCTTGTTTTAGACCTGGTTTAGTCCTTGTTTTAGACCTGGTTTAGTCCTTGTTTTAGACCTGGTTTAGTCCTTGTTTTAGACCTGGTTTAGTCCTTGTTTTAGACCTGGTTTAGTCCTTGTTTTAGACCTGGTTTAGTCCTTGTTTTAGACCTGGTTTAGTCCTTGTTTTAGACCTAGTTTAGCTCTTGTTAAGTCCTGATTGTGACACAGTTTTCTCTAAACATTTCCATCTCCTCGTTATGGCAACATCCAACAGAATTACAGCACAATGAGAGTTTTTCCTCAAACTGCAGCAGCTCTAAGGTAACAAGTAGAAACCTGGACCAGGATTATGTCGTACATTAAAGACTTTTAAGGCCTTGGTTTCGACACCATCAGTTTTAATCCTTTTAAACTCTTTTTAAACAACACAGACGGGTTAGATAAAAGTTTATATTCACGCCCTTTTACATTTTACACGACTTTGATCAGACATCTGCTCATAAACTGATCCATATAGTTTATATTTTATAATTCTGAGCCGGTCTGTTCCTTGTTGTTGTGTAATAGTTCGTACATGAAGAACTGTGCTACTTCCTGTTTACGCTGCGGATTTTTCACCAAAAAAAATACGCCAAAAGTCAAACATTTTACAGTTTAACGCGTCAGGGCGCTTTTAACGCGTGTATTTACGTATCCGCGGTGGAGAATACCAAGAAATAACTTAATTAAAGAGAGATCCCCAAGTGAAGCTACGTCGCTACGTCTGTTAGCATCCGGCTACGAGCTAACGCGACACTTTTTAAAGTTATTTATGTAAAGGCGACGCGTCGGGAATAAAGACTATCGTTAATGGGTTTGTGGTGAATGTGAGAATATGAAGTCTGGCGCGTTTTAAAACGAGTAAAAGCGCTGTCACGAAGTTTCCGTGCGCCGCCACAGCCCCTCTTTTTTTTAGCCTTTAGCCGCTATCGAAGCTAACGCGGCTAACGTTAGCATCCGCTGCCGAAAAACCAAAACACTCACTATTCGGGATTCATGATGGGACTGCGGGGCTTCTGCGGAGGGAGCTGCTGGGCTGGGGCCGAGGCGGAGAGAGCGGAGAGGAGGCTGCGGCGGGTGTCCGGGTTCAGGAGCCGGGGCACGGGCTTCAAACTCTCGGGGGGTGTCGCAGCCTGAATCAGGAGATGACCGTCAGCAGCGGCGGCACGGCCGGAAACAGCGGCGCTGAGGCGGCTGAGGGATCATGGGTAGTGTAGTTCAGCGCGGGGGCACTGGGCAGCGCTGTACGGGGAGTGTTGAAGAATTAAAACATGTATTATTACAATAATACAATATTTTAACCAATGGTGGAAGGAGTACTCAGTTAAAGTAAAAAGTAAAAGTACACTTTTTTTTTTCTTTTTTTTCTTTTGGTATGTAAAGCGTCTTTGAGTGTCCAAAAAAGCGCTATATAAATTTGATGAATTATTATTATTATTATTATTTATTACATAAAGGAGCAAAAATGTACTCAAGTAAAAGTAAAAGTATCACCTTAAAAATTATCCTTAAAGCTGCACCACCTGATTTCTTTTTTCTTTTATTTTGGTAAAGATAATTATTTAGTTTTTAGTGCAGCAGAACAGAAGTCATCTGAGAAAAAACTGAGCCTCTGAGGTCACTGTGGGCTGTGTTATAAAGGTTTTAGTTTTAGAGCGAGGGAAGGAACAGTTTAACCAATCACACGCTTTCACAGGACAGGAGCGCTCTGATTGGTCGATACATCCTTTATCTATCCACAACTAGAATCTGTCAGGAATAATGTGAAGGAGCTGTTGTTTTAGTTCAAAATTCATTGCTTTTTCACAGTATTTTTATTTTTTATTGTAAAGAATGAAAAGCAAACTCCAGATCTGTGCTGTGTTATTGTGACAGACTCCAGGTTTGTGTGAGGAAAGAGGAGTGTAAATATTTACTCAAGTAAAGTCAGTAGTGGACAGTAACTAGATACTTTTACTCAAGTAATATACTTAAGTACATTTTGTAGAACATTTTGTAGAACAACAACTTTTACTTCAGTAATTTTGGAGGATTATATTTTTACTTTTACTTGAGTAAAAGTTTAAATTGTCTGAGGAGTAGCACAACTGACTCGACATCAGAAAAGTTCTGTGTTTGAAACTCGGGGAAGAGGAAGATTTTGCAAAAACATTCAAATGCACTTTCTACTTAAGTTAATTTTATACTCAACACTTTTTTACTTTTACTGAATAAAATGTTGGGTACTTTTCTACTTGAGTAATATTATTTTTGAAGTAACAGTACTTTTACTTGAGTACAGCTTTTGAGTACTTTGTCCACAAATGAGTAAAGGTAAAAGTATCACCTTAAAACTTCCACTTAAAGATCCTGTAAGCAACAAAATAATCTGGGTCAGGGCTAAAATAAAAAAAAAATCAAAGCTTAATTTATATTTTGGCAACATTTCTTTAAAAAAAACCTGAGAACACCCACACAACCACCAAAAACCAAGAGAGACATGATTGAACAGGTCAATAAACAGTAATAAAATATAAAAATGCTCTGAAACAAAAAATATCAAAATCACATTTAAAAACAGATTTGACAGTGATCCTGAGAGAAAAGTATGGCACGTACAGTTTTCACAAAGGCATGGACAGAACCAAGAACAGTGCTTTTAAAACTTTCTAATACCATTAAAGTGACATAACATAAACAACACCTGGTTTAGACCTGGTTTTCTCATGGTTTAGTCCCTATTTTCACAAAAATAATAAACATAACTAAAAAAAAACAGTAAAACAACCAGGAAGGTCTTGTGTACAATCTGAGGTACCGTACAGTAGTAGTAGTACTTGTCACAGTAGTTTCATTTGGAAGTAGCAATACTTTTACCTGAGTACTTCGACCTCTAACAGGTCTAAACCAGGTCTAAACCAGGACTAAACCAGGTCTAAACCAGGTCTAAACCAGGACTAAACCAGGTCTAAACCAGGTCTAAACCAAGATTAAACCAGGTCTAAACCAGGACTAAACCAGGTCTAAACCAGGTCTAAACCAGGACTAAACCAGGACTAAACCAGGTCTAAACCAGGATTAAACCAGGACTAAACCAGGTCTAAACCAGGACTAAACCAGGACTAAACCAGGTCTAAACCAGGACTAAACCAGGTCTAAACCAGGACTAAACCAGGACTAAACCAGGTCTAAACCAGGACTAAACCAGGACTAAACCAGGACTAAACCAGGACTAAACCAGGTCTAAACCAGGACTAAACCAGGACTAAACCAGGACTAAACCAGGTCTAAACCAGGACTAAACCAGGTCTAAACCAGGACTAAACCAGGACTAAACCAGGACTAAACCAGGTCTAAACCAGGACTAAACCAGGACTAAACCAGGTCTAAACCAGGACTAAACCAGGACTAAACCAAGTCTAAACCAGGACTAAACCAGGTCTAAACCAGGACTAAACCAGGACTAAACCAGGACTAAACCAGGACTAAACCAGGACTAAACCAGGTCTAAACCAGGAGTTAAAGATGAGTTGAGTCCATCTCAGTCAGACTCTGTGCAGGTACAGCTTGGGGAGAATTTGTTCTACGAGCTTCTGTTCCAGAGAAACGACAACAATCTTTTTTATTTTGAGCTTTTCAGGCTGAGATAAAGAGATTTTGGATGTTTCCTGTGAACTGCTGAGTAAGGGCCCAAACTAAAGATGGGATTTATGGCTTTTTAACAGCAGCATTGTTGGGATCTGTTTATGTCAAAGAGCAAAAGACTGGCTCAAGATGGTTGGGGAAGTTGGGGTCCTTCAGACTCACGGTTGTCCTGACCAAAAATCGGTATTAAAGTGCAAGAATTGGACAGATTTATCGGTCGACCTCTAACTCCCGGCCCCTGCGAGGGTCAGTCCGTGTGAGTGGCAGCTGTTATGATCAGAGGAGAGGAGTTTTTCCCTCTGTCGTTCAGCCCCGGCCCAAAGTATGGAAAGAGTTTGTCCCTGAAGCAGCAGCCAGTGAAGGAGTAGATGAGATCTGCAGAGTCTACATCATAAAAGGAGACCAGACCCTCACTGTGGTCCACAAACACCCCCACCTTCTGAGGAGGACGCCTCGGAGACAGGCGCACGCTCTCGTTCTCCAGGGCCCTGAGCTGCCGCCGGTTCCGGAGCCACACGCACCAGTAGCCGTCGTCGGGGCTCAGCGGGACGTCCTGCTTCCGGAGAATGGACTCCCTCGCGACCCCCAGGTCCCAGTCCGTCTTCCCCCGGACCTCCACCTCAAAGTAGAACCTGCCCGAGGAGAAGCCCTGCCGTCCGAGCACGCAGGGGTTCACAGTGAACCTCTGGGGGATGTCCGGGACGTTCTGATGCACGCTGGAGAACCTGACCTGCTTCAGATCCTCGGACAGGACCAGGAAGGGGTGAGCGGTGTCCGGGTCCAGGGTGACGTCCACCGCGTACTGCCGGGACACGCTCAGCTCGGCTCGGAACAGCTGCGCCGTCTTCTCAGCGAGCGTCTTCTGGAGAGAGATGGCGGCGGAGGTCAGCATCTGCTCGAAAATGGGGAGCTCGAGCCAAACCTCCGCCCAGTTCCTGAGAGAGTCCTGGCTCCGCGGCGACGCCTCCTGCAGGTCACAGATCTCCCGCTGCAGCTCCTGGATCATGTCTTCGGCTCGTTTCTCCGTGAGTCTCTGTGCTTCCCGGATCTTCTCGACGACCGCGTCCAGACTCTGCTGAGCGTGTCCCCTGAGTTCGGCGAGGACGTCCGCGGCGCTGACCTGGCTCGTCTGGGACATGTCTCTGCTCAGCTCCAAGGTGCTGCGGATCTCCTGGATCTTCTCCTGCCGCTCCTCCACCAGCCTCGCGCTCTCGGGACACATCCTGTCTTCCAGGTTCTCCACAGGCTCCATCAGCTGGTGTCTTTTCAGCCCAGACACTGTCAGATGAGGCTGGAGGTGAGTCTCACAGTACGAGGACAGACAGACCAGGCAGGACTTCACCGCCTTTAGTTTGGGGACACTGCAGACGTCACAGGACACTTCTCCAGGTTTGGACACCTGCTGTGACTGAATGTCTGCTTCTTGTTTGAACTGAGAAACCATCTCTGAGAGTAAGGTGTTCACGTTCAGGTCCGGCCTTTTGACAAAAGCTCTTTTACAAACTGGGCAGCCGCAGGTCAAGTTGTAATTCCAGTTCTGAGTGATGCAGGATTTGCAGAAGTTGTGTCCACATGGAGTGGAGACTGGCTCAGTGAACACCTCCAGACAGATGGAGCACAGGAACTGCTCCTCCTTCAGCAGACACTGAGCGGCGGCCATCTTTGTCCTGTGGAGACAAACATCAACAGGTCACTGCTGCTGGACACAGTTTTATCCCTACCTCCCTTTTATAATTGTAATGTTCCACAGAAGTTTTTTTTTTATATATATTTCATATAAAAGGCCAAATAAATGGAGAGGGTTGGTTCAGGAAGGGCATCTGGTGTAAAATAAATCCATATGTGAGTCACTGCAGACTTACAGTGGAACCTGCAGGGCCCAGTTTCCCTGCAGCAGAGTTTAAAGTATAACTCAGAGTTCTCTGTTTCAGAAACAGGTTTAGTAACCTGACATAGCTGGTCCAATATAACGTTAGCTCTGTGCTAATGTTAGCTCTGTGCTAACGTTAGCACAGAGCTAACGTTATCTCAGTCTATAGGAAACATAGGAAACAGCATCTCTCTCTGTGGGGATCTCTTTCTGTATTAATCTATATTTTAGAGATTTTAGAGCAGGGGTCATCAATTAAAACTCACTGAGGTCCAATTTGTGAACACCACAATGTTATTTTGTGCCTTGAAAAACATTGCAGTTACATCAACATCTGTGTGTACAGTGCAAATACAGAATTATGGCAATAACATTTTCCTAACATTAACCTTAGGGGTATGAAATAACAAAATAAAAGGGCAGACATATTTTTTACTTATATCAAATAAATACAGTTATAAAATAAAAATGCTTTATTAATGATCTCTCACCCAGAACACAGGTTCACACAGACACACGGGTTTAGAGCTGACCTCTGTTCCTTTCTACATCTGTCTCTCTCATTTCTGCACTGTCTGTCTCACTCACAGTCACCGCTCTGTTTCCAAATCCTCAGATCTGATTGGCTGAGAGCGTCACATGGGAAGATTCTCTGTCTAGTTTAACGCAGGAGAAGTTTCAGCCATTAAAACTGAAGGGCTCTGTACCACGCCTCAAACACATGTAGCCAGTAAATATGAGCCGTCCTCTCCTCTGTGGGACAGAGGACAAACTCTGATGGGAGGGGTGAGCTATGGGACAGATCTGCTCTCAGCCACAGCAGTGTGTCGTCTCCAGCTCCTCACTGATCTGTAAAGAGAAAACTTCTGTCTGCTGTAAATGTCCTGTCCTGTCCTGTCCTGTCCCTCCGCACTCAGTCTGGAGCTAGTCCTGTCATTTTATTGGACAAAAACCAAAAACACACCTGATGTAAACCCTGCTCTGTTCATGTTAGAGCTTTAAAGTCCCAGGACACGCTGCTGCTGATGCGCTGACAGAGGCAGGTTACTACATGTACCACATGTTACTGCATGTACCACAGGTTACTACATGTACCACAGGTTACTACATGTACTACATGTTACTGCATGTACCACAGGTTACTACATGTACCACATGTTACTACATGTACCGCAGGTTACTACATGTACCGCAGGTTACTACATGTACCGCAGGTTACTACATGTACCACAGGTTACTGCATGTACCACAGGTTACTACATGTACCACAGGTTACTACATGTACCACAGGTTACTGCATGTACCACAGGTTACTACATGTACCACAGGTTACTACATGTACCACATGTTACTACATGTACCACAGGTTACTGCATGTACCACAGGTTACTGCATGTACCACAGGTTACTGCATGTACCACATGTTACTACATGTACCACAGGTTACTACATGTACCACAGGTTACTGCATGTACCACAGGTTACTACATGTACCACAGGTTACTGCATGTACCACATGTTACTACATGTACCACATGTTACTGCATGTACCACAGGTTACTACATGTACCACAGGTTACTGCATGTACCACAGGTTACTGCATGTACCACAGGTTACTGCATGTACCACAGGTTACTGCATGTACCACATGTTACTGCATGTACCACATGTTACTGCATGTACCACAGGTTACTACATGTACCACAGGTTACTACATGTACCACAGGTTACTGCATGTACCACAGGTTACTACATGTACCACAGGTTACTGCATGTACCACAGGTTACTACATGTACCACAGGTTACTACATGTACCACAGGTTACTGCATGTACCACATGTTACTACATGTACCACAGGTTACTGCATGTACCACAGGTTACTACATGTACCACATGTTACTACATGTACCACAGGTTACTGCATGTACCACAGGTTACTACATGTACCACAGGTTACTGCATGTACCACAGGTTACTGCATGTACCACATGTTACTACATGTACCACAGGTTACTGCATGTACCACAGGTTACTGCATGTACCACAGGTTACTACATGTACCGCAGGTTACTACATGTACCACAGGTTACTACATGTACCACATGTTACTACATGTACCACAGGTTACTGCATGTACCACAGGTTACTACATGTACCGCAGGTTACTACATGTACCACAGGTTACTACATGTACCACATGTTACTACATGTACCACAGGTTACTGCATGTACCACAGGTTACTACATGTACCACAGGTTACTGCATGTACCACAGGTTACTACATGTACCACATGTTACTACATGTACCACAGGTTACTGCATGTACCACAGGTTACTACATGTACCACAGGTTACTGCATGTACCACAGGTTACTGCATGTACCACATGTTACTACATGTACCACAGGTTACTGCATGTACCACAGGTTACTGCATGTACCACAGGTTACTACATGTACCGCAGGTTACTACATGTACCACAGGTTACTACATGTACCACATGTTACTACATGTACCACAGGTTACTGCATGTACCACAAGTTACTACATGTACCACAGGTTACTGCATGTACCACAGGTTACTACATGTACCACAGGTTACTACATGTACCGCAGGTTACTACATGTACCACAGGTTACTACATGTACCACATGTTACTACATGTACCACAGGTTACTGCATGTACCACAGGTTACTACATGTACCACAGGTTACTGCATGTACCACAGGTTACTACATGTACCACAGGTTACTGCATGTACCACATGTTACTACATGTATCGCAGGTTACTGCATGTACCGCAGGTTACTACATGTACCGCAGGTTACTACATGTACCGCAGGTTACTACATGTACCACAGGTTACTACATGTACCACAGGTTACTACATGTACCACATGTTACTACATGTACCACAGGTTACTGCATGTACCACAGGTTACTACATGTACCACAGGTTACTGCATGTACCACAGGTTACTACATGTACCACATGTTACTACATGTACCACAGGTTACTACATGTACCACAGGTTACTGCATGTACCACAGGTTACTACATGTACCACAGGTTACTGCATGTACCACATGTTACTACATGTACCACAGGTTACTGCATGTACCGCGGGTTACTACATGTACCACAGGTTACTGCATGTACCACAGGTTACTACATGTACCACAGGTTACTGCATGTACCGCAGGTTACTACATGTACCACAGGTTACTACATGTACCACAGGTTACTACATGTACCACATGTTACTACATGTACCACAGGTTACTGCATGTACCACAGGTTACTACATGTACCACAGGTTACTGCATGTACCACAGGTTACTACATGTACCACATGTTACTACATGTACCACAGGTTACTGCATGTACCACAGGTTACTGCATGTACCACAGGTTACTGCATGTACCACAGGTTACTGCATGTACCACAGGTTACTACATGTACCACATGTTACTACATGTACCACATGTTACTACATGTACCGCAGGTTACTATATGTACCACATGTTACTACATGTACCGCAGGTTACTACATGTACCACATGTTACTACATGTACCGCAGGTTACTATATGTACCACATGTTACTACATGTACCGCAGGTTACTATATGTACCACATGTTACTACATGTACCACAGGTTACTACATGTACCACATGTTACTACATGTACCACAGGTTACTGCATGTACCACAGGTTACTGCATGTACCACAGGTTACTACATGTACCACAGGTTACTACATGTACCACATGTTACTACATGTACCTCATGTTACTACATGTACCTCATGTTACTACATGTACCTCATGTTACTACATGTACCACAGGTTACTGCATGTACCACAGGTTACTGCATGTACCACAGGTTACTACATGTACCACATGTTACTACATGTACCGCAGGTTACTACATGTACCACAGGTTACTACATGTACCACATGTTACTACATGTACCACAGGTTACTACATGTACCACATGTTACTACATGTACCGCAGGTTACTACATGTACCGCAGGTTACTACATGTACCGCAGGTTACTACATGTACCACATGTTACTACATGTACCGCAGGTTACTATATGTACCACATGTTACTACATGTACCACAGGTTACTACATGTACCGCAGGTTACTACATGTACTACATGTACATGTGACTGAGGAATAACACAGATATTTGTGTTTTTTATGCTATAGTATATTGCCCTGTCATGGGACAGCTTTGAATTGTGTAAGTTCCCAATTTATTCTCATAGGTTCTCATTTATTCCCATGGAAAATTTCCAACTTTGAGAATTTTGCAACTCTAGTCAGAACTGAAACAAACTTAGTTCCTAATTTTTTTCTCACAAACTGTCCTGACCCTGGCTGTGACACAGGAAATATGAACAATAACAATAAATACTGACAACTACTGCGTAAGGTAAGGTATACACTTTCAACACACAACATATACACAACAACACACACAAAAACACACAACAATATACACACAACAACACACATAACATGGGCTCAAAGAGTCGTTAGAATCAGCATTAATAAAAATATATCAAAGACAGAGATAAACTACATAAGAGTGTGATTTTGTGGAGGGATAGAACAGATGCTGGAATAAAAGAATAACCTGTGTCACCTGTGCTTGACTCAGAGCTGGACTCATGCAGCAGAGTCTGAGTATCTCTGTTTACTCTGATGTCACAGGATTTATGGCATTTTCATAAATGTCTGACACAAGCAACAACACAACTATTTAACTGAATAAAAATAATCAATAAAAACAACTTTGCTTTAAAATGAGACACTGAAGAATTTACTGTGATGTAAAAATGTCTTTTAGCTTCATTTGTATTCAGGTTAATGCTCATTATTGAGACACGTGTGAGGACAGACTCATCCTGGAGTCACAGAGTCAGAAAAAGTCAGAAAAATTACAGTAAAACTACAGGGCCAGTTTAAACAAAGTCTGTACAACAAATATAAAGCCAGTTTAAACTGGTTTGTGTCAGAATCACAGTCATGACTCTGAGGTAAAACTCTGTGTATTTATTAAATAATAATCAGAGAGCAGTACTCACTGGGACTGTGGCAGACGAGCCTCAGCGTCGTTCCCTCTGTTGTTCTTTCTGTTTACTTTCTGTTTCGCGGGGAACTCCTAATGAATAACTCAGGCCGCTCCCTTTTACAGGAACAGAACCATTTCTCTGAAACTCACACACGGCTGAGAGGAAGAGGTTACAGTAAAGATAAAAAACATAAAAGCTAAAATATGGTTTACATAAAACTAACCCAGGATGAGAGCTAAAGTCCAGACAGGATTACAGTGTCAAAAAACAAAACAATCCAAATATAATATTCAGAGACTCCATTGTGACCTTTTAAAGGTGCTGTGAGCAGTATATATCGGGCGGCAGTAGCTCAGTAGGTAGAGTCGCTTGGCCACTAACCCAAAGGTCGGCAGTTCATGCCCTGCAACCAGCAATGCATACTGTCATTGTGCCCTTGGGCAAGACACCTTGCCTGTATGACTGTGTTTGGTGATGGTCGGCATGGTGGCAGAGTGGTTAGTCTCCCATGGGTTCGATCCTCGGCCGGCTGACACGCGAACTCTGCAGCTCCTCCCCGTGTTACTGTGGCTTCCTCCCACCGTCCAAACACATGCATGTGTTAGGGGAATTGGTGACTCTAAACTGCCCCTAGTGAATGAATGTGAGAGTGAATGGTTGTCTGTCTGTGTTCGTCTCTGTATCAGCCCTGAGAGACTAACTGGCCCCTGTCCAGGCTGTACCCTGCCTAAGGCCCAGATTTACTGGGATAGGTTCCTGTCACCCAGGACCCCTAACGTGAAGAAGCAGAAAAAGATGAATGAATAAAAAAATTACCCATGTGTCCCAGATCTGATGTAAACATGTTTAAATAAAATATTAGTTTTACTGATAACAATGGAACAGCTGAGTTATTAACAATTAAAAATATATTTTACATAATGAACAAGTGGTTTTTGTTTACATTTTTTGTTTTGGTTCTAAAACTGCATCACCGATCGTCCAATCAGAAAAGAGAACAATGTTTTGATTTAGACTGCAGTACCGTGTTAAACCAGTAGAGTGCATGCTGCTTACAGGACCTTTAACTTCGGGACAACTGTTGTGTGGCTCCTGGAGGACGTAAACTCTGACGTACAGTGGGCGTGGCCTGCCTGACCTGCGCCGCGGTGCATGCTGGATGACTGTGAGGCAGCGGCAGGAGCAGCTGCAGCTGTAGCCGGCTTCGTTAACCTGTTTTCGGGCTCCTCCGTGTCCCCGGGCCCCGCGCCGCTCCCCCGCCCCGCTGTGATGGACCCCCGCGGCTGACAGCTCCCGGTGAGCGGCTCCTTTTACCGGACAGCGCCGCGGCTAAAGCTAACTGCTAACCGCTAACCCGACGTCACGTACCGAGCCCTGCTGTTGACGTCGGCGTAAGTTAGCTGCGTAGTTAGCCTAGCCGTGCTCGGTGTCCAACACGAATACCGCTTCATTAACGCGGATTTACGCTAAAACACGCGCTGGTGACGCTTTGCTCGCGCCGACAGCGTACGGAGGGGAAGGTTCGGCCGATTATCCGCGTCATAAATGAGTTCGTCTGCGCTTAAAGTGAGGTTTTGGTTGAGGCTAATGGCTAAGCTAAAACAAGTTAGCTCCATATCAACAAGCCTCGGCCCTTCGGCGTTTTCCGTCCGTCTTAAAGTAATAAACTCACGTAAACAACACGCGTATGCGCAGGACCGCCTGTTTCTGGGGTTTTACCTGCGCCAGGTGTCACGTTTGTAGTTAATTTAACCGCTAACTTTGTGCTAACTGCTAAAGTAACATGCTAACAGCTGAAACGTCACGGAAGTGAAGTTGTCAAAGTTTATTTCCTGTAAACACTGCGCACAGGGCGAGGATCCCGCAGCGAGCCGAGGATTCAGAACCAACGCGTTCATGTGCGCTCAGTCACTGTTAATTTAATGCTCAGTTATTTTAGGAGTTAAATGTTTGTTTTTCTGCACGCCTGGGTTAATACTGCACTGCCGTATTAACTCTGTACTCAAGTAAAAGTAGTTACTGTTAAATAAAAGTAATAAAGTAACTCAAGTACGAAGTATTTTGATAGGTTACATTATATTACCGTTTTAATCTACTTTACTACAACTGACCCCTTTTCTGTATCGAACTCATGACCTGCTCAAGGTGAGTGTGAGCTCAGAAATACTACTACGCATTTACAAATTTTAATAACTGAGGGTATTGTTTCTCCAAAAATACTGTTTTAGGAAGTGTACTCTATACATTTAGTCACAACATGTACTAAAGTAATTTAAAGTATTTAGTTACTTTAATTACTTGGTGACGCTGTAATTCCCACGTGTTTTAAACAAAATAAAAAAATAATCATTATTTTTATGAAGATTTTCAGTCTAAACAAGTTTAAAAACAGCTCAGTCCGCAGACTTTATGTTTTAGGCTCAGGCTCTGAGGGAGACTCCAGACCACGTCTTTGGATCATCTCTGTTTGTTTCAGTGACTCCAGAGTTTTAACTTGACTTTGTTGGAGTTATTTCTTATCTGTCGTCTGAATGCCTGAAGTAGTGCCTCTGTTTGCTCTGGGCCCTACCTGCGCAGGTGTGACATGCCCCAGAGCTTTTCCAGCTCACCTTTATTTGTGTTTTATCTGGAAATGCATCAGAGCTGCCACAGTCTCAGCTCTGAACTCTGCCCAGTGTTTAAATGTTTGACTGTGGCAGGTGGAAGGAAAATGTGGACAAACCAGAACTGTAAGACTTCATACAGTGTCAGGCCCGTCAGCAGGAAAAACAAGCAAAGCAGTCTGGGCTCATTATTATCAGACTGATCTGTACGTCATTACTGCCATTATCAGGTCAATAATTACCAGGTCTGATATTATGCAACTCTAGCTCTAAAACAAGTTCAGTGTTGGTGCGCTGCTCGTCAGTAAACAGCCTTCATCAGTTCCTCTTCACCCACAGCCCACCTCTGTTCTCCCCTGAACTGAAGTCAAATAAAATCTAATCAAATTAATCAGTTATTAAAATAATTGTCAACTAATCGATTGATTTCTGAGTTTATATAGACTTTGAACAAAAAAACAGCTTACTGTTTGAGGAGGGCTTATTATCAAGAAAGTGCAGAAATTCCAATGAAACTGTAAAAGAGAATGTACTTTTTTTTTTTTTTTTAATTAAAAAAGTCTTTGTCTGTATATATTCTCTATCCAAAAGTCCTCAAGTGGCACTCTTGTAGCTTTATATGGGTAAAACTTTGTGAAAAACAAAAAAATCATACAGTCACTCAGGTCTCTGATTACTAATCGATTAATCGGAAAAATAATTGACAGATGTATTGATTTTCAAAATAATTGTTAGTTGCAGTCCTAAAATAAAAGTAATAAAGTGATTGTGAGAATACAAAATATCCTGTGTCTCGCAGAAAGTCTGTGCCAGACATTTGTAGGGGCGTAAATCGGCGCTTTCATCACGATACCCTGTTATACTGATACAGTGGACGGGCGAGACGATAATCTGCTGATACCTCAGAGACTGCTATGATGTGATGAGACATATATTACTGTTATCTGCTTATTTAACCAAATATTTAGTCCAAATGAAAAGCGAGGATTTTTAATAGTCTTTATAATGTTTTAAATGGTTCAGATTCACTTGGAATAAACTGAACATTTAAAGAAATTGCTGTGAAGTATATTCATGTTTATAAAGTTGTAAATTGTTCAGTTTTAGTCTGAGCTTTAATGAGGTAACTCCCACAGAAGCTGCCGTTTGTCATCAGCCTGACGTTGTCTTTGTGTTTTCCTGCAGGCATCTCGTGTAGTGTCCTGCAGAGCCATGGAGCCCGACGTGATCCGGATGTACTCCTCGTCTCCGCCTCCAATGGACGACCCGCTCGAGGACGAAGAGGAGGACGAGTTCGGCGACTTCGGCACGTTTTCCTCTGGCGGCGGTGGAGTTGGCGGCGTGCCCAACAGCGTCAGCTTCAGCGAGTTCGAAACACCCACCACCTTCAACCAAACACAGGCCCTGAACGCCACGTCTCCCCCGGAGCTGACTCACGGCAAGGGGCTGATCTGCGCTGACGCCGGGGCCAAGGCCAACGGACACGTGGGCAAGGCCGAGAAGACTTCGAAGGACCTGTCAAACGTGGAGTTACAGACGGAGACGCTAACGAACGGGTTCCAAGGGAGTCCCTCATCCCAAAAATCTGTCCCGTTCTCACAGGACAACGAGGAGGAGTTCGCCGACTTTGCTGCTTTTTCCGATAAGGCCAACGAAGCCTCGGAAGAGACTTTAGACGATGAAAAACAATCTGGAGAGTTTAGAGATTTTGAGGAACGCGACGCTGCACAACCAGAGACTGCGAATTCAAACAGAACTGAAACAGAATTTGCGAGTTTTGCTGCTTTTTCCGAAGTGAACTCTGAAGGAGCATTAGACGATGAACAATCCGACGCGGTTCACTCTCAAAGAGGAGCTGCGGATTTACAGGAACACGCTGACACAACGCAAACAGAAAACTCTATCCCAAACAGAACTGAGCCAGAATTTGCGGACTTTGACACCTTTCCCGAAGATTGCACTTTAGAGAATAACTTTACAGGGTCCGAAACGGCAGAATCTGTTTCCAAAGATGAGGAATTTGCGGAGTTTGCATTTTTTCCTGAGAAAGACACAAAGACACAGGCAAACGATGATTGTAGCTCACTCAACGGAAACGCATTCGACGCCTCCGGTTCGGTTTGTAGCTCAGATTTGGCGTCGGAGTCGGACTGCGGTGCGGAAAATGTCAAAAGCTTCAAACCTGTTGTCACGGTGGTAAATGGGACGTCGGAGAAGGACAAAGACGGAAGTTCGGAAACGGAAACGGAGACATCGTTCGGTCGGCCGCTCTCCACGGAAGCGCTGGAGGAGTTTGGCGACATGAGCACGACCGGATCCGTGCCGTCTCCGCCGCTGCAGGAAGAAACCGCGACGCCGACCGGAGACGATGACGACGAGGAGTTTGGAGACTTCGGAGACTGCCTAAGTGCTCCGGAGTTTGGCAATTTTGAGCAAAACAAACCACAGAACGCAGAGGGTGAGCCCACCGAGGATGAGGCGGAGGAAGGCGACGACGAGGACGACTTTGGGGATTTTAATTCGCCCAAATTCATAAAAGAGGAGAAAGCAGAGGCGGAATTCCCGACGAGTGAGAGTTTTGGGAATTTTAGTTCAGCGCCAGGAGAGGAGGAGGAGGAGGAGGAAGTGGTGGCACAGGAGGAGGAGGAGGAGGAGGAGGGAGGATGGAGTGCGTTTGGGAATGAAGAGACGAGAGAAGAGACAGAAGGAGAATCCTGGGCGGCGTTCAGTTCAGAGGAGGTCAAAGAGGAACCGAGCAGAACGGACAAAACCACGGTGAGACGGATTAGAACAGGGTTACAGTTAAATAAGGCTGCAACAAGTCATTAATTCATCTGTTTGTTATTACATGCACCTGTACTCACCTGCTTTTCTGCTTAAACGTTTTATACCTTTAAAAACATTATGTGATTTAAAGAGATTGTTTTTATTAAGTTCTCTTCTGGTGCCATAAAGACACCAGGTGAAGAGAGCAGCAGAGGCCAGCTCTGTTGGTCTGGTGGTACCCAGGAGTCTTTGGCAGTTCAAGTCCTGGTTTAGTTTAATTTAGAGCCAGTTTTAGTCCTTTTTCAGGCCTGCTTGGGTCGGGGCTTCAGACTGTGGTTAAATCCTGACTTAGACCTGGTTAAATCCTGACTTAGACCTGGTTTAGTCTGTTAAAGATGATTCTCGCAGTGAAGAGTTTGAGACTCTCTGCTCTAAAGGATTCTGTTCCATTGCGAGATACAGTCAGAGACACAAACTCCAGCCACAAGGGGTCAGTAAGAGAATGCATGATTTACTTAAGTGGATTCTTTACCATTGTGAGATATTTTGGGCTTTGGAGCATTTACCCCTGAGCTGGAAGATCCCTGGTTTGAGTCCACATCTGGGCTCCTCACCATTGCGAGATAGGGGAAGAGTCTTGGAGCTCTCACACTGATTTTGTTTGCAGTTGCAGCCATAAATTGTTTTTCTGACCTCCCTTGTCTCGTTGTGGTGCAGGCTTCTCTGTCGGACCGCCTGGAGAAGCTCTTCCACAGCAGTTTCCCTCAGGTCGACGCTCCTTCGATAAACGACGAGGCGCCGTCTCTGAGACTTCTGCTGGAACCGGACACTCAACAGGCAGAACCTCACAGGTAACAGGCAGAACCTCACAGGTAACAGGCAGAACCTCACAGGTAACAGGCAGAACCCTCCACAGGTAACAGGCAGAACACTCCGCAGGTAACAGGCAGAACCCTCCGCAGGTAACGGGCAGAGTCCCCCGCAGGTAACGGGCAGAACCCTCTGCAGGTAACGGGCAGAACCCTCTGCAGGTAACAGGCAGAACCCCCCGCAGGTAACAGGCAGAACCCCCCGCAGGTAACGGGCAGAGTCCCCCGCGGGTAACGGGCAGAGTCCCCCGCGGGTAACGGGCAGAGTCCCCCGCGGGTAACGGGCAGAGTCCCCCGCGGGTAACGGGCAGAGTCCCCCGCGGGTAACGGGCAGAGTCCCCCGCGGGTAACGGGCAGAGTCCCCCGCGGGTAACGGGCAGAGTCCCCCGCGGGTAACGGGCAGAGTCCCCCGCGGGTAACGGGCAGAGTCCCCCGCGGGTAACGGGCAGAGTCCCCCGCGGGTAACGGGCAGAGTCCCCCGCGGGTAACGGGCAGAGTCCCCCGCGGGTAACGGGCAGAGTCCCCCGCGGGTAACGGGCAGAGTCCCCCGCGGGTAACGGGCAGAACCCCCCGCGGGTAACGGGCAGAGTCCAAACTGCTGCACATACAGCATTATATAAAAACACAAATATTACTAAAAAACAAAACCATAAAAGACAGCACGGGACCACACAACTCACGCTGAGCTAAAAGCCAGAGAAGAAAAGTGGGTCTTAAGACGAGACTTAAAACAGTCCACAGTGGGGGCTGTCCTGACATGTGGGGGGGCAGAGTGTTCCTCAGAGAAGGCCCGGTCTCCCCTGGTTTTAAGTCTCGTTTTAAGTTTAAGGACGCTGGCCTGAAAAATCTGGTCTAGGTTGGGATCTGGTGTGATATATAAACTGGTCTGACCCCAGGACAAAGTGGGTACAGTAGAACTGGTAGTATCAGACAGGGTAGTGGGAGCAGTACTATAATAATAATAATAATGCATTAGTCTTATATAGCGCTTGCTTTACAATTTGGTCCATTATTTATTCTCTCCTCACACTCTGTGGTGGTGAGCTACTTCTGTAGCCACAGCTGCCCTGCGGCCTCCGACCACCACCAAACACTGCCACACTGCCACATTCACACAGGCGAGGCGGGTGAGGTGTCTTGCCCAATGACACAACGACTGTATGCATTGCCGGTTACAGGGCTTGAACCGCCAGTCTTTGGGTTAGCGCGTCTCTACCAACTGAGCTACGGCCGCCCCAATACCACTACAGGATTATTACCGGATTTTCCAGACTATAAGTGGCTCCGGAGTATAAGTGGCAGTAGCCAAAAAATCCATAATGAAGAAGAAAAAACATATATAAGTTGCATTTTTTTGGGAAATTTATTTTACAAAATCCGACACCAAGAACAGACATTTCATGTTGAAAGGCGAGTTATAGTAATAATAGAATAGAGAACAACAGCTGAATAGGTGTGCGCTATGCTAACGTAACACATTGATGGTTACTCAGCTACATGAAGCATAAACAACGAACTGAATAGGTGTCTCGTATGTTAACGTAATATATTAACAGTTATTCACATAACTATAGCATAAAGAACATAATATAACAAGTTCACCAAACTCACCATCTCACTCCTAATCGCTAAATCCTTTAAATTCTTCATCCTCGGTGTCGCTTCTGAACAACTCCGCCAACTCCGGAGGTAGACGAAGCGCCGCTTCCTCCTCTGCGTGGCTGTCGTCAGACTCAGCATCAGTTCCATTTCCAATTATTCCGCTCTTTCTCAGTTGTCTTTATAGCCTAAGTTGTTAGTGGTAATGTTTACATTTTAAATTGTCAGTGGTACAGGTGCAGCAGATGCTGGTACACAAGCCTAGAGCGCCCTCTAACCAACACCTGAAATATTTTAATATATAAGTCACACCTGAGTATACGTCGCACCTGAGCCAGACGATGGAAAAAAGTGAGACTTATAGTCCAGAAAATACGGTAGTAGCAGTGGTAGTAGCAGCACTTGGTAGGATGGTGGGATGCCAAGCCATTTTATTTATATAGCACATTTAAAAACAACATGCACTTCACCAGTGCTTTACAGTAAAGAGGAAAAAGCAACGTTATTTAAACGCAGGTTGACACAGAATAATGAAAAGACTTAAATAATAAATAGAAAAATAAGTCAGAGTAGATTAAAAATAAAAATGGTGATGATGTGTTTGTGTGTGAGCAGGCCAGATGTTACAGTCGTTACATCTGTGAGGAGTTTACTGACCTCTGACCCCTGTGTCCCTCAGGTCCCTGTGTGTGTGGGTCTGGGCCCACGTGCAGGACATCCACGAGGCCCTGGGGCTGAGGTACCAGTGGGGAGGGTCCCACTGCAACAAGGCCCTGCTCTGCTGCCTGGGCATCGACACCAGGAACATCGTAAGGACATCCCATAATATACATGTGTGTTTGTTTTGTGAGGAGCTTTGTCAGGATAATGGTGGCTGTGTCAGGCCTGGCCCAGTCTGCTCACCCAAACTGCTCCTGTACATCCAGCTGCTTTGGTTATTTATTGTGCTGTAGCTCCCTCTGGTGGTGTAGTGAGGTATAAGCGAGCATACGTCTCCATATTCCTTGTTGTTTTGGGAAGTAACAGAATTCCTAATTCAGTGAGCCCATCTCAGCTCACGGTAAAGTCAGTTCTGGCCCTTTATATCTTATTAAAAATCCCTTTGTCTTCAGTGTTGTTTTATTTCTTGTTTTCATAATGATTGGCGTGAGTCTCTGAAGGAAATCCCTGTCTATGGCTCGTTTCTCATTACACACTTTATTGTTTCCTGTCAATACAGAATATTACGTCGGCCCATCATAGTTTAATTTTGTCTAAAACTAAACTATATGACCCTTTTCCCATAAAAACATTTCTTTTTTTTACTGCTTGTTACGGCTAAGTCCCAGTCAGACCGCTGAGGGCTGCAAATCTGGGGAGTAAGTAAGTGAACTTAAATGAAGAATAAAGCAACTAAATACTGAAGATGATCACCTCCTGAGGATTTGTATTTTGCATTTACATTACACGGGACACACAGGTACAGCAAGAGTGTCACTTACTTACTCCCCAGATTTGCAGCCCTCAGCGGTTCATCTGTTCACTGACATCAAAAGTTAAAAACCTTAATTCATTCATGCACACCACAGCGTAGCAGTCAACAAACTGTGTGCTCTTCTGGCTCCAACACTACTGATCATTCATATACATTCATCTAAATATCGAAGTTGTAGACATTAAAAATAGTGTTTACTGGAATAGTTTCGACACCAATATTATACTAAAACAAAATTAAAAAAGAATGCAGTATATTACTAAAAATTTGCTGGATTTGGAATGGTCTTAAATATGTACTCCCATAGATTCAGTATGAACAGTTGCTCCATGTTACACAAATGCAGCACAGAAAACCATTTATGTTCTCATACAGGTGACACAGATAATAAACAGACGGAGAGACACGTTTATCTGAAGAGCGGAGAGGTTTTCAGAAGGTTTCTGACGTGTTTGGGTCTTGTGTTGTGTCCGCAGCTCTTCACGGGACAGAAGAAGCAGCCGGTGATCGTGCCCATGTACGCCGCCGGACTGGTGAGTGCTCGGGACTCTCCAGGACGGTCCCTGGCCCTGCTCTTCAGCCTCTCCTCACCTGTGTCTCTGCGTTTCAGGGGATGCTGGAGCCTGTGAAGCCTGTGTCCGCCGCAGAGATGATTGCTTCCATCGGGCAGAACTCCCCCTGCTCCTCAGAGTCTGTCCAGGTCAGGCTGGTCTACAGGGATCTGAACAGGGTTTAGAGGGATCTGAACAGGGTTTAGAGGGATCTGAACAGGGTTTAGAGGGATCTGAACAGGGTTTAGAGGGATCTGAACAGGGTTTAGAAGGAGCTGAACAGGGTTTAGAGGGATCTGAACAGGGTTTAGAGGGATCTGAACAGGGTTTAGAGGGATCTGAACAGGGTTTAGAGGGATCCGAACAGGGTTTAGAGAGATCTGAACAGGGCTTAGAGGGATCTGAACAGGGTTTAGAGGGATCTGAACAGGGTTTAGAGGGATCTGAACAGGGTTTAGAGAGATCTGAACAGGGCTTAGAGGGATCTGAACAGGGTTTAGAGAGATCCGAACAGGGCTTAGAGGGATCCGAACAGGGTTTAGAGGGATCTGAACAGGGTTTAGAGAGATCTGAACAGGGTTTAGAGAGATCTGAACAGGGTTTAGAGGGATCTGAACAGGGTTTAGAGGGATCTGAACAGGGTTTAGAGAGATCTGAACAGGGTTTAGAGGGATCTGAACAGGGTTTAGAGGGATCTGAACAGGGGTTAGAAGGATCTGAACAGGGTTTAGAAGGATCTGAACAGGGTTTAGAGGGATCTGAACAGGGTTTAGAGGGATCTGAACAGGGTTTAGAGGGATCCGAACAGGGTTTAGAGAGATCTGAACAGGGCTTAGAGGGATCTGAACAGGGTTTAGAGGGATCTGAACAGGGTTTAGAGGGATCTGAACAGGGTTTAGAGAGATCTGAACAGGGCTTAGAGGGATCTGAACAGGGTTTAGAGGGATCTGAACAGGGTTTAGAGGGATCTGAACAGGGTTTAGAGAGATCCGAACAGGGCTTAGAGGGATCCGAACAGGGTTTAGAGGGATCTGAACAGGGTTTAGAGAGATCTGAACAGGGCTTAGAGGGATCTGAACAGGGCTTAGAGGGATCCGAACAGGGTTTAGAGGGATCTGAACAGGGTCTACAGGGATCTGAACATGGTTTAGAGGGATCCCTAGGGATGTGAACAGGGTTTAGAAGGATCTGAACAGGGTTTAGAGGGATCCGAACAGGGTTTAGGGGGATGTGAACAGGGTTTAGAAGGATCTGAACAGGGTTTGGAAGGATCTGAACAGGGTTTAGAGGGATTCGAACAGGGTTTAGGGGGATGTGAACAGAGTTTAGAAGGATCTGAACAGGGTTTGGAAGGATCTGAACAGGGTTTAGAGGGATCTGAACAGGGTTTGGAAGGATCTGAACAGGGTTTAGAGGGATTCGAACAGGGTTTAGGGGGATGTGAACAGGGTTTAGGGGGATGTGAACAGGGTTTAGAAGGATCTGAACAGGGTTTAGAGGGATCTGAACAGGGTTTAGAGGGATCCGAACAGGGTTTAGGGGGATGTGAACAGGGTTTGGAAGGATCTGAACAGGGTTTGGAAGGATCTGAACAGGGTTTGGAAGGATCTGAACAGGGATTAGAGGGGTCTGAACAGCGTTTAGAGGGATCTGAACAGCGTTTAGAGGGATCTGAACAGCGTTTAGAGGGATCTGAACAGCGTTTAGAGGGATCTGAACAGGGTTTAGAGCTGATGTTTATTGAACAGTCTTGGTTGTGTCCAGCAGGAGGCGCTCCCCCCGGTGCAGTTCGACTGGAGCAGCAGTGGCCTTACCAATCCTCTGGACGGTAGGAGACTCTGGGTCCAGGGTTTAGGTCCTGGGGAGGTGGTTCTCTGTCTGTGAGACCTCTGTGGGCTCTGGGTTCGAGTCTGTGACCAGTGTTTCCTGCAGAAATGAGGCGCGTTTGAGAGGAGCCACCTTGAACCGTCCTGAGAGCAAGGCGGGTGCAGTGGAGGAGAGCGACTGTGCCCTGCATGCGCTACAAACCCTAAATGCATGATGGGAAATGGTGTCCTGCCAACACTGAGCTGCACTGACAGCTGATTGGTCGAGTTCTGTTGAGTCCACAGTCAGTCCTCTGCTCCCTCTGACCCTCTCCTCTGCATCCTCTTCTCTCACAAAAACTAACTTCCAGGATTCCCGCGGGCCATTGAAGGGCCAGTCAGAAGGTTTACTGTTTAGCTCAGAGCCTTGAACGTCTGTGGCGCGCTGCAGGAAACACTGCGTAACCTACGGACGTCTGCTTAATGTAGCTTAACTTTCACCAGTCTCAGTTCAGTCTCGGTTTGAACCAGAAGGTGGCGCTAAACCTGAAGGAACTGAACAGAGCGCTGGTGAAAACTCTCTGCTCTGTCTCTTGAGTTATCTCTGGGAGTGCAACAGTTCTTTGGTATTTCAGCCGCTCAGTTCTGGTTCATATGAATAGAAAAGCCTGCTTTAAAAACACGGAGCAGCAGAACCGTTGCATCCCTGAGGTCTCTCTCCCTCTCTGTGTCTGTGTTTGCATGGTTTTAGCCTCACAGTAGTTCTCTGACCCCCTGCTGCCTCTGTCTCTGTTTTAACCTGCTGTCCTCGTGCGCTGTCCTCGTGCTCAGCCAGCGGAGGCTCGTCTCTGTTGAACCTGGATTTCTTTGGTCCAGTGGAGGACTCTGAGAGCGGAGCCGCCTCCATCCCAGGTCTGCCTCTTCCACTAACGCCTCTTCTGTCAGACTAACAGGGCACCACATATTCCTCTGTAGGTTCTGTAGTGCTTCTAGAGTTAGCCTTTCACTCCGTGTTTCCTTGTCAGTAGTGTGTGTAGCCTCTCCTGGCTATCGTATGTAGAGGATTTGATTTGTACAGGACTGTATTTTTACAGCAGTGTGTTTTATGTGTTGTATGTACTGTACTGTGTTTTAAATTCAGTTCAGTTTTATTTGTATAGCCCAGTGTCACAAGAAAAGTCGCCTCAAAGGGCTTCACAAACAGTTAATTAAACATAAACACACAATCAGACTTAACGCAATCAACACAAACAATAACTACACTAAACTAGACAGACCCAGGACACTCCCCTCCTTAGACCCTAATTATCTTAAGGAAAAACTCAAAAAATAAAAATGTAGAGACTGTGTCTGCCTCTAACATGAGCTGATTCCATAAAACAGGAGCTTGGTAACTAAAGGCTCTACCTCCAACTGTACTTTTAGAAACCTGGGAACCACTAATAGCCCTACATTTTGTGAGCGCAGTACTCTGCTTGGTTGGTATGGCTCTATAACATCATTAATGTAGGATGGAGCCTTGTAAGTCAGGAGAAGGATTTTAAACCTAATTCTGAATTCAACTGGAAGCCAGTGAAGTGAAGCTAGCACAGGAGTAATATGTTCTCTCTGTTAGTTCCTGTTAATAATCTTGCTGCTGCGTTTTGAACAAGCTTAAAACTTTTTAACGAGTTTTTAGGGCACGCTGCCAGCAGAGAGTTACAGTAATCCAGCCTAGTTGTAGAGTGTATTTTTACAGTAGCGTGTGTTACAGGAGTGTATTTTTACAGTAGTGTGTGTTACAGGAGTGTATTTTTACAGCAGCGTGTGTTACAGGAGTGTATTTTTACAGTAGTGTGTGTTACAGGAGTGTATTTTTACAGTAGCGTGTGTTACAGGAGTGTACTTTTACAGTAGTGTGTGTTACAGGAGTGTATTTTTACAGTTGTGTGTGTTACAGGAGTGTATTTTTACAGTAGTGTGTGTTACAGGAGTGTATTTTTACAGTAGTGTGTGTTACAGGAGTGTATTTTTACAGTAGTGTGTGTTACAGGAGTGTATTTTTACAGTAGTGTGTGTTACAGGAGTGTATTTTTACAGTTGTGTGTGTTACAGGAGTGGACCCGGAGCTGTTTGAGTTGACCACAGCTAAACTGGACTCCAACAAAGTCACAGACGCCTTCGCTCGCCTCATGTCCACAGTTCAGTCCACCAGCACTTCTACACGGTCAGTACTACACTAGTACTACACAGAATACAACACTAGTACTACCTAGTACACAAACCCAAACCACAGACTAAAGCTGCGTTCAGGAGCTCCTCGGGTGCTTGTTTGTAGTTAGTTAGTTTTAGTTTATTCAGTCACATAAAACATTGACCACAAAACAGTAACCATGAAACTGTGACTGAAAAAATGTTTTTTTACAGCCCTAACTCTTAAATATAGAAATATACAATACTTTTTTAAACATGAAAAGAGAACATGTTTTTTTATGTTCCTCATTTGAACCCAGTGACAGAAAAACATCTCCTCCTAACTTCCTTTTTAGCTTTTTGCAAAGTGAATTTACACAAATCTCTCAGCTCATATTTGCTCTGGAATTGAAAAGAACCTCTGGAAACAATCTGGGAGTGTTTTGGCTTTTGCCTTGAACATTATTTGCATAATTCTATAATAAACCAAATCTCTGAACTTAAAAACATGAGAATTTAAAAATAATGGATTAGTGTGGTGTATGTAGTGTATTAGTATGGCTCGTTTTTGCTGTAACACACTCTGATCTGTTACAGTTTTATTGTTGATGCCCACAGTTCCACACAGTGAGGTAAATAAGAGAGCATCAGTGAGCAGTAAATTAAATACAAACAAATGTAATTTAGCGTGTCCCTGGCTTTAAACAGGATTGCTATTGACTTAGCAATTTTTCCTTTCACATATTCTACAGGTTGTTTCCAATTAAGTTTACAATCAATCACAACTCCCCAAAATTTTGTTTCACAAACACTTTCAATTTCAACATTGTTGATTTTTAACTTAATGTTACTTCTTTTTGATTTCCAAATACCATAAATTTGGTTTTCCTAACATTAAGAGATAATTTATTTACGACAAACCAAATTTTGAGCTCTTCTAGCTCCCTTTCAACTTTATATAAAAGTGTTGTCTAAATTTCTTCCCGAGCAGTACAACTTGGTATCATCTGCAAAAATAATGCATTTTAACAGTTTAGAGACTTTACAAATGCCATTAATATAAAGAATAATAAGTTTAGGACCAATAATTGGCACTGCCTCAGTTCTGACACAGTTTGGTTTATTTGTACATATTGTTGTCTATTTTCCATTTTTTATGGTCATGAACTTTATCTCTGAAAGTCGGGATATTGACGTCATCACAGTTAGACCAACGAAGTTATTGGGCAGTGATGTTATTAATTAGTCTTCTCACCACTCAAAAGCTGAGCGTTTATTTTGCAGATACAGCTTTCACCAAAGAGCTTGGGAGTTAGGGGTAAAATAACGGCAATGATTAGCATTTATAACACAATTCTGTTTTTTCTATGCAAGTGACAGCTGATAGTAAACCCATAACATTAGCAACCTTTAGTCAAAGAGCTCATGTATGAAACGTAAATTAATTAATCAGCGGCTTCTCTGCTCTGTCCATGAAGCGGACGGCGTCTGAGGGGAAGTCGGGAGCAGGTTTTGATCAGAGTTCACAAAGTCTTTTTCTGACTTGAGCAGCCGTTCATGAGCATCTTTTAACTCAGAAAAACATTTTCCCGAGTTTTCCGAGGGCCACATGAATGCATCATAACTCCCAGTCAAAAACCAGGATCCTTCAGCTCCTCCCTCTCCTCAGACACTTCCTCCAGCTTTTCCAGTGGGATACCAAGAGACATTGTTCCGCCCTCCAGTGTGTCTTAGGTCTTCCCCTGGGCCTCCTCCTGGTGGGACATGAACACCTCCTCAGGGAGAGTCCAGGAGGCTCTGAAACAGATTCCTCTGGCTGTGGAGGAGTAGCAGCTCTACTCTGAGCTCCTCGCTCTCTCTAAGGGCGCGGCCACCCTGAGGAAAAAAACTCAGGATGGATACACTTGAGCTCTTGTCCTTTTGGTCCTGCACCTTTGAGGCATCTGTCGAGCAGTGGGTCTGGTTCCTCAGCCACAGAGAGTCGTTTCCAGAGTTGGAGTTTGATCCGAGCTCTCACAGCCGTTTCTCTGCAGCTCTGCGTCTCACAGAAGCAGAAGATCATCTCAGAAATAACCAAGATGGCTGTGGCTTATCCAGAGTGAATTTAATAACTTCTCTGAGCTGATTAACGGCGTTTAGGTCTTTCCTTCGTCACCTGTTGGTTCTGCTGAAGTCCTCGTTGTTGTTCAGTCCTCTGTGGGATTTTTGTCTTTGTCCTGTTTCCATTTTAACAACAGTAAAGTCCCTCTGACGTCCCACGTAACATTCTGTCCCCCGTTTAACTCTTTATCTGTCGTCTTATTCGCAGGAAGCCGAGGCGAGAGGAGAACCTGAGCGACGAGGCCCTGAAGGTCATCTCCATGTTTCCAGATCTGTCTTTCATGACGGCGAAAGTTTTAATGTTCCCCACGACTTTAACTCCACACGGGGCTCGACCCGCCGAGTCCGACCCAGAACCCGGACCCGGGCCGGGAGCAGAGAACGGAGCGGACTGAGTTTCTGCCGCCGCCACCGCCGCTCGTGCTGCTGCTGCTGCTGCTGCTCACCACCTCCACAAACACTTTTATTTTGAAACGAAGCATTTATCGACTCAAAACTAGGAACAACCTGCGCCGCTCAGTTCATCCTCACAGCTCCAGAGAGAGTACATGTCCCCCGAGCGTGTCTCTGAGTGTCCGCCCTGAGACTCACTGGGCCAGGCTGTACCCCGCCTCAGGCCCATAGTCACTGGGAAGCGTCTCAGCCACATACAGCCCCAGCAACAGGAAAACACGCGCGAGGTTTCGCCTCCAAATCGAGTTCATGCACATTAGCGAGCGCATCAGTATTTAGCTGTTGGCATTACACGAGTTAAAGAAATGCTAAAGAAGAATTATGTGTGCGATTAAACGCTGCATCTGATTAATTTAGTGATTAAACACATTTTTATCAATCAGCAAGATTAAAATGTGACAAAGACGTTACAGGAGCTTATTTCTATGTTCAGACATTTTAACTTGAGGTCATATCCTCCTCTGTCTCCTCCTCTCTGTCTTCTCCTCTCTCCTCTCTGTCTCCTCCTCTCTGTCTCCTCTCTGTCTTCTCCTCCTCTCTCCTCCTCTCTGTCTCCTCTCTGTCTTCTCCTCCTCTCTGTCTCCTCTCTCCTCCTCTCTCTCCTCCTCTCTGTCTCCTCTCTCCTCCTCTCTGTCTCCTCTCTGTCTTCTCCTCTCTCCTCCTCTCTGTCTCCTCCTCTCTGTCTCCTCTCTCCTCCTCTCTCTCCTCCTCTCTGTCTCCTCTCTCCTCCTCTCTGTCTTCTCCTCTCTCCTCCTCTCTGTCTCCTCTCTGTCTTCTCCTCTCTCCTCCTCTCTGTCTCCTCCTCTCTGTCTCCTCTCTCCTCCTCTCTCTCCTCCTCTCTGTCTTCTCCTCTCTCCTCCTCTCTGTCTCCTCTCTGTCTTCTCCTCTCTCCTCCTCTCTGTCTCCTCTCTGTCTTCTCCTCTCTCCTCCTCTCTGTCTCCTCCTCTCTGTCTCCTCCTCTCTCTCCTCCTCTCTGTCTCCTCTCTCCTCCTCTCTGTCTTCTCCTCTCTCCTCCTCTCTGTCTCCTCTCTGTCTTCTCCTCTCTCCTCCTCTCTGTCTCCTCTCTGTCTTCTCCTCTCTCCTCCTCTCTGTCTCCTCTCTGTCTTCTCCTCTCTCCTCCTCTCTGTCTCCTCCTCTCTCTCCTCCTCTCTGTCTCCTCTCTCCTCCTCTCTGTCTTCTCCTCTCTCCTCCTCTCTGTCTCCTCTCTGTCTTCTCCTCTCTCCTCCTCTCTGTCTCCTTCTCTCTGTCTCCTCTCTCTGTGTCTCCTCTAGAACTGGGTACCGTTAAACGAGGAAAGAAAAAGAAAAGTCACAACACTACTGGTATTGAAAAAATATTTTTATTCAATACCAAGTTTCAGTCGGCCCAGTGGCAGAGTGGTTAGCACTCCTGCCTTACAGCAAGAAGGTCCCGGGTTCGATCCCTGCGTCTGCGTAGGTTTCTCCTACCTCTAAAAACATATACAATCTCCCACGGCTCCAGGACTCCCTGTAAAAGAGGTTCTACATCTCAGTGGGACTTTCCTGGTTAAATAAAGGTTAATAAAAAACAAAAAAATCCCCTTGGGCCTGTTAACGTTCCTTTGCATTAAACAAATAACACAGAATAAATCATACACACTACTGCTGGTTTAACTCACAGCTAAGAATTTAGCTACAAAAATGTGTCTTTTATTGAATATTATTGTGTTTTAAAATTGTAGAAGATGAATTAGCTCAGCATAGGGATCAGAAAAAGTCACTCAGGCACCGGGATCAAAAACCAGGGATCGTTTAAGAACTGGTATCAAAAAAATCTGAACAGTCCCCAGCCCTAGTCTCCTCTCCTTCTGACTCTCCTCTCTCCTTTAGATGAATGTTGCGTTCACACCGAACACGAATCTGGTGTCTGCTGCGAGTGAGTTCCATGTTAAATCAATGTAAAGGTGCGTTGATTCGCGAGTCTCTGTGAATGAGACGAATAGCGCAAATTTGCGTCCACACTTTGCTGAAGCTTTGGCGAATATTCGTGGCGCGTTAACCAATCAGGGTCCTGCTGCAGAAGTGACGTGGTTACAAACGACGTAACGGCAGGAGATCCAGCAAAACAATCACTGAGGCTTCAGAGTGAAAACTACAGACTGCAGCAGCTCTTCTACTTTTGTAACGACAGGAGTCAGAGGGATCTACTTTAAAAATAAATGGTTGTTTAGTTTAGTCTGCGTGACTGGGCCAGAGCTGTGGTTACACTGTGTGTGATCTGAGACTGAGGCTCTCATCATCGTCAAAACAACGAAACACAATGAGATTTTAAACAAGATATAAAGGGGGCCACAACTTTACCAAATACTGAGATGAGTTTGTGATGTTAGAAGTTGCTGCACTCTCCAAAAACAACCGGAAATATAAAGCGGGACAGGCTCAGGTGGGAGGAGCCCCAACGTCCATGCCCCTCATGTGACACTAATGATGTTAAAATGTTCAAGTGGCAAGTATTTGATGCCAGATTTGTGTTCGGTGTGAACGTGTCATTACTGTTGGGCAGAGATGCAGCGCCCCCTGGTGATGAGAGTTTAAAACCTACACCTACAAACCAGAGTTGTGCGTTTGTGATCGCAGCTGTGCACGATGTCTCTCTCTGAAGCTGTGCGTATCAAAAAGGAATCGTCGTATTTTCAGGGAACATAACCTTTACTCTCCGTGTGTGTCGTCTCCGAGTCGAGTGTTTGTGTTTTATTTTTGAAGGAAACTCTGGGCGAACAGAAGAAGCGCTCTCTGCGACACTGACGGACAGAGGAGCGTTTATTTATGAGCCACACTGCCTGAGTCCGGCTGAATGTGCGTCGTCTTAAAGGCCTTAGTCTGACACTGTTAGAGCTTTTAGTTTTGAAGTCCATCCACTTTTTATTTTTGAAGCTTGTTTTGTCGTGTCTTAAACTGAAGAGAGTTCCTGCAGAAAACCACAGAAAAACTGAGAAAAAAGAGGAACACGTGACGGATTCATTTGGAAAATATCTCTGTAAAGGTTTAAAGTGTTTAACCAGGACTAAACCAGGACTAAACCAGGTCTAAACCAGGACTAAACTGGGTCTAAACCAGGACTAAACTGGGTCTAAACCAGGACTAAACTGGGTCTAAACCAGGTCCAGTGTTGGTTCAAGTTGGTCTAGTGTTGGTCCAGTCCTCTGTTGTTTCTGTGGTCCTGGTCCAGGTCTCTGCGGTCCTGGTCCAGGTCTCTGCGGTCCTGGTCCAGGTCTCTGCGGTCCTGGTCCAGGTCTCTGCGGTCCTGGTCCAGGTCTCTGCGGTCCTGGTCCAGGTCTCTGTGGTCCTGCAGAAACTCTCCTCAGTCCAGTCTGTGTTGAGTCTTGTTTGTTTTTAATCGTGTTAAATGTTTTTTGTGTTTTTGGTGTGAATCTAAAAATGGGACGTTTGGGTCGAAACCACTGCAGCGAAGGACTTTAAGGGACCAACCTCAGCTTCATCACCGCCGCGCCCACACCAGACCAGGACTGGACTGAGACCCGGTCTGGACCTGAGCCAGACATGAACCAAAACATGCACCCAAACCTGTCTCAAAACTGACCACAAACTGACAAAAATCCTGACTAAAAACTGACAAAACCTGACATAAAACCTGACTAAAACCTGGCTAAAACCTGACTAAAACCTGACTAAAACCTGGCCAAAACCTGGCTAAAACCTGGCCAAAACCCGACTAAAACCTGGCCAAAACCCGACTAAAACCTGGCCAAAACCCGACTAAAACCTGGCCAAAACCTGGCCAAAACCTGGCCAAAACCTGACCAAAACCTGACCAAAACCTGACCAAAACCTGACCAAAACCTGACACAAAACCTGACACAAAACCTGGCCAAAACCTGACCAAAACCTGACACAAAACCTGACACAAAACCTGACACAAAACCTGACACAAAACCTGACACAAAACCTGACACAAAACCTGACACAAAACCTGGCCAAAACCTGACTAAAACCTGACTAAAACCTGACTAAAACCTGACTAAAACCTGACTAAAACCTGACTAAAACCTGACTAAAACCTGACCAAAACATGCACCTAAACCTGACCCAAAGTCCACAAATCTACAGCACTAACTTCATCTCCAGAACTAAACCAGGTCTAAACCAGTAATCCCTGTGGACCCAGGTCTGGACCCAGGTCTGGACCCAGGTCTGGACCCAGGTCTGGTGATGTGGGCACGGCCGTAGTCCTTATTCTTTTTCTTTTTTTCCATGTTTTGGTTGAACTACTGCTGGAGGAGGGATCTGGGTTTTTGCACTTTGTGAAGAAACTCACTGTGGTCGAGACTCTGGACTCGGTCTGAGACTCTGGACTCGGTCTGAGACTCTGGACTCGGTCTGAGACTCTGGACTCGGTCTGAGACTCTGGACTCGGTCTGAGACTCTGGACTCGGTCTGACCAGGATCATGCAGAGACCAGGACTGAGCCGGGTCTAAACCGGGACTTTCAGATCCACCTCGTGTAAATCTTTTAGTGTAAACAAGAAATTAAAATTATTTAAGACAAAGGTTTGTGTGTTTTATTTATGATAAACCTGGGTACTACTACTATTATTATTACTACTACTACTACTATTATTATTACTACTACTATTACTACTACTTTTATTATTTCTATTACTACTACTACTGCTGCTACTACTCAGTGGTTGATGAAATACTCTAAATCGGTACTCAAGTTAAAGTACTGTTAATTCAAAAATATTACTCAAGCAGAAGTAAAAGTAAATTGTACTTCAGTAAAAGTAAAAAAGTACTGACAGTAAATGTACGTGAGTACAAAGTTTGAACGTTGAGCCCAGAACCTCCTGATCCCAGTCAGCTGTGACCACAGAGGACAGAAATACTTTTAACTCCTCACACAATCCCAAGTTTTACTCAAGTAAAAGTATGTTCTTCAAAATGTACTCAGAAAGTACTTCTTCAGAAGATGTACTTAGTTAACTACATCAGTTAAAGTATCTAGTTACTGTCTACTACTACTACTACTACTACTTCTTATGTATACTTTAGATAAATTTAAATTAGTCCCCATAGAAAGATCCAGGGCACTGCTTGAGGATGTGTTCCACAAAAGCTGCACAGGCGTAACATCAGGCAACTGCACTGGGGGCCAGGGAGTTTAGGGGCCCCTTAGAGGGGGCCCTTGTTCATCTGTGGACAAATCTGTGTTTAAAATATTCATAATAATAAGGAGCAGCACGAGAGTTTTTAACATAAATAACATTTTAAATCCTGGTAAATTTGTAGACTCGCCAAAAAAAAAAAAAAAAGAAAAACTAAAAAATTATGTTTTTTTGTTTGTTTTTTTAGATAAACTGTATAATAATAAAGTAATAAAAAAAATCATGCACAAATATAGTTTCACAAAAGTGCGCCTAAATATTCCTGAATAAGCAGCTGTTTTTGTGTCGAACTCCAGTAAATCAGCAACCTCGACAAAATGGCCCCCGTCTTAAATAAAAGATAAATAAAATAAAATGAAATAAAAGTCAGAGAGCAGTCCCCTGAGTTGTGTCAGTTTGCTCTCCGCTGTGACAGGGGGCGCTGTCGCTCTCAGCGCGAGTCACAGAAGAAGACTCACTGACAGCGATCTGCGTTGCCAGATTGGGTTTCTTTTGAACGCATTGGGCTGGGAACAAAAGCATTGGGCTGGTTTGTCAAATTTGGGCTGCTTTTCACAACATTTGACAGGTTTTTAGAAAATATTTTCCGGAAAAAATACAAACAAAATAGTTGTGGTTTTATGGGAAACCTAGCACACATTTAAACAAACTGCTGCGTCCTGCCACTCCTGTCATCAGCTCATTTGATTTAAATGAGAGGTTCAGGTTGGTATTTCATGTTTTTTGTGGTTTCTGTGGCTTCTGTGGCAAACAGATGGCAACCAATTTTAACATTTAGATCGTTTACACTCCAGGGTCGAGGGCCAGCTCCAGCTCCTGGTTCCTAAGGCCAGACTTAAAAGCAGGGGGGACCGGGGCCTTTTCTGTGGTCGGCCCCTGACTGTGGCCCCCACAGTGGAACGTCTGGAAAGTCCCGTCTTAAAACCCACTTTTATTCTCTGGCTTTTAACTCCGTGTGAGTTGTGTGGTCCTGTGTCTGCTCTCTTTGTTTTTATTTATTTTATGGTTTGGTTGTTCTTAATTATTTATTGTTATTTTAGTGTGTTAGATGGAGTATTTATTTATGGTTTTTATAATTTTGTCTTTGTTTGTAAAATGTGCTATGAAATAAAGTGGATTGGGATTGGATGTGTGTTTCGAGCTGTTTTTTGTTGTGTTTTAAGTTCTGTTTGGGCTGGAAACTGTCAGCGACACCTGGCAACCCCGACAGCGCCAACGAAGACAAGATGGCGGGCGGTTCGAAAGTTCCCCAGGCCGAGTCCGAGCGCTCCCCCGGCGGACAGCGGGGCCCTCTCTCCCCGTGAGCGGTGAACGGAGAGCCGCCGGGGGCCCCTGGAGCCTCCGGAGCCGCTGGAGCCCCGGGGCCATGAGCGAACAGAGGCCCAGAGCTAACCGCCTCCGCCGGAGCGTCAGACAGAGCCAGGCCGCCGGGAAGGACGCCTCCGCCGGGCACGGGCTTGCGCAGACCCCGCTGAAACCCGGTGGGTCCCGGATCTCTGATCTTCACGGCTTCAGTCCGGGTTTGGTTTTTATTTTACTCCAGGTTCTGGTGTTTGCTCCTGCATTTATCCATTTATTTGTCTTTTATAGATGTTTTATGTGTTTAATATCTTTAGTGTTAGATAAACTTTAATCACGAAAGAAATGACAAGGGGTTAAATGTAAATGGAGTTGGCGTTTGGAGTAAATGCATTTAGTTAGGGCTGCACGATCTGGAGAAAACATGCGATATTTGATAACTATGTTGACGATATCCTCTTAATGCCAGAATTTATTTCCAATTATATAAAAAAAAAAAATCTTCAGTGTTTTTTTGCTTTTTTGATTTCTGCAACAGTCTTGTATTACATGGTACGTTGCAAATTAGCGACATACGGCATGAAGGGGATATTATTGCTATATTTGAAAATAGAGCCTACTTTTGGAACATAGTAAGGTAAATTCACTACATTTCACAAAAATGTAAGTTCCTGTATTTACAAGTCAAAACTTAACACAGACTAAACCAGGAATAAAACAAGGCTAAGCTGTGACTAAATTAATTAAATTACCACTAAAACTGGACTTTTTAAACATTTTTATTTAGTAACAACACATGTTCTTTTAAGGCTCTGGTGGAAAATGATTCTTCAGTGTAAATCTCTGTCAGATGGAAGACCACAGCGTTATTGTGATATATTTAGATTCTTGCGATACAGATATTGCATTGGCTGATGTTTTGATAACGATAATTTTGCGATATATTGTGCAGCCCTACATTTAATATGACAGAATAACGCAGGAAATCTAAAGTTAGACCTGGTTTAGTTCTGTTCAGTGCTGATCAATATTTAATTCTGTTAAAAGGTCTTGTTTTGTCATGTTTCAGGGCAGTAGTGTGCTGTCTGCGTTTTCGTCTGCTTCTTATAAATGGACCAACAATAATTTAGGAGAATTTTCTTGTTTTGGTTTAGCTCTGAATCTGATGAAGCCTTTGTTTGCCATGGTTCAGACTCAGATAAAGTCCAAGTCGGGGTCTGCCCTGTTCCCTGGGGAATACCAGGACTTACAGAATGTGCTCTGTAGTTTATCTTCCCTGGTTTTTATGGACCGGGGAGGGGAACATAGGTACTTCCACAAATGCGCAGGTATCTACGTTCCCCAGTCCAAAGAAACCAGGAACATAGGTACGCCAAGTCCAAGGCCTTGTTTCTCAAATTATCAGTACACAATACTTGGAGTTATTGTAATATAACGAATATAAAATAACATTAATGCTAAAATATGTGACGATTTGCGTGTTCTCTCTGTTCACTTTATAAAGTTTGTTTCTTCTTTACTAATCCCCCAGAGAGAGTCCTCCAGGGCTCAGAGTCCGAGTCCTGCAGGTGCTCCGTAAAAACAAACCAGCTTCAGAAGTCGTCGTGGTTTTTGGAGTTAAAATCCCAAAGGACTGATTCTGTTCTGTGCATTTAAATAAATGATTTAGTAATAATAACTGATAAATCTGATATTGCGCTGTCCTGAGTCCTGTGTCCTGTGCAGACCTGCAGACCCCGCTCCGGTCCAGACTCAGCGCCGGATTCACCGAGGACTCGCCTCAACACGACTCCTTCACCGGAGATTTTCACCAAGACATCGTCTGGGACTGCACCTCCCCCTCCCCTCGCAGACCGGGTAAGACCTGGTTTAGACCTGGTTTAGACCTGGTTTAGTCCTGGTTTAGTCCTGGTTTAGTCCTGGTTTAAACCTGGTTTAGTCCTGGTTTAGTCCTGGTTTAGTCCTGGTTTAGTCCTGGTTTAAACCTGGTTTAGTCCTGGTTTAGTCCTGGTTTAGTCCTGGTTTAGACCTGGTTTAGTCCTGGTTTAGTCCTGGTTTAGTCCTGGTTTAGTCCTGGTTTAAACCTGGTTTAGTCCTGGTTTAGTCCTGGTTTAGACCTGGTTTAGACCTGGTTTAAACCTGGTTTAGTCCTGGCTTAGTCCTGGTTTAGTCCTGGTTCTGTACTGGTTTAGTCCTGGTTTTGACCTGGTTTTGACCTGGTTTAGTCCTGGTTTAGTCCTGGTTTAGTCCTGGTTTAGTCCTGGTTTAGTCCTGGTTTAGTCCTGGTTTAGTCCTGGTTTAGACCTGGTTTAGTCCTGGTTTAAACCTGGTTTAGACCTGGTTTAGTCCTGGTTTAAACCTGGTTTAAACCTGGTTTTGTCCTGGTTTAAACCTGGTTTAGTCCTGGTTTAGTCCTGGTTTAGTCCTGGTTTAGTCCTGGTTTAGTCCTGGTTTAGACCTGGTTTAGACCTGGTTTAGTCCTGGTTTAGACCTGGTTTAGTCCTGGTTTAAACCTGGTTTAGCCCTGGTTTAGTCCTGGTTTAGCCCTGGTTTAGTCCTGGTTTAAACCTGGTTTAGTCCTGGTTTAAACCTGGTTTAGTCCTGGTTTAGTCCTGGTTTAGTCCTGGTTTAGACCTGGTTTAGTCCTGGTTTAGTCCTGGTTTAGTCCTGGTTTAGTCCTGGTTTAGTCCTGGTTTAGTCCTGGTTTAGTCCTGGTTTAGTCCTGGTTTAGTCCTGGTTCTGTACTGGTTTAGTCCTGGTTTAGTCCTGGTTTAGTCCTGGTTTAGACCTGGTTTAGACCTGGTTTAGTCCTGGTTTAGTCCTGGTTTAGTCCTGGTACTGTACTGGTTTAGTCCTGGTTTAGACCTGGTTTAGTCCTGGTTTAGACCTGGTTTAGTCCTGGTACTGTACTGGTTTAGTCCTGGTTTAGTCCTGGTTTAGTCCTGGTTTAGACCTGGTTTAGTCCTGGTTTAGTCCTGGTTTAGTCCTGGTTTAGTCCTGGTTTAGTCCTGGTTTAGTCCTGGTTCTGTACTGGTTCTGTACTGGTTTAGTCCTGGTACTGTACTGGTTTAGTCCTGGTTTAGTCCTGGTTTAGTCCTGGTTTAGTCCTGGTTTAGTCCTGGTTTAGTCCTGGTTTAGACCTGGTTTAGTCCTGGTTCTGTACTGGTTTAGTCCTGGTTTAGTCCTGGTTTAGTCCTGGTTTAGTCCTGGTTTTGACCTGGTTTTGACCTGGTTCTGACCTGGTTTAGTCCTGGTTTAGTCCTGGTTTAGACCTGGTTTAGTCCTGGTTTAGTCCTGGTTTAGTCCTGGTTTAGTCCTGGTTTAGTCCTGGTTCTGTACTGGTTTAGTCCTGGTTTAGTCCTGGTTTAGACCTGGTTTAGTCCTGGTTTAGACCTGGTTTAGTCCTGGTTCTGACCTGGTTCTGACCTGGTTCTGACCTGGTTTAGTCCTGGTTTAGACCTGGTTTAGTCCTGGTTTAGTCCTGGTTTAGACCTGGTTTAAACCTGGTTTAGTCCTGGTTTAGTCCTGGTTTAGTCCTGGTTCTGTACTGGTTTAGACCTGGTTTAGTCCTGGTTTAGTCCTGGTTTAGTCCTGGTTTAGACCTGGTTTAGTCCTGGTTCTGTCCTGGTTCTGTCCTGGTTCTGTCCTGGTTTAGTCCTGGTTTAGTCCTGGTACTGTCCTGGTACTGTCCTGGTACTGTCCTGGTACTGTCCTGGTACTGTCCTGGTTTAGTCCTGGTTTAGTCCTGGTTTAGACCTGGTTTAGTCCTGGTTTAGTCCTGGTTTAGTCCTGGTTTAGTCCTGGTTTAGTCCTGGTTCTGTACTGGTTCTGTACTGGTTTAGTCCTGGTACTGTACTGGTTTAGTCCTGGTTTAGTCCTGGTTTAGTCCTGGTTTAGTCCTGGTTCTGTACTGGTTTAGTCCTGGTTTAGACCTGGTTTAGACCTGGTTTTGACCTGGTTTTGACCTGGTTCTGACCTGGTTTAGTCCTGGTTTAGTCCTGGTTTAGTCCTGGTTTAGTCCTGGTTTAGACCTGGTTTAGTCCTGGTTTAGTCCTGGTTTAGTCCTGGTTCTGTACTGGTTTAGTCCTGGTTTAGTCCTGGTTTAGTCCTGGTTTAGTCCTGGTTTAGTCCTGGTTTAGTCCTGGTTCTGACCTGGTTCTGACCTGGTTTAGTCCTGGTTTAGTCCTGGTTTAGTCCTGGTTTAGTCCTGGTTTAGACCTGGTTTAGTCCTGGTTTAGTCCTGGTTTAGACCTGGTTTAGTCCTGGTTTAAACCTGGTTTAGTCCTGGTTTAAACCTGGTTTAGTCCTGGTTTAGTCCTGGTTTAAACCTGGTTTAGTCCTGGTTTAAACCTGGTTTAGACCTGGTTTAGTCCTGGTTTAGCCCTGGTTTAGTCCTGGTTTAGCCCTGGTTTAGTCCTGGTTTAGCCCTGGTTTAGTCCTGGTTTAAACCTGGTTTAGTCCTGGTTCTGTGCTGGTTTAGTCCTGGTTTAGACCTGGTTCTGTACTGGTTTAGTCCTGGTTTAGTCCTGGTTTAAACCTGGTTTAGTCCTGGTTTAAACCTGGTTTAGACCTGGTTTAGTCCTGGTTTAGTCCTGGTTTAGCCCTGGTTTAGTCCTGGTTTAGCCCTGGTTTAGTCCTGGTTTAGCCCTGGTTTAGTCCTGGTTTAGTCCTGGTTTAGCCCTGGTTTAGTCCTGGTTTAAACCTGGTTTAGTCCTGGTTCTGTGCTGGTTTAGTCCTGGTATAGACCTGGTTTAGTCCTGGTTTAGTCCTGGTTTAAACCTGGTTTAGTCCTGGTTTAAACCTGGTTTAGACCTGGTTTAGTCCTGGTTTAGACCTGGTTTAGTCCTGGTTTAGCCCTGGTTTAGTCCTGGTTTAAACCTGGTTTAGTCCTGGTTCTGTGCTGGTTTAGTCCTGGTATAGACCTGGTTTAGTCCTGGTTTAGTCCTGGTTTAGTCCTGGTTCTGTACTGGTTTAGTCCTGGTTTAGTCCTGGTTTAGTCCTGGTTTAGACCTGGTTTAGTCCTGGTTTAGTCCTGGTTTAGTCCTGGTTTAGACCTGGTTTAGTCCTGGTTTAGTCCTGGTTTAGACCTGGTTTAGTCCTGGTTTAGTTCTGGTTTAGTCCTGGTTTAGTCCTGGTTTAGTCCTGGTTTAGAGCTGGTTTAGTCCTGGTTTAGAGCTGGTTTAGTCCTGGTTTAGACCTGGTTTAGTCCTGGTTTAGACCTGGTTTAGACCTGGTTTAGTCCTGGTTTAGTCCTGGTACTGTACTGGTTTAGTCCTGGTTTAGACCTGGTTTAGTCCTGGTTTAGTCCTGGTTCTGACCTGGTTTAGTCCTGGTTTAGTCCTGGTTTAGTCCTGGTTTAGTCCTGGTTTAGTCCTGGTTTAGACCTGGTTTAGTCCTGGTTTAGACCTGGTTTAAACCTGGTTTAGTCCTGGTTTAAACCTGGTTTAGTCCTGGTTTAGTCCTGGTTTTGACCTGGTTTAGTCCTGGTTTAGTCCTGGTTTAGTCCTGGTTTAGTCCTGGTTTAGACCTGGTTTAGTCCTGGTTTAGACCTGGTTTAGTCCTGGTTTAGTCCTGGTTTAAACCTGGTTTAGTCCTGGTTCTGTACTGGTTTAGTCCTGGTTTAGTCCTGGTTTTGACCTGGTTCTGACCTGGTTTAGTCCTGGTTTAGTCCTGGTTTAGACCTGGTTTAGTCCTGGTTCTGACCTGGTTTAGTCCTGGTTTAGTCCTGGTTTAAACCTGGTTTAGTCCTGGTTTAAACCTTTTAGTCCTCGTTTAAACCTGGTTTAGTCCTGGTTTAGTCCTGGTTTAGACCTGGTTTAGACCTGGTTTAGACCTGGTTTATGCCTGGTTGAGTCCTGGTTTAAACCTGGTTTAAACCTGGTTTAGTCCTGGTTTAGTCCTGGTTTAGTCCTGGTTTAAACCTGGTTTAGACCTGGTTTAGTCCTGGTTTAAACCTGGTTTAGTCCTGGTTTAAACCTGGTTTAGTCCTGGTTTAAACCTGGTTTAGTCCTGGTTTAAACCTGGTTTAGTCCTGGTTTAGTCCTGGTTTAGACCTGGTTTAGACCTGGTTTAGTCCTGGTTCTGTACTGGTTTAGTCCTGGTTTAGTCCTGGTTTAGACCTGGTTTAGTCCTGGTTTAGTCCTGGTTTAGACCTGGTTTAGTCCTGGTTTAGTCCTGGTTTAGACTTGGTTTAGTCCTGGTTTAGTCCTGGTTTAGACCTGGTTTAGTCCTGGTTTAGACCTGGTTTAGACCTGGTTTAGTCCTGGTTCTGTACTGGTTTAGTCCTGGTTTAGACCTGGTTTAGTCCTGGTTTAGTCCTGGTTTAGTCCTGGTTTAGTCCTGGTTTAGTCCTGGTTTAGTCCTGGTTTAAACCTGGTTTAGTCCTGGTTTAGTCCTGGTTTAGACCTGGTTTAGTCCTGGTTCTGTACTGGTTTAGTCCTGGTTTAGACCTGGTTTAGTCCTGGTTTAAACCTGGTTTAGTCCTGGTTTAGTCCTGGTTTAGTCCTGGTTTAGTCCTGGTTTAGTCCTGGTTCTGTACTGGTTTAGTCCTGGTACTGTACTGGTTTAGTCCTGGTTTAGTCCTGGTTTAGTTTTGGTTTAGTCCTGGTTTAGTCCTGGTTTAGTCCTGGTTCTGTACTGGTTTAGTCCTGGTACTTTACTGGTTTAGTCCTGGTTTAGTCCTGGTTTAGTCCTGGTTTAGACCTGGTTTAGTCCTGGTTTAGTCCTGGTTTAAACCTGGTTTAGTCCTGGTTCTGTACTGGTTTAGTCCTGGTTTAGACCTGGTTTTGACCTGGTTCTGACCTGGTTTTGACCTGGTTCTGACCTGGTTTAGTCCTGGTTTAGACCTGGTTTAGTCCTGGTTTAGACCTGGTTTAGTCCTGGTTCTGACCTGGTTTAGTCCTGGTTCTGACCTGGTTTAGTCCTGGTTTAGTCCTGGTTTAAACCTGGTTTAGTCCTGGTTTAAACCTGGTTTAGTCCTGGTTTAGTCCTGGTTTAAACCTGGTTTAGTCCTGGTTTAGTCCTGGTTTAGTCCTGGTTTAGACCTGGTTTAGTCCTGGTTTAGACCTGGTTTAGTCCTGGTTCTGACCTGGTTTAGTCCTGGTTCTGACCTGGTTTAGTCCTGTTTCTGACCTGGTTTAGTCCTGGTTCTGACCTGGTTTAGTCCTGGTTTAGTCCTGGTTTAAACCTGGTTTAGTCCTGGTTTAAACCTTTTAGTCCTCGTTTAAACCTGGTTTAGTCCTGGTTTAAACCTGGTTTAGACCTGGTTTAGTCCTGGTTTAAACCTGGTTTAAACCTGGTTTAGTCCTGGTTTAAACCTGGTTTAAACCTGGTTTAGTCCTGGTTTAAACCTGGTTTAAACCTGGTTTAGTCCTGGTTTAGTCCTGGTTTAGTCCTGGTTTAGACCTGGTTTAGTCCTGGTTTAGTCCTGGTTCTGTACTGGTTTAGTCCTGGTTTAGTCCTGGTTTAGTCCTGGTTTAGTCCTGGTTTAGTCCTGGTTTAGTCCTGGTTTAGACCTGGTTTAGTCCTGGTTTAGTCCTGGTTTAGTCCTGGTTCTGTACTGGTTTAGTCCTGGTACTGTACTGGTTTAGTCCTGGTTTAGTCCTGGTTTAGACCTGGTTTAGTCCTGGTTTAGTCCTGGTTCTGTACTGGTTTAGTCCTGGTTCTGTACTGGTTTAGTCCTGGTTTAGACCTGGTTTTGACCTGGTTTTGACCTGGTTCTGACCTGGTTTAGTCCTGGTTTAGACCTGGTTTAGTCCTGGTTTAGACCTGGTTTAGTCCTGGTTCTGACCTGGTTTAGTCCTGGTTCTGACGTGGTTTAGTCCTGGTTTAGTCCTGATTTAGTCCTGGTTTAGACCTGGTTTAGACCTGGTTTAGTCCTGGTTTAGTCCTGGTTTAGTCCTGGTTCTGTACTGGTTTAGTCCTGGTACTGTACTGGTTTAGTCCTGGTTTAGTCCTGGTTTAGACCTGGTTTAGTCCTGGTTTAGACCTGGTTTAGTCCTGGTTTAGTCCTGGTTTAAACCTGGTTTAGTCCTGGTTCTGTACTGGTTTAGTCCTGGTACTGTACTGATTTAGTCCTGGTTTAGACCTGGTTTAGACCTGGTTTAGTCCTGGTTTAGTCCTGGTTTAGTCCTGGTTTAGTCCTGGTTTAGTCCTGGTTCTGTACTGGTTTAGTCCTGGTACTGTACTGGTTTAGTCCTGGTTTAGTCCTGGTTTAGACCTGGTTTAGTCCTGGTTTATTCCTGGTTTAGACCTGGTTTTGAGCTGGTTTTGACCTGGTTCTGACCTGGTTTAGTCCTGGTTTAGACCTGGTTTAGTCCTGGTTTAGACCTGGTTTAGTCCTGGTTTAGACCTGGTTTAGTCCTGGTTCTGACCTGGTTTAGTCCTGGTTCTGACCTGGTTTAGTCCTGGTTCTGACCTGGTTTAGTCCTGGTTTAGTCCTGGTTTAAACCTGGTTTAGACCTGGTTTAGTCCTGGTTTAAACCTGGTTTAGTCCTGGTTTAGTCCTGGTTTAGACCTGGTTTAGACTTGGTTTAGTCTTGGTTTTGACCTGGTTTTGACCTGGTTCTGACCTGGTTTAGTCCTGGTTTAGACCTGGTTTAGTCCTGGTTTAGACCTGGTTTAGTCCTGGTTTAGTCCTGGTTCTGACCTGGTTTAGTCCTGGTTTAGACCTGGTTTAGTCCTGGTTCTGACCTGGTTTAGTCCTGGTTCTGACCTGGTTTAGTCCTGGTTCTGTACTGGTTTAGTCCTGGTTTAAACCTGGTTTAGTCCTGGTTTAGTCCTGGTTTAGTCCTGGTTTAGTCCTGGTTCTGTACTGGTTTAGTCCTGGTTTAGTCCTGGTTCTGACCTGGTTTAGTCCTGGTTTAGTCCTGGTTTAGTCCTGGTTTTGACCTGGTTCTGACCTGGTTTAGACCTGGTTCTGACCTGGTTTAGTCCTGGTTCTGACCTGGTTTAGTCCTGGTTCTGACCTGGTTTAGTCCTGGTTCTGACCTGGTTTAGTCCTGGTTCTGACCTGGTTTTGTGTTTTAGGAAAGCGGGGGAGGAGAGTTGCCGCTGGAGTCGTGAACATCTCGGACATCGTGAGCCGCATCGCTCCAGAGGTCAGAGGTCACACAGAGAACAAATGTCCTCAGGTTTATAGTCAGGACTACTTCGGTCCAGGTTAGACCGGTCCAGTCCTGTGGTTCTGGTCCCGGTCCTGTCGAGTGTAGTCCTGGTTAGATTTAGTTTGAGTCCTGTGTGGATTTCTGAAGAGTCCCGCTGATTCTCTGCTGCGTCTCTAAATCTGAATGTTCCCAGTTCATTTTGTGCCCGGTGTTTTTCGCAGCACGGTCGTCCGAGGATCGCGGAGCCGACGCTGCAGCAGTGGATCGGAGACAGCGCCGCCATTCCCTGCACTCCGGACGTCCAGCCGCCGAAACCCAAGAGGAAGTCCCCCAGGTACCGTATTTCCCAGAGTATAAGTGGCACTCGCCAAAAAATGCACGATGAAGAAGAAAAAAACGTATATAAGTCACACTGGACTATAAGTCACATTTTTGGGGAAATTTAATTTAACACATTGATGGTTATTCAGCTACATGAAGCATAAACAACGAACTGAATAGGTGTCTCGTATGTTAACGTAATATATTAACAGTTATTCACATAACTATAGCATAAAGAACATAATATAACAAGTTCACCAAACTCACCATCTCACTCCTAATCACTAAATCCTTTAAATTCTTCATCCTCGGTGTCGCTTCTGAACAACTCCGCCAACTCCGGAGGTAGACGAAGCGCCGCTTCCTCCTCTGCGTGGCTGTCGTCAGACTCAGCATCAGTTCCATTTCCAATTATTCCGCTCTTTCTCAGTTGTCTTTATAGCCTAAGTTGTTAGTGGTAATGTTTACATTTTAAATTGTCAGTGGTACAGGTGCAGCAGATGCTGGTACACAAGCCTAGAGCGCCCTCTAACCAACACCTGAAATATTTTAATATATAAGTCACACCTGAGTATACGTCGCACCTGAGCCAGACGATGGAAAAAAGTGAGACTTATAGTCTGGAAAATACGGTACTCACACAAACCACTACCTCCAAACCCAAGAAGAAGCAACTGTTCAACTTCCACACCAAGAAAATATTTTTCAATGCCAAGTTCTCACACAAGCGCTAACTACGACACATTACCCCACTGTTTTATCCAAATACGTAGCATCTAACAACCTGACAATAACCGTAACGGAAGGAGCAGAGAGCGATCCGTTAGCCTAAAGTTACATCTCATTTTTGTAAGGGAGGTGGATAGGGATGTAACGATGCACTGAAGTCACGATTCGATTCGATTTATGATTCATTTTATGTGCATATTATTGCAGTATAATTATGACCAAAAGGATTTTTTAGAGCCTATTTGTGTCTCCTTATCAAAATTAAATTTTTGTACATTTCTTATTAACAGAAATTGAATAAAAAAGTAGATATTAGAACAGTGACATGTAAAAATATATAAAATAATTTGTTAGCCATTTTTATTAACACCTTTCTACTCTCCTTCAAAAACAGCGACACTACAGCAGCAAGCAGCTCATCATAAATCCTCTCAGTCAGATATAATGGGCCTAATAAAAGTCAGGTCTTATGAAAATATCAGAGAGGAAAGACACATGCTTAGTAAAGACTCTGATCTCCATGGAAACGCTTCGGGGGAGGGGCCACTGAAACTTCAGATAAACTTTAGCTGTTGTTAGCCACTTAGCTTTGCTTTAGCTCGCCGCTAACAACAAGCTACTTTCTGAACGATGGCAAACGGAGCAAACAGGTGCAGCCTAAATAAAACTTTCAGATGTGTCTCTCCTGTCGTGTGTCCTGGGCTTGTTGTTGTTCCCTGGGTGCCGTGTGTGCACTCCTTCGTCTGTGCGAGAGGTGAGAGAGTGCTGAGTAATGAAGCTCTTGTGCAGGCTTTTCACGTTCCCAGCACGTTGGGCTAATGATTTTACGAGTCCTGTAAACTAAAACTTTATATAAATTCATGTTTCTCTTCTGTAAAATGGTCAGGTGATGATGTCTAGCACCAAACATGTGAGCCAGATTACGCATCATTACACTTTATTGGCCTGTACGCTGTTGTAAAGGGACATCGCGATTCATTTTTTTTCCCCACACCAATTCAAAATTTCTCTCTTATACATCAATTTTTAGCCGATTTATGACGAATCGTTACATTCCTAGAGGTGGAGAAATGTGTGTGTTTTCTTCTTCAAAATGGAACCCACCTCTACATCTTTTCTCCGCGGTAAACACGTTAATCAAACACGTTAATTACTCATTAGTCACTATTTATCCTCTGTGTTCGAAAACTCCGCTGTGCTCCGGATGCGATGGTGATTTGAGTTCATTTCAGTGTCCTAGAAAAATCCTGCCACCTCCATGCTGCTTTACATTACCATTAATAAACAACTTCAGTCATAATAGCTTGTTATTACTAGGGCTGCACAATATATCGCAAAATTATAGTTATCGGAATGTCAGCAAACGCAATATCCTTATCGCAAGAATCTAAATATATGGCAATAACGCTGTGGTCTTCCATCTGACAGAGATTTACACTGAAGAATCATTTTCCTCCAGAGTTAAAAGAACATGTGTTGTGACTAAATAAAAATGTTTAAAAAGTCCAGTTTTAGTGGTAATTTAATTAATTTAGTCCCAGCTTAGCCTTGTTTTATTCCTGGTTTAGTCTGTGTTAAGTTTGGATTTTGTGGCTGTTTTGATTTGTAAATACAAGAACTTATATTTTTTGTGAAATGTAGTGAATTTAACTTACTATGTTCCAAAAGTAGGCTCTATTTTCAAATATCGCAGTAATATTGTTATCGCAATTTTTACCATCTCTCAAAAGAACGGGCTACGTAACTCTGACTGCTGTGCATGCTCTGTGATTGGCCAAATCCTGGACTCTGGGCTAAATAAATCTAGTTCCTAATGCTGTAGATGGGAGCGGGGGCGGGACTCTCTCCTCTCAATCACATTTATTTTATTTTAAAACAAAAAACAACAGCGAGTATGTAATAAAATATGCGATTATTGCATGGAAGGTTATTAAAAACGATCCAGAATTTGCTAAAACAACTGAGTACGTTTGTTTTTGAAAATGACTGAGCCCACTGATGCCAGCCGTCCCTGATCAGGAGTCACACTGAGTAACGCCAGGAACCAGGCTAACCACTCTGCCACAGTAACACTTTTGTGACATAAGGTCCTTGTCAACACACAGCGCTGCGTCTGAAAACCGAAATGTTGTCGCGTACAATTTAATTTTAATTTATTTTTGGCCCCTTCACCTCACTCTCTGTCGTCATCGTCACTCTGTTATCAGGAGCCTTTCCCGTTCTGAACCCGTCCCGCTCTGTAATAACGAGTGTTAGCACGGAAATGTACTGTCCAACCCTAATTTCCTCATGTCTCATGTCGGTCAGGCCGTCAAGAATTTAGGAGTGATTTTTGACAGTGAGTTGAAGTTTGATAAACAGATGCGTCTTCTCTCCAAAGTGAAGCCCTTTCTGTCTCGCAGCGATCTGGAAAAAGCCATTTATGCTTTTATCAGTTCACGTATCGACTTCTGTAATGCACCATATTTCGGTATCACACAGTCATCGCTGCATCGTTTGTAACTGGTACAAAATGCAGCCGCTCAACTTTTAACAAACTCATCCAAACTCAGCCACATCAGCCCGGTTCTCTCTTCTCTCCATTGGCTCCCGGTCCACTTAATTTTTGTTTTTAAAGCTCTTAATGGTCTTGTCCCTCCCTATTTATCAGAGATTTTAACCATCCACCCCCCCAGCAGAGCCTCTGGTCGTCTGCTCAGATGGTTTTGGACGTCCTCAGGTCCCGGTACAAATAGTGGGGCCGTCGTTTATTTGCAGTTGCTGCTCCTAAACTCTGGAACCCGCTGCCGCTGGATCTGCGAGTGAACACTGAGCTGTCTCTGTTTAAGTCCAGGCCAAAAACTCACTTGTTTAGACTGGCTTTTAACACTTAGGCTTTAAGTCTTTGGTTCATTTTGTTACTGTGTGTTGTGTCTTATTGTTTTATACATTTTATAGTATTGATTAAACTTTTGTAATTTTATTAGGTGTTTTTTTTATTTTTTATGTACAGCACGTTGGTCTTCCTTGTGTTGTAAAATAAACTTTGATGGATTGTGTTTCAGGCCAAACGGCGTGGACGACCTGCTGAAGCTGGCCCGACAGTTCGACTTCAACATGCTGCACGAGGAGCACGAGAGGAGCCTGGAGCTGCACGAGGAGCACGAGAGGAGCCTGGAGGTGCTCTCCGACGACAACAAGGACAATGAGGAGCACACAGTCCCGGTCAGACCCGAAGAGTCCGCCCAGAACCAGCAAACGGACTGGCTCTCGGACGAGGACCTGGACTTCCTGTTCGACCAATCCACCCAAAGCCTCAGTGGCGCCTTCAGTCAGGGTCTGTCGACTCAAATGATGCCCAAAGTCGACCAGAACTTTTTGGAAAAGACAAGTAATCCGTCTGTGAATGTTTCTGATGCAGGACGGGCCCAAAATGTGGCCAAGATTAGCCACCCGAGCTTCTCCAGTGAGCGAAATGGACAGTTTTCTCCAGGATTTCACCAAAATCACACCAAGAATCTCACTGAGAGCTCAACAGTGATGCAGAACTTTGCACAAAAGGCGTCTTCGAACGCTTCTGCACCGAGATCGGAGCAAAGTCCATCCAGGCTTTTCAAGTTCAAGTCGCTCACCAACAAATCTGGTGAGAATTTAGCGAAGAATCCCGGTACGGTTCAGGACTTGGACTTTGCGGACGACTGGGACGACGACGGTCTGATGGAGGATTCGCTGTTGATGGAGATGACGCAGAACCCGCACGGTTTCACGTCACCCACACGCACGTCCACGCAGAAGAGCACGGTCAAAATGAGGCAGACGTTTGCACTGAGCTCGAACGCGAACTTTTCTACGAACTTTAACGTGGGGCAAGGCCCGGACGATTTTAGTAAAACGTCTGCAAAAGCTTTGTCAGATTGTAATAATGTGATGGCAACAAAAACGACACACTTTTCAAGCTCGACAAAAACGCAGCAAAACATGACCAGTCAACCTTCTCGGGATATTTACGATAATGCGGTCGGATCAAAATGGACTGATTTGAACAAGATGCAAGAACGTGATTTTAGCACAAAATATCAACAGAATTTCTCTACGAATCCCGTTGGAGAGTTCAAAGTGGCTCAGAACATCGCAACGAACACGTCTTCCCGTGTTTTCAGTGCAAACCTGGGGCAGAATTGTACAAACACATCCTTTAGCACTTCAAGTCTAACCACAAAAAGACCAGATGCAGATAATCACGGAACAAGCCAGAATTCTGAAAAGAATCTCTTGTCGAGTCGGGCTACAACAGTTGTCTCAAAAGCGTTGCACAACTTTACGAAGAATTCTTCATTGGGTTTCCAAAGCAGCAGTTCTAAATCTTTCAAGAACCAACCAGCGCCAAGAACAGGACAAAATGTTTCATCGTCCTCTAACGATTTTGGGACAAGATCCGAGACATTTCCCACAAAAAATTACACTTCTGCAACAAAATTTAACCACAATTTAGCGCCGTCTTTGAATGATTTCGGGACAAAATCGCAGGGAAATCTCAGCAGTGTTGTAAGCACTTGGTCAAATTCCAAAGTGGCTCAAAATCCGGCAATAAACAAGGCCTCGAATCCAGGACCAAGTTCATCAAATGCAAGTCCGGATTTCTTTGAGGACGATCTGGACTCGCTTTTCTCATCTGAACCGGTTTGGGACGACCCGGCTGACGATGACCTGCTGTGCGAACTCTGCGAGGACGTGGAGAACCAGATCCAGAACCAGGTTACGGCCAATGAGGCGACCGATCAGAAGACTCGGTTTGGACAGGGAGCCAATCAGACGTGGGGCAGTAACAGAGGTTAGTAGAGAATGAAGTCATGTTTTTCTGTAGTAAACGGTTAAAATAGGAGTTAACGGCATTAGCAGAACTAGCTAAAAGTTCCTTAAACTTTGTGTCTGATCCATTTTCCTCCCGAAGTAAAAATGTCTGTGAGGAATCAGTGGATACAGAGCTGTGCACCGTTTTTTTTGGATAAATGACTGAGAGCAGCCTGGGTGTAGAGGGCTTGTTGTTGATTGGTCTGTGCGGAACGGAACACAACTCCAGGTCTGTTTCTGATGGGAAAGGACATTTGGCAGATCATTTTGTTGTTTGTCCTGCTGACAGACAAACGCAGCCTAAACGTGACTGGGTGGAGAACATGGAATTGGTCAAAAGAAGTCAAAGAATACATTAGCTGAGTTTCACAGAGTCATTTTGAAGGTTGAGCAGCCTACGAACGATTAGTAAATGAGTTAAAGCTCCCTTATTGTCATTCTGAAACAGTGTTGGACTGCTCTGCTTTAGTATTTAGGTTTTATAAAATTAGAACAGAGAACACTTGGATTCGGAGTCTATCGCCCCCTGCTGGCAATGCTGGGGACTGGACAGAGCATTTAGCATGACAGCTGTTAGCGACATGAGGCTAGATTTCTGAGCTGATGCTTCGTAGTGACGGAGGTTTAAGGCTGAAATGATCAGAACGAGTCCGGTGACGGTGTCTGGGCTTTAGAAACGCGCAGGAGCACTTCCTGGTTTCACGTGTCTACGTAGAGCTGTGAGACCGAGCGTTTTCAGCTCTGGAGAAGGGCAGCACCTCAGCATACAGGATACTACTGCAGGTCTGTTTTTGTGGAGGAGACCACATTAGAACAGGGTTAAAGAGAGGAACAGAAAAGAGAGAGGGACAGGGAGCTTTAATAATTATCTTATATCAAATATTAATCAAATACTTGCTAGTTATAGCTTAGCCACTGAAAGTCGCTGCAGACACCGGAGCGACTCAACAGCAGGCGGCGCTTGTCACTAAACTCTGCAGTTATTTAAACTCCACAACACACACGTGTTTAACTCAAGTATTTATCAGTCAATAATAATACACACTAGATTAAACTCTGATCACAGTAATGAATAAAAGAGACTGGATTATTGCAGCTGTTTGCTTCAGAGGAGGATTAGATTTTTATCTGCACGAGCCTACAAGCTAAGGTAAGCTAACTGCAGCACATTAGCATGAGGCTAAAGCTAAGGTAAGCTGACTGTAGCACATTAGCATGAGGCTAAAGCTAAGGTAAGCTAACTGCAGCACATTAGCATGAGGCTAAAGCTAAGGAAAGCTAACTGCAGCACATTAGCATGAGGCTAACGCTGATTCAACATGTTCAATCGGCCAGAACTATGCCCAACTGTGTCCCACTGCATCCGATAGTGCAGAACTCACCAAACGTCGCACGTCACCGACTGCGTCAAACAGCCAATGATCGCCCCGGTGTGTCCCGACCTCAAGTGTTTCATGTCTGAACTCTCCACCCCTGTCTCTGTCTGACCTCTGACCTCAGCTCGGTTCAGTTCTGACCTGAATAGCCAGGGTTTAGCTAAGGCTACAGCTAAGCTAAGGCTGCTCTCTCACACAGCTCTGCAGCAGAACAACAGAGAGCCACCTCCAGAGCCCAGAGCGAGGGACGACTTCACCTTCAAGAAACCAGAGCCAGTGTCGGCAGCAGGCTCCAGAGGTAAGAGCCGAGAAGAGGCGGGGCTGAGCGCACAGAGAGCAGCAGGAGTGTCCAAACCCTGTTCATCGGGGACCACATACTGCAAAAGTATATTCGGAGATGCTGTGTTAATTTTGTTGAGGAATATATTTTGTTATAGTTCTCATCGAGATAATTGTTGTGTCCGAAAACAAAACAAAAACTTAACAAAAGTAATCAACGAGGACTAAAACCACGACTAAATATATTTGTAGTTTTTGTTAACGAATAAAAACGAAAAGAAAATCAACAGAAGTGTTGAGTGGAGACAAGATCCTAGTCTTTAGTCTTTGCACTGAGGCCACAGGAAAAACTAAGGATTTTAATCTAAACGCTAAGGACTTTTTACTGCACCACAGTTTAAGTCAATAAAAATGTTAAATTTAATTTTTTTTAGAAGAAAAAAAGCCCTACATTCAGCTGCTCCCTTTTTCTTCAGACTGAATTATTCATATGGATACTTTGGCATAGGTTTTAGCCTGGATACCCTTCCGCCCCCACACATTTATCCAGGCTTGGGACCAGCACATAGTATGGCTGAGTTCTTTTTTCTTCCTTAATCCCAGGTCCATCTCACACAGAAATAACTCCACACATAACTGCTGTGATTACAAACTCCCGCCGCTAGGGGGCAGCAGCTGCAGAGCTCACAGGAGTCTGTGCTCATGATGACTGCTTCTGTCACAGTTGGACAGAGACGGAGTCGCCTTTCACTGCAGAGAGACTCCTGCACCTCCTGAGGCAGTTTGGGTGAATCTGAACCTCACACAGGGCAGGGACTGTTTTTAAAACAATTCTACACAAAAAAAATCTACAAATACTGAACCTGATCAGTTTCTGACTGGGTTTAAACCACACCATAATGATCTTATGGCTTAAAGCCACAGTAAGCAGCAGTGCACGCTCTACTGGTTATAAACGGTACTGCAGTCTAAATCAAAACAATGGTCTCTTTTCTGATTGGACGATTGCAGTTTTAGAACCAAAACAAAAAATGTAAACTAAAACAACTTGTTCATTATGTAAAATATATTTTTATTGTTAATAACTCAGCTGTACCATTGTTATCAGTAAAACTAATATTGGTTTAAACATGTTATGGGTAATTAGAGTCTAACTGACAGCAATCATACCTGTGTGTTTGAACAATATCACCACTATAGTGAAGAAATAACTTCACTTTAGGTCTTTTGTGCTGACAAAGAAGACTTTTAGCTTTGTGTCAGTTTTTGTTTCATGTGGATGAGCCCAGTACTCAGAGATGTTAACATAAACCACACAGACATCTGCGTTTGAGTCTTCAGCAGCAGATTCTACCTCAGAGTTCTGACTTCAGCTCAGCTTTAAACAAAAGGCTCTTTATGCTGCAGTTATACCGGACACGTTTGAGGCATCAAATTCATGTCAAATGTGTCTAGTTGGACACTTGGACATGAAGTCAGACACTTCAGACACACATCTAAACAATTTTTTGACGTGTGTCCAAAAACAAATGTGTTCAGATGTGAATTCCCATCATGGGAGGAGTCTGTTGTGCCAGGGTAATGGCCACTGTTTCAGGGCTAAATCCAACTGAGGCCATGCAGGTTTGCTCTCCTGTGTCCCGGGTCGGTGCGAGGACATGTCCCCAGGACACTACTGCTGTTTTTAACACAAACACCTTGTTTAATAGCGGTCTCTAGTTGTTTTAGCAGGTTACAGGCTAGGCTAGCACTCAGTACACAGGCTCTGTTCCTTGTTGTTTAGCAGAGAGCAGTAGCTGCTGATCCACCGAGCTCAGCTCACGCTAAAGTTAAGGTCCCCTCTATATCTTGTTACTGTCTTTGTGACTGCTGTCTTTATAAAAGTAGCAGAGCTGCTGTAGCTGTAGCTTAGCTCCAGGTTCACAGTGAAGCCTCGATGAGTCCACCGGGTCAAGCGGCAATGCTCAATTCGCGCCACGCAATTTCCACATCAAAGCCCGATTCACGACGCGTACGACGCTAGATTTGCCGCGCAGGACGTCTAGACCTGCGTTTACATAGACTTAACATATAAACGAGACGCCTCACACGCGTCCTGTGTGAACGTAGCATTAGAGTTCTGTGACATTACGTGAACACAACCGATTAAAAATCCTGAGGCCTAATAAAAAATGGTCTTTGGGCTGCATTTGGCTCCCGGGCCATAGTTTGGACACCCCTGCTCTGAAGGTAAGAGCTGAGCTGCTGTAGTAAGTTTTCTCTGATGCCAAAGCAGGATTTGTTCTCTGTGCGTTTCCTTAACAGTGTGTGGTCTTGTTTCTTCTCTGCAGCTGGGGGCAAATGTTCGGCCGCAGAGATCGAGCTGAAGAAGCAGCAGGCGATGGAGCGAAGGCGCCAGCGTTTACAGGCGGCCAACAACCTCTGAGCAGCGTCGTGACAAACGCAGCGGTTTATCAGGATGACTCTGATGTGAAGGCGAAGCGGACGCGGGCAGAGCTAACGGACTCCAGAGACGTACTTCCGTAAACACCACAGACTGTTCTCAGGCGTCTTCAGAATCCGTGCTGTCCACAATTAAGGCACTTTTTCCGGCAAAGTGTTTGTCAGAGGAAGGACTTGTGCTGCGTTCATGATACCTCGGAAACTCTCATCCTAACAAACATCTGTTCGCAATCAGCTCAAAAAAACAGACATGGAGCCCTCAAGTAAGAACACAATATCTGCATTTTTCTGTTTTTTTTTTACAGAAAGAACATAACTACCTGATTAGAACTGCTGCATTGGAACAGTTTTATCGTAAATGAACATAAATGATACAACAGTTCCAATGCAAATTTACACTGTTACAGTTTATGCAGACAAGCATGGGATCTCTAAAAGAAACTCTTTCTCCGTTAGTAAGTCCCCAGGATTGTGACGTCAGCTCGAGAACTCAGAGTCCAAAACTTCCCGAGCACAAATCCCGACCTGACTTTGTGTTCAAGGCAGGTTTTTTTTGAGTCGGAGTTTCCGAGGTATCATGAAGGTAGCATGAGGGCCTAAGAATTGCTGCTCCACTGAGACTCGCCTCTCACGAGTTCTGTGTAAATAATAAATATTTACTGAGAGTTGTTCCAAAATAATCCTTTAGTCTAAGTATTTGACTAATACTAGTTAGGGGTGTGACCATGTTTTTGCAATGATACGTATCGATTAGAATAGTTTCAAGCTGATTTAAAAACAATATCGGCTGATTTAGAACGATATGATTTGATACGATTCAGCCGCTTCATATTGATACAGCAACTTTTTGCCAGAAATCATAAAAATATACACTTAAATCTAAAATCGTGACCGGAGCTGATTATGTCCAGCACAGAGTGAAGAAAAGCTGAATGTAACATTATTTACATAAAAACACAAAATTACACCCAAAAAGACACATCTGATTTTTTAACATGGAAATGATACTTTTTTTATTTTTTTTATTTATATTGATATACCCCACCAAGAAAATGATACGATTTAGTTATATCATAAGAATAAAAAATTGATAGATTGATATAGTAGCTGTATCGTTACATCCCTAGTTTTAGTAGAACATTTAATAATTTTATTGTTTGTCAATCTGGACGATGAGAATAATTTTAAGCTCTTCATCTTTGTAAATACAGAGCACCATTGTTTTATCAATAAAATCCCTTTATAGTGCTTTATTTCTGTTTTGTGAGTGGTGTTTTTATGGTTTGGCTGTTTTTATTTCAGCAAAATGCTAATGTGAGAGAATCAGAAGGCAGTGAGAGCGGAGATGTTGTATGGAAACAGACCAGAGGAACAATATTAACTTAAATACTTTCTGTACACCACGATATAATCTGAAATTATCCCAAACCCTGTTACATAAGGAATTAATTAGTTTTAATATGTTAGATTTCCACATAACATGTATTTACTGTTACTTTTTCAAACAAAACTATTGAATACATTAGATTAGAGCTTAAGGACATAAAAGGTACATTCAGTATTAGCATGGTTAGTGTTCATCATCAACACTCAACAGTATACAAGAAAAAACAAAGAACGTTCACACTGATTTATATCCTTCTTTATCACTGGAAAAATAAAGTTAGTGCAGTTCATTTAACCTGTCAGACATGATCCTGAGGGGGCCCTAGTGTAATGTATATGATCCTGAGGGGCCCTAGTGTAATGTACATGATCCTGTGAGGGCCCTTGTGTTATTTACATGATCCTGAGGGGGCCCTAGTGTAATGTACATGATCCTGAGGGGCCCTAGTGTAATGTATATGATCCTGAGGGGCCCTAGTGTAATGTACATGATCCTGAGGGGGCCCTAGTGTAATGTATATGATCCTGAGGGGGCCCTTGTGTAATGTACATGATCCTGGGAGGGCCCTTGTGTAATGTACATGATCCTGATGGGGCCCTAGTGTAATGTATATGATCCTGAGGGAGCCCTAGTGTAATGTACATGATCCTGGGAGGGCCCTTGTGTAATGTACATGATCCGGAGGCGGCACTAGTGTAATGCACATGATCCTGAGGGGGCCCTAGTGTAATGTATATGATCCTGAGGGGGCCCTTGTGTAATGTACATGATCCTGGGAGGGCCCTTGTGTAATGTACATGATCCTGAGGGGGCCCTAGTGTAATGTATATGATCCTGAGGGGGCCCTAGTGTAATGTACATGATCCTGAGGGGGCCCTAGTGTAATGTACATGATCCTGGGAGGGCCCTTGTGTAATGCACATGATCCTGAGGGGGCCCTAGTTTAATGTACATGATCCTGGGAGGGCCCTAGTGTAATGTACATGATCCTGAGGGGGCCCTAGTGTAATGTACATGATCCTGAGGGAGCCCTAGTGTAATGTACATGATCCTGAGGGGGCCCTAGTGTAATGTACATGCTCCTGAGGGAGCCCTAGTGTAATGTACATGATCCTGGGAGGGCCCTAGTGTAATGTACATGATCCTGAGGGAGCCCTAGTGTAATGTACATGATCCTGAGGGAGCCCTAGTGTAATGTACATGATCCTGAGGGAGCCCTAGTGTAATGTACATGATCCTGGGAGGGCCCTAGTGTAATGTACATGATCCTGGGAGGGCCCTAGTGTAATGTACATGATCCTGAGGGAGCCCTAGTGTAATGTACATGATCCTGGGAGGGCCCTAGTGTAATGTACATGATCCTGAGGGAGCCCTAGTGTAATGCACGTGATCCTGAGGGAGCCCTATTGTAATGTCCCTGACCCTGAGGGGGCACTGGTGTAACGTACATGACCCTGAGGGGGCCCTAGTGTAATGTCCCTGACCCTGAGGGGGCACTGGTGTAACGTACATGATCCTGAGGGGGCCCTAGTGTAATGGGGGCCTCACTCCGTTTCTCCCACAGCGGTGATAATGAGGGGGGCAGAGTTCTTGCCATCTTTGGTGCCAGGGCTGAGGTAGGGGAAGATCTTCTTGGTAAAATCGCAGCCGCTGAAGGAGTAGAGGACGGCTGCAGTATCTACGTCGTGAAAGGACACCACTCTCTCGATGTAGTCCACAAAAACCCCGACCTTCTGAGGCGCTCGCTTCAGGGACAGACGGACTGGAGGGTCAGCCAGAGCCTTGTACTCATTGTTCTCTCTCAGACCAATGGCCCAGAAACCGCACTGAGGTTTGAGGGTGAGTTTTCCCTTCCTGTTGATGGACTCTTTGGCGATTCCCAAATCCCACTTGGTTTTCCCTTCGACCTGAACCTCGAAGTAAGACCTTCCTGAGGAAAAGCTCTCTTTTCCCAGAACAGAACAGGAATCTGAGAACCTCTCGTCGTTTTCTGGACTCTTCTTTTTGCCGTCGCTGTGATGAACCTTTTTCTTATCTCTCGACAGAACGAGTTTGCAGTGAGCCGTGTCTGGATCCAGAGTGACCTGTGCAGCAAACTTCTGAACCCTCTTCAGTTCGGCCTCGAAGAACTTGTTCCTGTTTTTACTGAGATTATTGTCCAGCTCAGACAGAGCTCTGGCTGCCGTTCCCTCAAAGGCAGCAGGCTCAAAGCTCACGGTGCTCCAGTCCTTCAGGGCTGCAGCAGGTCTCAGTGCAGTGGAGCGCTGCAGAAAGAGGAGGTGGTCTTCAGAGCGTGAGAGCTGCTCCACCTCAGTGCTTCTCTTCTCCAGCTCACAGATCTCCTGTTCCAGCTCTTGGACCAGGTCTTGGGCCTGTTTCTCATGTTTAGTTTGTGTTTCTTCAATGACTTCGGTGAATTTATCCAGGCATTTTTGAACAGACTCCACAATATCAGTGAAGATCTTCACCATTTCTTTAGTGTTTCTGTCAGCCGCTTTCTTACTGAAGTCAACTGCATCTTTTATCTGCTGGATCTTCTGCCTCCGCTGCTTCACCAGCTGCTCGTTCTCAGCCACAGACTTCTTCAGAGAAGCCTTCTGTTCTTCATATTCTTCCCTCAGAGGAACAAACTCGTGGTTCTTGTGCTCTAAAACTGAACAGATCATGCAGACAGACTTCTTATCAGTGCGACAGAAGAGCTCCAGAGGCTTGTCGTGTTTGGGACACATCCTGTCTTCCAGGTTCTCCACAGGCTCCATCAGCTGGTGTCTTTTCAGCCCAGACACTGTCAGATGAGGCTGGAGGTGAGTCTCACAGTATGAGGCCAGACAGACCAGGCAGGACTTGAGCGCCTTCAGTTTGGGCTCAGTGCAGACATCACAGGGGACATCTCCAGGTTTGGACACTTCATGTTCGGAGCTTCCTAGAGCAAGGTCTTTTTCTTTTTGAGCCTGTTTTTTGACCTGAGAAACAATCTCTGAGAATAAAGTATTGACGCGTAGATACGGCCTTACATTAAAAATCTTTTTGCACAGTGGACACTGGCACTCCTCGCTGGTGTCCCAGTGTTTGGTGATGCAGGTTTTGCAGAAGTTGTGTTCACATGGAGTGGAGACTGGGTTTGTGAACACCTCCAGGCAGATGGAGCAGAGGAGCTGCTCTTCCAGATGACCAGCGCCAGAAAAAGTCATTTCTGTGGGTTAAAAACAGTTGTAAGTAAACAGTTCTTCCATACAAAAGCATGTTACAGTAACATAAATTTACAGACTGCTGGGCAGACCATTAACCTTAAGCTGTTTTTGTACTACTACTATCTACTCTCATGTTTTTGTTTGTCATTTATTGTTGTAAAAATGTTTTATCTCAAGGATAGCTACGACGCTCAGATAAGCCTCAACCAAGATCCAGGCACAGGGTTGAGCTGGGACTGCCTCACTGTCAGCCCTCCGGTCACCATCAGGGTCCCAACAAACCCAGGTAAGGAGCCATCAACTTCCTACCGCGCTCCCTTCTGCAAAACCCATCAGCCATCCCACCTACTGAACATGGACCCCAACAACAACAACATCCTAGATGCCCACCACCAACTGTTCCACTGGTACTTCAGAAACCTGCTGGACCAACTTCCTCAAGCGATAGGGCGATGCTCAGGAACCAGACTCCCACTGGACAGGGGGTCTCTGAGAGGATCCTAGAGGAGCAGCAGAGTTCTTGGCTCTCAGAAACCTGATGACACTTTGTGCAGTGGTCAGGGTTGGTGCTTTTCAGTGAAATTTAGAGACAAAAAAACAAATGAATCACCACCGCCTGGGCTCAGGAACCCACTCCTGGAGAAGCTACCCTCCTTTTTATATATACAGAGCCGTCATGATAGGGTAGGCAGGGTAGGCAGGGTAGGCAACAGCCTAGGGCCCAGAGATGAATGGGGGCCCCCAAGGATGGTCATGTACCTGTACAATAATGAACAATCTGTTTCAGTGTCAGGAAACAAACCACTGAAGTGACATTCTCCTAAAAGGGCCCCATCTGGAGAGAAGTCAATCCATAAATTGTAGCCAGCCTTAAAATTGTTTATCATCAAAAATCCACTAGAAAACAGGAAATGACAGATGTTTAGTCCAGATTTTCCTAGGGGTGGACTCTGGGACCCCCCCTGCCTTATACTGTCCCATATTCACCTGTCTGTAACGCACAAGGGCACGATTCAGAGTACGACGCAGAAGGAGAGCTCCTATTAAAGCTGAGTAAAACTTTATCAAATGCGCCTTGTTACCATGTTTTTGGTGGGATTTACAAAAATATTTCCAGCCTATATAGGGCCTCAGTTGTCCCTCTTGCCTAGGGCCCTGTACTGTCAGGAAACGGCTCTGTTTATATGACAAACAGCGCAGATTGCACAAATGTGAATCCCAGAAACCATCGCAAAGTTGACAGGCGCCCCCTGGAGGCACAGCCCTGACCTGCAGCTGGCTCCTCCTGACCAGGATCCTTCGGGTTCATGAGCTACTGCCCGTTCTGTTTAGAAACTACTTCTTTCTTTTTCTGCTTTTCCCTTTTGGGGTCACTACAGCAAATCTTCAGCCTCTGAGGTGCCTTCATTTTTTGCCATAGGTTTTTACTCTTGATGCCCTTCCGTATACAAACCTCTCTATTTATTCGGGCTTGGATAATGTACGCAGGACAGATACTGCTGACAACTGCATGCCCTGTCACTAATGCTGGGCAAAAATCATTTTAGTCACAAGTGCCAAAGTTATAAAAATGAGGCAACTAGCAAGTGCTACGTCATTAGCTCTGTGTTTTCTGAAAATGGAAAACTAGTCTCACCAGTAAAAGACTGAACAATAACATTATTATTAACCAGATTTAAAATTGGTAAAAAAAAAAAAAAAAAAAAGCTTTTAGTTATTTTGCTCCTCATTATTGGAATAAGGCACATAAATCACTGCATCTGAACAAACTTTTGTCTTTTAAACATTTTAAGGCTCTTGTTAAAGACTACCCACAATGCCAATGTTCCTGTTTTAAATAACTTTGTGTGTGTGTGTACTTTGTGTGATGATTTATTGTCAATATTTTATATCATGATTTGGCAAATTTTGCTTTTATCCATTGTATGTTTGTGTGTTAAACAGGGCACTCATGAAAAAGAGAGAAGCTTTCTCTCATTGAGTTTTCCCTGTATAAATAAAGTTTAGTAAAATGTGCTGTGTTTGGAATCTGAACTGTGGCTTCCTGTTAAAATAACACACAGATTAAAAAAAAAAGAACAGAAAATTTAAATTGTGCTGAAAATGTTGAAATTTGAATTAGAAATCTGTGATATTTGAAGGTCTGGTTTAAGTGCAATTCATTTAAAAAATGATTTAGTTCATATTTTATCCTAAATAAACACTGGCAGTGTGGAGAAAGTTTTGTTTTGTCTGTGTGTTACATAAACCACAGTCACCTGTTCCTCTGAACTCTAAAGTATTCAGTCAGACTCACTCTGAGGGCAGCAGCAGCTAGGACTCACTCTGAGGGCGCAGCAGCTAGGACTCACTCTGAGGGCAGCAGCAGCTAGGACTCACTCTGAGGGCGCAGCAGCTAGGACTCACTCTGAGGACGCAGCAGCTAGGACTCACTCTGAGGACGCAGCAGCTAGGACTCACTCTGAGGGCAGCAGCAGCAGCTAGGACTCACTCTGAGGGCAGCAGCAGCTAGGACTCACTCTGAGAGCAGCAGCAGCTAGGACTCACTCTGAGGGCAGCAGCAGCTAGGACTCACTCTGAGAGCAGCAGCAGCTAGGACTCACTCTGAGGGCAGCAGCAGCAGCTAGGACTCACTCTGAGGGCGCAGCAGCTAGGACTCACTCTGAAGGCAGCAGCAGCTAGGACTCACTCTGAGGGCAGCAGCAGCAGCTAGGACTCACTCTGAGGGCAGCAGCAGCAGCTAGGACTCACTCTGAGGGCGCAGCAGCTAGGACTCACTCTGAGGGCGCAGCAGCTAGGACTCACTCTGAGGGCGCAGCAGCTAGGACTCACTCTGAGGGCAGCAGCAGCAGCTAGGACTCACTCTGAGGGCGCAGCAGCTAGGACTCACTCTGAGGGCGCAGCAGCTAGGACTCACTCTGAGGGCGCAGCAGCTAGGACTCACTCTGAGGGCACAGCAGCTAGGACTCACTCTGAGGGCGCAGTAGCTAGGACTCACTCTGAGGGGAGCGGCAGCTAGGACTCTCTCTGAGGGGAGCAGCAGCTAGGACTCTCTCTGAGGGGAGCAGCAGCTAGGACTCACTCTGAGGGGAGCAGCAGCTAGGACTCACTCTGAGGGGAGCAGCAGCTAGGACTCACTCTGAGGGGAGCAGCAGCTAGGACTCACTCTGAGGGCGCAGCAGCTAGGACTCACTCTGAGGACGCAGCAGCTAGGACTCACTCTGAGGACGCAGCAGCTAGGACTCACTCTGAGGGCAGCAGCAGCTAGGACTCACTCTGAGGGCGCAGCAGCTAGGACTCACTCTGAGGGCGCAGCAGCTAGGACGCACTCTGAGGGGAGCAGCAGCTAGGACTCACTCTGAGGGCGCAGCAGCTAGGACTCACTCTGAGGGCAGCAGCAGCTAGGACTCACTCTGAGGGCGCAGCAGCTAGGACTCACTCTGAGGACGCAGCAGCTAGGACTCACTCTGAGGGCGCAGCAGCTAGGACTCACTCTGAGGGCGCAGCAGCTAGGACTCACTCTGAGGGCAGCAGCAGCAGCTAGGACTCACTCTGAGGGCAGCAGCAGCTAGGACTCACTCTGAGGGCGCAGCAGCTAGGACTCACTCTGAGGGCGCAGCAGCTAGGACTCACTCTGAGGGCAGCAGCAGCTAGGACTCACTCTGAGGGCAGCAGCAGCTAGGACTCACTCTGAGGGGAGCAGCAGCTAGGACTCACTCTGAGGGGAGCAGCAGCTAGGACTCACTCTGAGGGGAGCAGCAGCTAGGACTCACTCTGGGGGGAGCAGCAGCTAGGACTCACTCTGAGGGCGCAGCAGCTAGGACTCACTCTGAGGACGCAGCAGCTAGGACTCACTCTGAGGGCGCAGCAGCTAGGACTCACTCTGAGGGCAGCAGCAGCTAGGACTCACTCTGAGGGCGCAGCAGCTAGGACTCACTCTGAGGGGAGCAGCAGCTAGGACTCACTCTGAGGGCAGCAGCTAGGACTCACTCTGAGGGGAGCAGCAGCTAGGACTCACTCTGAGGGCGCAGCAGCTAGGACTCACTCTGAGGGCAGCAGCAGCTAGGACTCACTCTGAGGGCAGCAGCAGCTAGGACTCACTCTGAGGGCAGCAGCAGCTAGGACTCACTCTGAGGGCAGCAGCAGCTAGGACTCACTCTGAGGGCAGCAGCAGCTAGGACTCACTCTGAGGGCGCAGCAGCTAGGACTCACTCTGAGGGCAGCAGCAGCTAGGACTCACTCTGAGGGCAGCAGCAGCTAGGACTCACTCTGAGGGCAGCAGCAGCTAGGACTCACTCTGAGGGCGCAGTAGCTAGGACTCAGAGTGCATCCTAGCTGCTGTAGGTGTGTTGCTGTTGAACTGATCTGACTGGATACTTCAGAGTTCAGAGGAACAGGTGACAAAACAAAACATTCTCCACATTGCCACAACTAAACAAACACACAACCAGACATAAACACACAACCAAACATAAACACACAACTAAACAAACACACAACCAGACAAACACACAACCAGACATAAACACACAACCAAATATAAACACACAACCAGACATAAACACACAACTAAACAAACACACAACCAGACATAAACACACAACCAAATATAAACACACAACCAAATATAAACACACAACCAAACAAACACACAACCAGACAAACACACAACCAGACATAAACACACAACCAAACAAACACACAACCAGACAAACACACAACCAAATATAAACACACAACCAAACAAACACACAACCAGACAAACACACAACCAAATATAAACACACAACCAGACATAAACACACAACCAAACAAACACAACCAGACAAACACACAACCAAATATAAACACACAACCAAACAAACACACAACCAGACAAACACACAAACAGACATAAACACACAACCAAACAAACACACAACCAAATATAAACACACAACCAAACAAACACACAACCAGACAAACACACAACCAAATATAAACACACAACCAGACATAAACACACAACCAAACAAACACACAACCAGACAAACACACAACCAAATATAAACACACAACCAAACAAACACACAACCAGACAAACACACAACCAGACATAAACACACAACCAGACATAAACACACAACCAAATATAAACACACAACCAGACAAACACACAACCAAACAAACACACAACCAGACAAACACACAACCAAATATAAACACACAACCAGACATAAACACACAACCAAACAAACACACAACCAGACAAACACACAACCAAATATAAACACACAACCAAACAAACACACAACCAGACAAACACACAACCAAATATAAACACACAACCAGACAAACACACAACCAGACATAAACACACAACCAAATATAAACACACAACCAAATATAAACACACAACCAAACAAACACACAACCAGACAAACACACAACCAAATATAAACACACAACCAGACATAAACACAATCAACACAAACAATAACTACATTAAATTAAACAGACCCAGGACACTCCTGTCCTCTTAAGGAAAAACTCCTAAAAAAAAACCCAGCTGTGGGAGAAAAGAAGAAACCCTATGGAAATCCAGGACCTGAACTTTTTTGGCCTCTGTGCCAAGTCTTTTTCAGAAGTTACAGCTTCATTAATGTTTTAACTGGCCACAATTTAATAAGTTAAAATGTTTTTTATTTATTTTATCACAGATAACAGACCTAAAGATGTGTAGAACTTGTTTTTTGTTTTTGTTTTTTTAAATCTAATCTTAATTCTAGTTTTAAATGTTTAATGTTTAAAGACATGGATTGTTCAAATAATTGGAAAATAGGTTTACCTAAGCAGAATAAATAGTATATATATTTTTTGCTGCTGTAGAGGTGAGATCCCCAAAAGGAAATTTCACTGATATTGAACCTGAACCAGGGGCGTAACATCAGGCAGTGGGGCCCTGGACATGAGGGGCCCCCATTGAGAGTCCTTAAATACAGTTTTAATGGATTATTTTAATTTTTGGGCTGTACATTACACCGCAAGCACGACTCATTTAAAAACAAACATAGGATTAAATATTAAAACTGTAAGATCTGCATAACATCTTTACAATATTTATTTAAAGCTACAGTAAGCAGCAGCGCTCCTACTGGTTTGAAGACGGTACTGCAGTCTAAATCAAAACAATGGTCTGTGGGTTGTGGATCATTTTTTAATAACACTTTTAAAGCTTACACAATGTAGTTGTAAACAAAAACGCAAATCAAATGTTTTGTAGCACTGAGACGTTTGGATATTTTTGTTTATCTTAGATTAGATTCCTTTATTGCCATTCAACATGTCAGGCATGAAAGAATGAAAATTGTTACTCAGCGCCAGTGTCCAGCATTTAAACCTGAAGACATCAACAGACTGAAAAAATACTAAAGATGAGTAAAGCTGTATTTAACCCTCCTGCAGCCCTGAGACAGTTTCTGATGTTCTGCAGCAGTTTTTTTGTGGATAACTTTTGCTGTGTTGATTCAAACAGCATAAATTTTGCCTCAGGTGTGTATTTTTGGATGAAATTTTCAGATTTCAGGATTTTGAGAACTGAAGTTAATCATGAAATCCACCCCAAATTTTAAATTATCTAGTATATCATTTTTCTATGGCAGTGATTTTTTTTTTTTTTTTTTGTGCCTTAGGACGAAAGGTGTGACAAAAATTTTTTCATCTGCCGCTACACAAAAATTTTAAATCTAATAAAATCAATCATGATGCCAATTTTTGACACTCCCAAGCTCTGATAATCCATCACAAAAAAAAAAGAAGAATTTTGCCATAATTTGAAATCAACTTTTAATCACAAAAACTGGAATTCAAGGGGTTAAATTGTATAAACAGAATGACGTTTTGTTACGTATGATGAGGACTGAAGTCAATCATTGTAACCATGAAAAAAAAAATTGAATTATAAACCATTAGATATTTTTTTCCTTTATTGGTGCTTTTATTTTTTGTGTGTTTTAGGACGAAAGGTGTGACTAAAAATGTTTCATCTGCTGCTACACAAAAAATTTAAATCTAATAAAATCAATCATGATGCCAATTTTTGACACTCCCAAGCTCTGATAATCCATCACAAAAAAAAAAAAAAAATCAATTTTTTGTGATTTTTGCCATAATTTGAAAACAACTTTTAACCACAAAAAGGGGTTAAATTTTATAAACAGAATGACAGTTTGCTGTGTGTGGTGAGGACTGAAGTTAATTATTGTAACCATAAAAATAAAAAAAAATTGAATTATTAACCATTAGATATTTTTTCCTTTAGTGGTGCATTTTTTTTTTATTTTTATTTTTTGTGCTTAAGGCGAAAGGTGAGAGTAAAAAGTTAGGGCTGTAGGAGGGATAAACCCAGCAGCAGAGTTTAGAGCTAATGCTATTGCTAATGCTAATGCTAATGTTGAGCTTCTGTTGGAGAATATTTCTGTATTTCTTCTTTAACACTGACAGAGGCAGAACGAGCCACAGGTCTCAACATCAAAACACACGTTTACAGAAAAGACACAGCAGCTTTAAAATACACATTTGTTTTGTTCTGCATTGAACTTGTTACCTCCATTTTCTGTTATTGTTTATGAATAGATTATATATGATCATCTATGGTGTGCTCAGTCTGTTTTATCCTAAATTATCACTGACAGTGTTTGGCCTGGAGACAGCTTTGTGTCGTCTCTGTGTTGCATAAACAGCTGCGTGTTTCCAAACCACAGTCACCTGTTTCTGTCTAAACTTTTTAAAAACACAATTCTTAAAAAAAAGCACATAAACATTAGCTTTGTGTTTGTTGCA